>CAWUFW010014440.1:0-413452 GCA_963921515.1 Calotriton arnoldi
CGTCCAGCAGCGAGCTCCTCCGAGCTCCTCCAAGCAGCAATGCGGACAAGTCATTACAACCTCATATACGGGATCGACCAAGCATCACGTATCGGAAGGGTAAGACCATACGACACATGGTTAGCACTAGCTACCCTACACCACAGGTAAAGAAGACGTGGTTACATATGAGAGCAAAGGGTGCGTATAAATGTGGACACTGTAGCATATGTAAACTGGCCATTAATGGTATTACCAAATTCAAGTACAATGGCCCAAAAGAATATGAGATCAAAACACATGTGGATTGTGATACAAAATATGCTGTCTACATATTGATTTGTAAATGTGACATGATCTATGTGGGTAGCACTATCAGGACTATAAGGGAACATGCATCGGAACATTATAGAGCACTGAAAAAGCAAGATCCGAGATACCCAATGGTGATGCATGCCAAAGATTGTATGGCTCAGGGTATTCATAAGAGCTTTAGGTTCCACGGTATACAGACTGTTATGAGTGACACAAGAGGTGGAAATCGTGAACTCAAATTGAGACAATGCGCATCGCGTTGGATAATGGAGTTATCTGCAGTAGATAAGGGCCTTGAAATTGACCATGAAATGCAGTATTTTTTTGGTACATGAACATTAGATGATATTGAGTATAAAGGGATTTACATGTCAATAGGCATGACTGATGATCGGCAAATACGTGAATGAGGAGTGCATGGGAATGTGAGTCAAAGTCTGTTCATTAGGTGTAAGTACTTGTAAGTTCTTGCTAAAAGGTTTTTGGCAAATATTAAGCATGTACTAAATGATAAACTGCCATTTGAGGGACAAGAAAAAGCTATTTTTAAAAAACAATTTGCAGGAAAAATTGAGTCTAATTACCGAAAATGAATGCTGTATTTTGGAATACAATGTGTGTATTTACAGAAAAAATATCTCAGTACATGAGACCATCTTCAGGACTAACTGCATTTCGTATAATATGATAACCCCGATGTTGTCTCTAACGGAAAGAAACCGAGAATTACTCATACGCCTGTAGATATTCACTGCTTAAGGTGATGGTGTGAACACTGCAAAGGTGAACACACGCCTGCCTCACTGCAAAAACTTAGTGTGGTGGTACAAAACCATGTGAAAATCTGTGGTTTATCTGACAATGCACTTGAGCAATAAAAAAGTATTTTAAAAATGACAGAAAAATCTACCATTGCCCAGATGGAGAAATGGACCAGGTTTGGTCTAAAAAAGGTCAGTGAAAAGGATTAAATATGGCTGTGCAGGTCCACCAGGCTGGAACTATCAGCCAGATATATAACAGGTGCTGACTAAACTCACTAGTTACGCCTTCCTGATGGTGGCAGGGTCATACAGGACTTAATAGCCAGTCAATAGCCGTAAGTGTAAGCCAGAACACAGTTAAAATAGGCAACACAATCACTAGGCTCTACATCTAAAGAAATAGCGTCCTGTGCAGCACTTACCAGGTGGTGCGGACGCGATTGCATCAAGGGAGGCCTGTGATGTAAACACGGCAGCTCTGGATTCCTCAGAGGTGAAGAGACAGTACGAGCCGTGTGTCCTACAGTCTAAATGATTGTATGACGTATGCTTGATGGTTGCAACACTAGAGCATCGCTGATCAGGGCGGCCATATTCAAGTGGACTTAACCAGAGGAAAACAAAGTTCAAATACCCAATTTTTTAAAATAATATATATGTGTATAATATTTAAGCCTGGGTGTAGTTCGCGAAGTAGCGCTACGCGAAGCTACGCAAAGTGCAGTTCGCACTACGCGAGCTACGCGTAGCACTACGCGAACTGCGTAGTGCACTGTTCGCAAAGATTGCACAGTGCCGGATGCTTGTCCGCACTGTGCAATCATTGAAAACGGCATCTTGCACAGTGCGAGCTGTCTTTTACTGCCGCTCGAGTAGATTTTTACTCGAGCGGCAGCTTTCTCAACGCGGACTGGTAGTTTCTCATCGCGAGCGGTCGCGAGCATACGCGACCACTCGCAATGAGAAACCTGACCTCCCCGCGTTGAGAATCTCGCCGGGAGGTTTATTTTCCACGCTCGCGATCGGCAACTTGATGTTGCTGATCGCGAACGAGGAAAAAGTCTCGCCGGGATGTCATTTTGCTTGCTCGCGGTCGCCAACTTGACGTTGAGGACCGCGAGCAAGCAAAAAATGACCGCTGCACTACGCTACGCGTGTTTGCACTGTGCTACGTGCAATTCGCGTTGTGCGAAGTAGCGCAAACTTCGCAAACTACGCGAGCGTAGCGTAGTGCTTTGCCCAGGGTTAATAATATTAAGCAGAATTCGTTTTTTTAATGACCCCCTTGTTGGCCATTGCCTACAGTTCAGGCTGTATGCACGGGCACTATAATTGCAATGTGTGGAGGGTATGAGCCACAAGTCCTGCAGACATGTCCCCTCGGTGCTGTGTAGATGATCAGCCATGGTACACTGCCTGCAAGGAGTGACCTGTGGGTACTGGATACAAGCCATTTTCTACTTGTCAGGTTGCAGTACTAGGCACCACACATGGCCTTTGACATGGCCTGTGTTCTGTTCTGTGCCCAACGTACATGCAGGTCATGACTTATTATCCATACTCAGTAGGCCCAGGGCACAGAGATTGTACTTTGGTCACGTCCTGTACAAAGACCCTTGATAACAGTAATCAATGGGCATGGCTTGTCACAATTCACAATTGGAACTCAGTGCATGGCCATACTCAGTCCTCCTGTCTACAGTAAAGTTGTGTTAGAGCTGCATATAGGGAATGGCTTTTGCCCAAGCCCAGTATGTGGTCATTCCGACACCAGTACTGCCAGGACATAGTGCCAGACCATTCCCTGTGGCTATTAGCCACAGCCTTTTTCCATTTGCCTTGTATCACCAAGTATGTGGAAACCCTTTTTTCTAGACCCTGTGTGCCGTCCACTGCTTGTAAAACCCGTAGGGTATGGCCTGCTGCCATGCACCCTGGAAACTGCACACAAGGCATGACCTGTTGCCATGGCCAGCTGGGCAGCGTACAGGGCATGGTCATATACCATCTTTCTGCCAAAAGTACCTGCCCAGTGAGACCCAGAGTAGCGTCCAATGGGCAATGTGCAAAAACAATCTGCATGCAACATACGCAAAGTATCTCTTTTGTAAAGCCACTCTGTGCAATGCCTTTCCTGCAGAAGCAGCAGGCCATGGTCTGCTGCCATGCCCAGCAGGCACGAGGCACAGTCCATGGCCTTTGGCCTTGATCTAGTGAAAAGTGTAATGTTGCATATAAAACCCATTAGTATATGATGTTAATATGTAACTATCACATTGCTTAATATATATGATAGATTTGAAAACTTGTAGAGCGCCCTGTGACCCTCAAAGGTATCCTGGTGCAAAACAGACACTAAGGAAAAGCAAAAGGAAAGAGCTATGCAGACATTTTGGAAAAATCCAAGATTCAACATCTTACGAAAGGTGAGACGGTACTTCCTTTAAGCATCTGGAAGAATTTAATGATCTAGCAGTGATAAAGGAATTGATTAACACCCAGAGCAGGAGCTAGTTACAGCAGGAATGGTGAAAAGGGCATATGAAGAACAAAAAGGTTGTGTCAACAATTAAAGGATTGTAGAAAAACTGTGCTGCGCCCATTGCTGGTCCACTGAGCAATAGAAAAAGCCTCAAAGATAAAGCGGGGGGAAAGAGGCAGTCAGGGAACTTTGGCCAAATAGCTGGAACAGAGCAATACAACCCTCGATGGGCTGACGAGTGCTGAATTAGTTGCAGCCTGGCTGTGTAATATTTAGGAAGACTCAAATACAAGAAATTGCCATCCTCAAGTCCAGAGCGCCATGGCAGCTTGTATAACCCTTTATTGGGATGGAATTTGAAGCGAGATATGATTTTCTTCAACGCCTTTGCCCACAGATGTAGGTTTGCTAATTTATGGCATCAGGGATGATCCACTATCAAAAACGAAGCTGGGATTGTGGGCTGGATGGGGGCAGCATTCACAGGATTAAAGGCTGTAAGCCCGCTGACCACCAGAATCTCAGACTTGTCTACTGAATCTCTGACTCAGCGAGCCACACAGTCCTGAACCTGAGGGTCTGCGTTAGACATATCAGGGGTGGTCACAGCAGGAGTAGGAAGTTAAAGCGAAAGAACAGATCAGCGCCATGTGTAAATAAATGTGCAAGAGTAGGGCTATCCGACGACCCCTAAAGGAGCTCCTCGTTTGAGTTCTATAAAATGAAGCCTGAAAGGAAATAGGGACACTGCCTGTCCTGAAGAAACAGCACGAGCAGGACAGCTCGCAATCCCTCGAAGAGAACAGAAAGAATCAGGGGGAGAGAGTAAAAATCTGCTAAAAGGTGAAAGACCGCCTTGCCTGTCCTACTCAGGGCCATGCGGAGATCCTTCAGAGAGGCTTTAAGAACTGCACCGCCCTTGCTGAGGAACAAGCAGGCTTGGCAGATCTTCAGTGTAACCTTAAACTGGGTCGAGATGACATCTACGGTGGTTCAGCAGGAAACCTCAATATTAATTTTACTTGACATCTATATAGCTCGCTTTTGACACTTATTTGGTCTCGCAGCGCTCAAACTCGCTTTAATTTTTCAAAGTTTTAAATTGGACAATACAAACAGTTGCCATTAGCAGCACTTAGAAGCGGCAAAACTTTGGGAATAAAAGCCCCAGAAAACTCTGTGGCGCTTCTCCCCTTTATTGTTACAGGTGTTTTTGGACTATTGTACATTTATGCAGTCGCGGCTCGCGGGGGGGGGGGTGTCGCGCGGGGGTGGGGGCCGGGAGGGGGAGTTTTAAACTAAATTTAAAAAATCCTACCTGAGCAGGTCCGCGCCGCCTCAGGTCCGTTGGCGCCTTCAGGAATGGAACAGCCGCATCACTGCTGGCAAGTGGGTGGCAACCCCTCTCAGCCAATCCTGGCGCTGCCAGCAGCGCCAGGGTTGACTTAGGGCACGGTTACTCTCCGCCCGGCTGCCCATTAGGAGACCGAGGTTTGAGCCTTTGCTCAACCCTCGCTCTCCTAATGGGCATGCGCCAGCCTGTGCAGACACTAGTGCGCATGACTGGGCACGGCGGAAAAATACGCCGACCTTCCCCAGTCATGCGCATTTGTGGTGCTGCCCCTGGTCTGACAATCATGTCAGTCAACATGACGTTGGACCGCCCACCCCCTTCAGACTCTGAAGGGGGTGGGTGGTCCGACGTCATGCTGACTGACATGATTGTCAGTTCTCCCTCGGCGTCTGAGAGTTTACTTAAGTTCAGAGATGCCGAGGGAGCTGCGGGCGTGGGCGGCTTGTGGGGCAACGCACCAGCGCCCTAATGGACGCACCGCCCCTGGTCAGAATAGACAATGAAAGGATGTCTTTGGTAGAGTAGAATTGAGCAAATTTGCCATGTACATCTTTGAAATTGGCAGATGGCCATGTTAAATTGCACACTAACTTGCACACTGCTATTATTTTACCTGCTTATATATAGGGAAATTAGCTTGAAAAATACAGTGTTTGGCTTCAGTTTTTGCATGGATATATTGAGGGAGAAACCCCACACAATACTGCTGGTAGGAGTCAGACGTATTTGGCGCATGTTGGACTTGGCCCTTTTTACAGGGTCATCCCTAAACTTTTTGCCTTTCTCCTGGCCTTATTTCTGACATGGTGTTGGTGGTTCTAGGCCTCTGGGCACTTTAGCACTACTGTCCAGTGTAAAGTGCGTGCGCTCTCTGTGTTACATTTGGTAAGGTTGGCCTGCCCTCCCATAGTAATGCATTGGGGATTCCCAGATAAGTGTGTCAGTGGTAATTCCTGGGATGAGAGGAGCAGCGTGGTCAAGTTTAGTATGTATGGAATTGTAATAATAAATGCTGCGCAATGGTGGGCGCAGATTTATGATGACTATTTGAGAAATGCCACTTTTAGAAGTTGGCATTTCTGTGTGCTATGTTCCTGCCTGCCTGATGTGAATTGCATGTCTGGCTTTTGAGTGACAGGGGCTGGGAGGTGTGTGTGGCTCCAGGAGGGGCAGGGTGAGTCAGCGCTAGGCTGAATGGGACATCTGCATTGGGAGTAGTGGGAGGAGTAATCCCCTGATTCTGAATAGGACTGTGCCCAGCCTGGACAATGCTGGCTCCGCCCCCTGTGGTGTGTCTGATCACCTAGCCCCCACCTGACAAAGGGGAAGAGGAGCCTTGTAAACAAAGTGCTCCAAATCCCCCCCGAACCATATGCATCTGGTTCCCCCAAACCCTACACTGCAGACAAAGGAGATAAGTGGTATAAATGTAGGGGCTGTGACCCCATGTATGGAGTGCTGGTGCTTGTTCCTGACTTGTTGGGGGCTTGCTGCTGCTGGGGCCCAGGAGGAACCGCCATGGGGGCTTGCCTCCCTGCTGGAGGGCCCTGTGTGCTGGCCTCCCTGGGCCCAGCTATGCCCCTGGAACCTTAAGGACTTTTTGCGCCCCCTGAGCGCTATACTTTTATTGCTGGTGCCCCAGAGAGGGGGACCCCAGCTTTGCCCAAGAACGAGGGCTCCGCAGCGCTGAGCTGCGATATTGACAGAGGGAATCCCGACGTGGGGATTCCCCCGCCTTTGTGCCTTTCATTTTGCGGGTGCCCATCCCGCGTTTTCCTTTATTTTCGCGGGTGCCCACCCCGCTTTGCGCACCTTTCATTTTGCGGGTGCCCACCCCGCATTGTTGATGCATGGAAAAGCGGGAGCCCACCCCGCATTGTGGCCGGAGGAGAGGAGCGCCGCCCCGGGAATGCGACCCGGAAGTGAGGCGAAGCTGCCTGACGTTGGGCGGAGCTTCTGTCGAGTAGGGAGAGGAAGTCCCGCCCGCCCAAAAAATCGTCCGAAGCCTCGTGGGCTCCTCACGAGGACAGGACCGGCGCAGAGAGAAGCGGGGCTCCCGTGAGCTGTTGGGAGCCCCGGTGCCAAAGTGGATGTTCCGAGGAAGTGCCGGCCGGATTCGAGGCGGGGCTCTCGTGAGCGGAGAGAGCCCCGCAGGTTGCTGACCCGACCCGAAGAGCAGCGCCCAGAGAGTCCCGGTGAGTGGGGGCTCCATGTGCATTGTTGGTGCCTGAGCGGTCCCGCCGTTGCGGGCCGCTCCATTGTTGGGGGCAATTTTGGTTAAAGAGCCCCAGAGTGGGGCTCCAGAGCACAGTACCATTTTCTTTCTGCACAGCTGCACCGCCGTAGCGGGCAGCTGCACCAAGGGGGCACTTTTGCTTGTTACAGAGTCCCGGAGTGGGGCTCAGGCAGCACCGTGGTGCCAGGGCTGATTCATTTATCCCCAGCTGCGCCGCACCAGAGCGGGCAGCTGCAACGATGGGCATATTTGTTTAGAAGTCCCTGAGTGGGACAGGAGAGGCACAGTGGTGCCAGGCCTTTTTGGTTCTTTTCCCAGCTGCCCCGCCTGATAGAGGGCAGCTGCAACGATGGCGCATATTTGTTTAAAGGGCACAGTGAGTGCCAGTGTCCCCAGTACCTTCACAGCTGTACAGCAATTAGTGGCAGCTGCAACGTTTAGGCCAACATGTCTTTGGGGGCATTTTGAATGAGATAGGAGTGAGATACACTCCTCTGCCCCAGTGCAATTGCGCACTTTTGGTTTCTACTGCATTGGCAGCCCTGACATTATGGACATAGGGCATTTGAGCCCTCTGAGAAGGCCAGTTGGCCAGGGGGACTGTGAGGTTGATAGGGCGCCAGGCCCTAATGTGATTTATGTGGTGCGCAGGAAATGTGATTCATGTACTGTGATTTATGCACCATGATTTATAACTCTAATGTGGTTTATGATTATGAGGTTTTGCATACTGTGTTTATGTTTGAGGTTATTCTCTACTGTGATTTATGCCTCTAATGTGATTTATGATTACGAGGTTTTGGTCTAATATGTTTAGGCTTATGAGGTTGGCACAAAATGTATTTTACGCTTGATGTGATACTGATTGCATAATATGATTTATGTTGCAGGATAATGCTGAGTACAGTAGTTACCAGTAGTTTGCCAGTAGTTACTGGTGGTGTTCTACATTTACTATTTTCACTTTGTGATGGTTCTGACAGTGGCCCAATTGGCCCTGTCAGGTGTATATAATCCCCTGTAAATATTGCCTAGTGCCAGTTGGCACAGTGTATATTGTGTGATTACTATTCTAATGTGTTTATGATAATGCAAAGGCTATTTTTATATATAACCTTGTGTGGAGTTCCTTTTGTGGTGTGCCTAGCTTGTTGCTGCTGTGTGTGTGTTGCGCAAACGCTTTACACATTGCCTCTGGGATAAGCCTGACTGCTCGTGCCAAGCTACCAAGGGGGTGAGCAGGGGTTATCTTCCGCGTGTAACTCCCTTGCCCTGACTAGAGTGGTGGTTTCTGCCTGGCTTAGGCACAAGCCCTAGCCAACCAGAAATCCCATTTCTAACAGCGCACCATGAAATTTTGAATATCTCTGAGCCCCCTTTGCAGAACTACTTTAAAATGGAAGGGTGATTAGCCATTTAATATGAAAAGTATGCTGTAAAACAAATCTTTGGGCTCTATTCTTACGATTCTCTATCAATTTGTGACCTATATATAATTTATTGCACTTTGTTACACATCATCTCTGTGAAAGTTCACCAGGCGGCACTTAGAGGTGAATACCTCCGAAAAGCCTAGGAAGTATCAAATTAATTTTTTTAACCATGATAATATTCAAATTTACTATGAGTATCTCATCAGAACCTCCGGTAAAGCACTGTACATCAAGTATATTTAATAATGATTATCATAGTTTTTTTTCCCCCCAAAACGTTTTTAGGGGAATAGCATCCCTAAGACCCATGGAGAAGGGTGGGCAGTGGCTTAATGCTAAGTTCATTCACTAGATAAAATGTGGGGCTTGTATAAACTACAAAAGGCAGCTTTGGGTTCGCATTTTAGAGCTGGAATTAGAGAGAGCTCATTTGAAAAGAGGAATGTTGCACCTCAACAAATTACAAACACCCAAATATCACCACTACCAATGCAGTAACCCTTGGGCAACCTAATGTTATACTCTGCTATTTGAACATTACTAGAAACAACACATATAATGGTACCTTAAGTTATACTCCTACCAAACACCCATTAAATCATCACCTTCAGCTGCAAAGCATGATGGGCAGCACCAGCATAACCTTATTAAATAAAGACATAAACATGGAAAATGTATCATTTAGGAGTACACCAAACCGGAAGTAATCAGTTGCAGTTGCATTTCAAAGCTTGCATAGCCCCTTTCCCTTGTTTGCTCTCTCTTTTCTAGTATTGTGAACCTTTGTAGTTGAGCATAATAGAGCTAATCTTCCACATGCTCTTTATGTCCAGTATTTTGCTAAATAGTCCTTGTACGTGTATTATGACCATTAAAGTATTTGATATAATAACATATTTCAAATGCTAGATGTAGGTATTGAAGTCAGTTGTAGCTGTGCCTGCAATGGTAGGTGCAGTCGCCTAATGCTTAACTGAAATGTAAGCAATGTGTACTCCAACATGTTTACAAAAGTAACATTAGCGTGAGTGGTGTGTTAAAAGTGAGTGACTGCATTGTTTTAAAACTGTGAAGTTTTCTGGAACGTATTTCTTGCCACCTCGAGCTAGGAAATTCATAGTAAATTAATTCCCATGGCATATAAGTAATTAAGAAGCTAAAAAAGCATTAGCCAACGTGTTTTATTGTTTATGCTGCCATGGTGAACTTTAGAGGTTGTGACATTTTATTTCTTTAAAGTAACTGTTCAGTGCTGATGACCTTACTCTTGCTTTTTCATTTGAGCTGCCATTAGCTCACTGGATGACTATGGCCATTCATACCGCCCCCTTCCAGGGGTGAAGATGAAATGACGCTGGTCACTGATAAAAATGCATGTACAAAGGCCTTCCTGCTCTTCACTTCCTTTCTGTTATGACATTAGATTGCCAATGGGACCACTAACAGTTCCCTCTTTTGAGGAAGGAGTCCATGGCAGACACGGAGGAGCCACTGGCCAAGGGGATGAGATCAGATGGTGCCCCACGAGGCGGGTTTCTTAATCAAGAATCAACAGAGAAAAATGCCTTTAGGAGGCTATAGGAGAGAGGCAATTCTAGGCCATATGCAGCAGAGGCAGAAGAAGAATGTGTGTGAACTGTCGCTGTATTCAATAATCACAGCTGAGTTCAGGATATATAAGGACAACTAAAACTTCTTTTAAAGAGAGCTAAAAGGAGCATGAGGAGAGTCAAGGCTACCGGTTGAAAGAATTTCCATCTGAGGAGAGATGGCACCTTCTTTGCCTTGAACCCATGAAACTTGAAAGCTGTTATGGTGGCTAATGGAACCAGCCTCTTGCTGCACTCCCATGAGCTAAGGAGACCCAGGGCCTGAGCAGGAGAAGCCTTACTGGTATTGAAATGCCTTTCTCTCAGTCCAGAAATATCGGCATGTACATCTATCTGATAGAAAACTAGCAGGACCAGTACCAAATGGACATACTGCTTTGGGCGAACAGAAGTGGGAACGATCCATTTTCTGTTTGAACTCGTGGGCCCGTGTCTACAAAGACTCTTTTGAAAGACATGTGACAAACTAGGACAATTGCTAGAGAATGAATCTGGACAGCGTTTATTTTCATCAATTACTTCTTAAAGGATATTTGCTGTTACTAGTTGTTACAATGAGATGTTATATACCGCCTATTTAATTGTCGTTTTATTTATTAATTTTCACATTGTTGAATGCATTATATATATATATACATTATTTCCAGTTATGTCTCTTCCCGGTTGGAGTGGAGAGCTGATATGTTCCATGGAACGATAGGGGAAGTGGGTGGACGGTTGGTGAGGGAATTTCTTTTATTCTTGTTGGAGAGATTACGCTGGGAGTATGGAAATAAAGTTTATTGCGTACTTACCTCAAGTTCCTTCCGTAGGTACACAAGTAAGTGTTGTTGTGTTTTTAGAGCGCATCATTTTAAATCTTTCCATGTGTCTATTGCTTTGTTTCAGTGACAAAAATAAAGGGCATATTCACAAGGAGCTATCGCCGAATTAACGGCACTTTATTGCAGCCAAAGTCGTGATAAATTTACCTCCCCATTCACAAGCCTGTGTCAACAGCCCACAGCACCAGTTTACCCGCGATAGCAGCCGCAAAAAACATCGCCACAGAGGACCCCCACAAATATCGCTAATGAGATGCAGAGTAGGCGTTCCCGTGCCAAAAGGCGCGACAACATCACACCTCAACAGTCACAACGACCAGCCACATCGGCGATAAAAACACAAAACCGGTGATAAGCCGCGTTAGCACCAGGAAATCTACACCTGCCCTGACCTGGTGTAAAGTCCGACCACAGCCTGCACCACAAAAGGGAGCACAGCCCAGAGCCACACATGAAGGACAACAGATGCCCACGAGCAACTGAACATGCAGCACGGACACCCAAGAGGGCCACAACACCCACCGACACCACACCCAGGCCCGCAACACCCCCCTGGACCACCCCCAACCCTGGACTAAGAAACTGCACACCAACACCACGAATCCCAAAACAAACATTTTGCCTGATGTGGCACAAGCAGGAAAATAAACATACATGTGTGGCCAGAAAATGGAGAATCAGTCATACAGCAATGCAATCACCAACACAAAACACCATACAAACAAAAGCAGAAACAACCCTTAGGATGAGTCCTAGCGGCTCCTCACTGGACAATCCGTAGCACACAGCCTGGAAGACCAAATCCAAGAGAAGAAGGTGTGCCATGCGCCCACAAAGGAAAGAGAGGGAGAGAGCGAGGGAGAGAGACGGAGTGAGATAGCACAAGCAGCGCAAGGCCGCTCGGGCACCTGGCTCCACATGCCAACATGTGTGTGCATCGCCATCTGTACACCATGAGCCCAGGGCTGTGTCCCAATCTCAGCACCAAAGCCACATCACATTCCGAAAACGCAAGTAGTAGTCAGACAAACATCAGGGATGAAAGCACCATTGTCCCAATGCAGAAGGCGGGAGGACACCTGCACCTCTGACCTTGGTCCAGAACGCGCCTGGAACACCCTGATAGAGATGCAATGGCAGATGGGGACGACTCCCACACCACGCATTCCGCAAATGAACCATCCGACTTATCCACAGCCCACACACAGAAGCCCCTGCCTGTGGTACCCCCGCATGGGATGCCCTTGACACTCACGGAAACAGCAACCCATTACCCACAACGTTGCACACACATTCGAATCATTGCTCAGAGCTGTGGCATATCCTCCACACAACTGCCGCAGTTCAGAAGAGTGCCGGTTCACGAGACGCACCAACGCAATGGCAGGCCATACCGGGCACATGCACAACCCCCGTCACGTGGAACAGTACCGTGCATGTATGCTGCATTTACTGGGCGCACTGCCACTGGCAGTGCTGCAGATCAGTTACAGGCTCAGCTTCCGCATTGCCCACGTCACCTGCGTCCAGCCCTGGTTCCACTGCCGAACATGCACATTTGAGTGTCCCATGGATGTCTGCCTATCCAACACAACTGTTGATGAATTGGACTATGACTTGTGTCTGCGCCCCCTGTTGGATCACGAACAGGAGTGTAACCGAGACACCCGTGCATGGGATGCCTTGACATACTGCATATGTTTTGGTAGTTGTGCATGGGAGATAGCACAATTTCTCATGTGCAGTGACCACATCGAGGCACTCCCCTATTGGGCTGTGTTGCGGATCGGTGAGATGGCGACGGCTGAGCACACCTGCCCGAACCACCTAATGGATTGGCTCACCCGGGTGTTCCTTGAACACGACAACGACGTACTATTGGAACACATTGCACATGAAGCGGCACGGGAATTCATGGATGAGTAACTACGTTCCTGCAGCCACATCCAATTTCCACCCACAGCACATGGCCCAACAACTTGTTCCATCGTGGGGATTGCTCACATATCCCACCACAACAGAGGACACGTCTGCCTTTGGTCGGGCTCTGGATGCATGTGCGTGGAATAACGCGTGTGTACACACACCTGTGCAAGGTGACCCAGGTCCATGGTCGGAGCAACACAGCGTCGTTTGGCAATGTTGCCAATTCGGACACACTGCTGGGGGAGAGCACACACATGGCAATGTAGCACGACATGTGAACCTGTCGGACCCTCACACCTGATCACTGTCAGCAGAGCAGACAATCGGTGCACTCCAGAGGCAGAGCACCATGCAGATCCCATGTGCAGTGAGTCGTGCCCCCTCACACGGGGCAATGGGCAGACGCCAAACAACACATGACTCATCCAGCAAGGCAAGGTGGGCTGTGAGCGTTGCCATCCGTAATGAATGTTGTCCATTTCAGCCCCAACATTTTCTGAACCTCGACATGTACCCATGCTGCGTGTAAGTGTCTTAAGCATGTCCCTGCCTGTTGTGGCCGTTGCCTCGTCCGTACTGACACGCACATGCCAATAAAGTCTATCCCACTCCACTGGTGCCTAACTGTGAGGTGTGTTGTTTAGATTGTCCACTCGTGTGCCACAATGAGCATCGTCCCAACACAGGGAGGAACTGACTGACGCATGTACAATGGGGGTGTGTCCCTTTGGCAATCTCCACCTCTGTGAGCCCGACATTGTTTTTGGATAGGTGCTGGACGACATGTGCATTTACATGACTTTAGCTATGTGTGTATGGTGTCCAACCTCTGACCATGTGGAGCAATGTCATATATCACAACAGAATGTGTCCACACAGATGTGTGTAAGTAGGTATGCGACGTGAAGTTCTGTTGTCACACGTGGTGTAGGACACCACTCCTAGCCTGCCACCGTTTTGGTCACTCCTACACACAGCCCTATTCAACACATGGACGTGTGCCTACCTTGGGGGTTGTGAGATTGTTGTTGATGTGCAATGGGGACACAGCTAGTACTCACCTTCACAGTTATCCAATTGGCCATGTGTCTCAGGGATAGACATGCGCATAGATGTCAGTTACCAGGGTGTACCTTCATGTGCAATCATTGTCCCTACATCCAGCCATACTTCCATACGTGAGTGAACATAGTGATGACACATCTGTGCGATTTAGAATGTTTTATTCACATTCAGGTGATTGACGGAGCTGGAGCTGTACATGGCCATCCAAGCCCACATCACATGGAAGCCCAGTGGTGGGCCAACCAGAGTCCTTTGGGGATTGCACAGTGATTAGGAAGAGGGAGAGTGCAGTCCGCAGCAGGATTGCTGTGTAATTGGCCAGCGGTGAGGAAATGGCAGTCCGTGTCGGGGTCCAGGTGAATGTCGCAGAGTGTTCCGGAGGTCAGTAGGAGGTATTTCCCAGGGCATGATGCATAGGTCATAACCAGACAGGGACAGGCCATGGTGCGGTGATGGATGCTACTGCCTCCTTCCTCACACAGTAGTTCCCATCCCCTTCTCACTCCCCTGATACGGGTTCTGTGTCCTGTGTGTCCGGTGTGTGTGGCGGGGTGATGGCTGCATCGCTGTGTGCCCCTGACACATCAGACTGCGTAGGTGATGGGGCAGCATCACAGTGTGCCACGGACACATCAGGGGTCGGAGCTGTGTGTGTCGATGTTCCCGCTGCAGTGTTCTGGGAATGGCTCAGTGGCAGCAATGGCAAGATGAAGTACTGCAGGGTATTGAAGTTCCCAGCCACTACTTGCTGGTGTCCAGCCGTGGCAGACATACTTCCAGCCTGCATCTGCTCCATGGTCTCCATTGACCTCCGCATCTGTGCCAACTCTGTGCTGTCATGGCTGGTGCCTGTCTGACCAGACAGTTCTTGTATTCGATTCATGGCACCAGCGAGGTAAGCCAAGGTCTGCGGCGGAGCATGGTGCGTACAGGGGGTGTCCGATAGGGTCTGTACGTGGTCCCTGATGGGACTCAGACACCCACGTATGGCATCGAGTTTGGCTGCCACGAGCTCGAAACCCACCTGCAGCTGATGAGCCAACTCCAGCTGACAACCCAACACACGCCGTTGGAATTCCATGTATTGGTCGGGGGGTCCTGGGAGACAGCCGTGGTGGTGTGTGTTTCCTGCTGTGTGGTCTGTGCAGGTGGTGGGGTCACCTTGAGGCAGCTGGCCTGCCCTGCTCCTGGGGGTGGGGTGCAGAGGCTGTCCATTATCCGTTGGAGGGTGTCTTGACATATGTGCAGGTTGTCCTCTTCATCATCAATGATGGGAAGTGTGGTGTGCTCTGCAGGAGGTGTTGTTTGTCCCTCTGCAATGTAAAGGGGAGATGCAGGTTAACAGAGTTTCACATGTATGGTGATGATTTGCAGATGTTTACATTCAGACAGCATGCCAATGTACATTGTGACTGTTTTGGGGGAGCTGGCTATTTGATGGCAGTCAGTGTGTTTTTCGACTACATGACGGATGTGTGGTAGTACCCGTACATTATCATCACACAGTGTCAGGCAATGCCAGATGTGAGTGGACAGTTACTACGCACGAGCAGAACCTGTTGTGAGCTCTGTCCTGTGGTGCTGGTGTTGCACTTTGTACCACATTGCCGTCATTGTGATGTTCTGTGATTGCTATGTGTGTGTGCTGCATTGTGGGGGAGTTGCCCCTGCAGCTCTGATTTCGTGTAGCCTTCTCCCTTTGAGGCGGGGTGCCTTTGAATTGTGTGCTTTTTGGGGCCTGATTTGCTTTTTACTTGGGTCATATGTGCTCTCGGACTGTTTTTGTGGCCTGGTGCATTGTTCGTCTGCTGCGTGTATTGTATGGCATGGGTTGTGGGTGCACGTGGACATGTCGGAGTGTGACCTGCTCCAATACGGATGTGATCCACACTGGGCTACCTACATGTCGATTCGTGGGCCATGTCATTTTTTTTTGGCTGCTGCCATGCTATTGGACATGCAGTGTTACTTGCATAGTCAGTGTGGGTCACAGAGCCGCTGCTTTGCTGGATTCAGCACATGTGCATGGGTCGGTTGTGATATTGGTGATAGGGGGGGGCCCTCTGCACATATTGTGGATGGGGGCCTACTTGGCGTTTCTATGTGTGCTGCAGTGTGCCAAGGCAATCAGGGACATGTTCCACGGTCATTGTGGGTGTGCTGTGTGCTACACGTAATTGTGCATGTGTGCCATTGTGCCCATCTCCCCCTGTCCCTAGTCGTTACTCACCATGTTGCTGTTGGGTCAGGTCGTATCGTGCTGTGTCCAGGCCCCCCAATCCTGCCACCGTCTCCTCACTGCTGACTATGGCCACCATTTGCTCCAGCTCATCCAGCTCCTCCTGTGTCGCAGGACTCCCACCTCCAGTCGCCGTTGCTGCCTCCCTGTTGGTGGCGAGCTTATGTTTGGTCTGCCTTTTCAGATCATGCCAGCGCCTCTTGACCTCCTCCAGTGACCTCCTCGACACTCCGACTGCATTGACGTTGGTAACGATGGCCTGCCATATTTTGGTTTAGGTTGCAAGTGCCGCAGTGGAGGTGCCGAACAGTTGTTGATGGTGTTCGGTCACCTCCGTGACGATGATCCGGTCTTCCTGCGGACCGAACCCCGTCTTCCTCTTCCTCTTGTCCTTGCCCTTCCCCGAACGGGGGGTTCCTGGCTGGTCCTCCGTGGGGCTTGTGGTGTTCGGCTTGTCCTCTGCACTCGGTCCGAGTGCATCCATGTTGCTACGCAGTTTGAATTGTTTTGGGGCTTTTTTTTTTCTTTCTTTTATGGTGCTTTTTCCCGCCGGACGCGTGGGATTTGCAGGCCTGTGGCTGGTGTTCGCTGATTTCTGTACCGCAATTGGCCTCATCGCATGATTTCTCGTGTTCGCGTTTCGCATTTTTTCGGCGTGGCGTTGATTTTCACGCTGACATTTGACACGTTATCTGGTGACTATCGCATGCTACCGCCTTGTTGTGAATTCCACGTTGACACGGGGTTATTTTCCCGCGCTAGGCTGCGATGTTGAAAGTTGCGTTACGCTACTCTTGCGGTAGTTATCACACATTCTTGTGAATATACCCCACAGTGTCCTCTCTGCCCAATTTAGGATTTTTAGAATCGCCGTCAGTTTATCGGTGTGTTTAATTTTTCACTTCTAAAAGGTCCTTTTGATTAAGAAAAAGTATCCTAATTAATTTTACTTTAGTCGTGATCTCTACGTGATTCTGCCAGCAATAGGCAGAGTGGAGATGCAGGGGCTCTAAGAAGGGGTGACAAACAACAAAGCCTTGTTAACCCTGTTAACAAGTAAAGGGTCTTTTAAAGACCTGTGAAGTACTCGGGTGCGGCTGGAATAAGACGGACACCAGCCCAGCCAGCCTACACCAGCTCAAAAACTGTCTGTATGTGTGCCCGGGAAGCTGTCCCAGCCCGGATGACACACACGAAGAGGGGGAGAGGGGGGGCAGGTTTCTGAAGCCCTTTGAGCCCTATGGGTGTTGTGCGCCTGCGTAGAACGAAGGCAAACTGCAACTAATGTACGTGCCTGGCTCTCACAAGCTTAAGTAAAGTAAATAATAGATGAAAGCACTAAGATTGTAAAACAATTGCTAGCTCACTTTTGCTAGGGAAGTGGAAGAGAATCCAGCATTGGTACCTCTGCTCTCAGGGCTGCATTACGTGAGTAACTCTGTTGTCCACGCAGCCCTGGTAGTTGAGAATAACTGCGGCCCATCACACCTCCGCGCCTCGAGCTCCACCGGCAGTGGGCAGCTCCAGCCAATCCTGTGAGTACCCAGACTCCAGAGACAGGGCACGCGACAGGCTGCATCTGAACTCAGCACTCTCTCGTGGGTAGTTGTTTTTTTTGTAGTAGTAATAAAATATGCTACTTCTGTAAAAGGGTTGTGTCCTTCACAGTGCCTATGCTCCTCTGTGACAGATTTATGTCCTTTAAAGAGCCTATGCTCCTCTGTGACAACTATATCCTTTACAGTGCTTTTGCTACTCTGTGACAGTGTTATGTTCTTAACAGTGCCTACGCTCCTCTGTGACAGAGTTATGTCCTTTACAGTGCCTATGCTTCTCTGTCATAGGTATGTCCTTAACAGTGCCTATACTCGTCTGTGACAGAGCTCTGTCCTTAGCAGTGCCTATGCTCCTCTGTGACAGAGTTAGGCCCTTTAAAGTGCTATAGTCCTCTGTAACACAGTTATGTCCTTTACAGTGCCTAAGCTTCACTGTGATAGAAATATGTCCTTCACAGCGCCAACGCAAAAATGCACATGCCCTATACAAGCAACACTCTGGGACGAGTGCTCGGACGATGTGGACTAACATCGGGCAATCATCAAAATGTCTAATCTGGCCAGACCCTCCATATGTAGCACAGTACTTGGAAGGATTTTTTCACCAAACCCCTCACCATAGTAACCCGCTACACACAGATTCTGAATGAACACATGGAGCACATCCATTGTAATAAAGCTTTGCAAATTAGAGCAAAACTGCAATGCACATAGTGTGTGTAATGGAGAGTTTTATAACCAGGGCAATGAGGGCATTCATATGGCAGGAGTGTTTAATATGCTGTGGATTTATAGAATTGGAACTTTGCATATCAGGGCTACGTGGAAACTGCCTTGCTTTTTGGTACCAGAACTTACCGTACTTGGGTAAAGTGGGTAATGCTATAGAAATGATACTTTACATGCTGTTGGATTGCCATTGGACATTTACATAGCAGGGCAAGGGCCAGCTTTGGGCGTGGGCGAGCTGGGCTCAGGCCTCGGGTGCCAATATTCTGAGGGGCACAGCAGGAAGCTGCCTGACTTAATATCATGCAAACAGCAGCACGTCCATCTCACTTGGTCTCAATCGGTCCCGTTGAAGACTTTGTAATAAGCCCTCAATATACCTCTGCATTATTGTTAGCATCCCATTAACCCTCTGCCCTCCTCCCATCTTCCTCACACCTCCTACCGTCACACTGCAATGACCCCCGCCCCCACAACAAACACCAAATTCTCATCCACCAAGGGCACTGTCCAGGTCAATCCGATTTAGGGACGGCATTGAGCAGGCCTATATGGATAACGGCATTGGCTATGGCAATGGAGCCTAACATAAGGTGGGTGGGTCTTCGAGTACTGATAATTCACATAACTGAACAATGTAGCTTTACAATGTGGATACTGGAATGGCCATAGTATTTTACATACAGGAATAAAGAACAAGCATTTGCAATGCAATAGGTCTCGCATTTACTTGAGTTTGAGCTATTGGCATTGTAAATGACAATGCCTTTTATTTATGATTTGGTTTTTAAAAAATAAATAGAAAGGCATTGTCATTTACAATGCCAATAGCTTAAACTCGTGTAAAGGCGAGACGTATTGCATTGCAAATGCTTGTTCAATACGGTATCAGGCACTCCTCTCCTGTGAGCTGGGAGTAGTTTTCGATACAGAGATGCTGCTCTTGTCTCCTGTGAGTTGTGTGGAATGTTATTTCAGGGGGGAATGGAGGACTCGTGCCCTGTGAGCTGGGCTGTGCTCTTACAGGGAGGGCTGGAGGACTTGCCTCCTGGGAGCTGACATATGATCTTAGAGAGGGAGATGGTGAGGTTGTCTCTTGTGAGCTGTGTTGTGTGAGTCAAGAGAGGTATGGGGTCCTGGTAACAGTGTTGTAGCCTTAGTACCCAGCCTCCAACGCTGCGGAAATAGGAACACAGAACCACGTTTGGCAATGCTAGACGTCCCCTTCTATGCTTCCGGAGTCTGTGGCGCTAACAGAGGAGGGGAAGGGGGAATAGAAGACACCGAGATGAAGGCGACTAAGGGATATGTGTGAAGTGGATATGTGTGAAGCGGTGCCTTTGGAGTCAGGAGATACGTCCACGTAACAGCCCACCCCACTACTAAATATTACACGTCATCGGGGACTCAGTACTCCAGTTCTGGACTTTTGCATAAGTGTAAGGAACCCCATGCATTCCGAGTGGTATGGTCCGTGTCACCTTAATAGAACTAATTGGTCTAAAGTCCCACATAACAATGTTTTGTAGAAGGAAAAACTGAACTGGAAAGTTGTGATCTAGAGACCTTAGTCCATGCACCCCTTACCCTACTCTGTGGGAGTGATGACCTCTGATTGGGCAGTTCATGACTGCAGAAACACACTGGTCTTGTGCCCTGGGAGAGGTCCATTAGTGACCATTAACGCCCTATCTCTACAGCAAAAGGCGCTTATTGCCACAGACAAGGTCATGATGAGGCCACCTCTGACACACAAGCTCTTAAAAGACTTTGAGCGCCGCATCTTACCTATAGTGCTAATGTCGAGACACGCCCACTAACTTAAGGATCTGCAATGAGTGCCACTTAATGACTCACAAACCAGTTAAAGTATTCCTTGAAGTCAATATTTAATACTGATGAAATTTACTCAAGAAAATCAATAAGTTGGACTTCGTTACTCCATTAATCAGAAAACATTTTGGTTGAAGTATCCACCACAGAATCAAATTTCTAATTAACAAAGTTTAGGGCCTATACTTAGATTGGATGCACAACCCCGTACTACCTCCAAATAAGGCTGTGTAGCACTTTGACCAACAGCCCATTTAATGTTCTCACCTTTCATAGACAGAGATATTGTGCCAACCAAGGCCAGAGACAATGGGGAGGCAAACCCTTTGTTGCACAAGGACATGCGCTCTGGGATGCATTCTTTTATTTATGAGGGCACAGCTGAAGTACTTATGTTTCAGAAGACTGCTGACAACTGAAATGTGCTGGCAACCTTCTAACTATCAAAAAGACTCTGAAACACTGCACTGACTAAAAACATAGAGGAAGACTTTAGCTATGTCTTACTTTACAAACTGCCCACATGTAATGTTACTCTACCCGTGCAAAATGCCCTACCCAACTAAACTCCCACATCTACCTGCCCCACTGCTGTCAATTACAATCCGAATCATATGTATATTTGAAATCATACTCTGTGCTGAATGCTAATACTGGCTGAATAGCAGACCGGACTGTACTAAACCACTGAAAATAATGTCAAGCTACCAAACCGCACCCACTGCTTTTACGCTGTAGTACTGCAAGGCACGTTGATGTGGACAAAAGGCGGTCTTCTTCACAAAATATGAAACACCAAATGAGAAATAAATAATATTTAATGATTGTCTATAAGCGTGGAATCACGATGGGCCTCGTTTTTTTTAATTATACACAAACGCACACAAATACGTCTTCTAATACTGATTAGCTTTTACGCCTTTTGATTTTATGCTCTCACCCTTACCCCCAAAGCTTATTCTAGATGACACTTTAACTTTAAGCCCCTCAGGAGCTCCGCAGCCTCTGAAGAAATAAACCTAAAACTGTGCTGCAGTCCAGGTCCTATTCGGAGTCAGACACTGGGGCTTTATGAGCGGCACCAAGAATGCAACAATGAAAATGCACATCAAAGCCAACATAAACCGGTCATCATGTCTGCTCTAGGTTCTCCTCTGTGGACTATATCTTTAATATTTATTAAAAGGAGCGCAAGAACACAGGTGCAATATAAGGGTGCGCTGTGTATGCAGGCGATAATTTATCAGACAGTCTTTTATAGCGTCTCCGAGCCAGATGACTGAATCAAAGGAGAAAATGTGCATGCAAGGTAACGGTAATTTAGCAGCGGATGTTACTCCGGCGGGCCCGTCTTCGGTATAGCTGTGTGCAATTGACAGGATGTGGCCTAACAGCCAGACCTGCCGACTCTGGAGCTGGGGAACTAGGTTCGAGCCTCGGTGTTGGCTCAACATCCTGTGATTCTGGGCAAATCAATTCATCTCCCAAAGCCTACCAAAAATAACTGTGTCCTTGTGTAACTAACGTGAGTGGTGCTCCTGTAACGCGCTCCGATACCTTCGGGTCGAGTTCACGCTATCTAAATCTGCAGGCAAAAAAGAAATACTGCTCAGCGATCTCAAACAACCGATTGTAAGGTGAAGAGCTCCGTCTTGTTAATGCTGTCATGAAGTTTTTATTTTGCAATCTACTTTCCAATTCACTGCAGACTCGCAAATGGACGTGCCTGTATTTTTTTGGGACCCATAGCGTGCACATCGCCTGTCTGGGCACGTGCCCAGACAGTGAGCGTGCACATCTGCTGTCCCGGTGCCAGAGAAGACACGCAGTGAGCGTCTGAAACGCCGGGACCCATAGCGTGCACATCGCCTGTCTGGGCGCGTGCCCAGACAGTGAGCGTGCACATCTGCTGTCCCGGAGCCAGAGAAGACACGCAGTGAGCGGCTGAAACGCCGGGACCCATAGCGTGCACATCGCCTGTCTGGGCGCGTGCCCAGACAGTGAGCGTGCACATCTGCTGTCCCGGCGCCAGAGAAGACACGCAGTGAGCGGCTGAAACGATGGGACCCATAGCGTGCACATCGCCTGTCTGGGCGCGTGCCCAGACAGTGAGCGTGCACATCTGCTGTCCCGGTGCCAGAGAAGACACGCAGTGAGCGTGCACATCGGCTGTCCCCCTTCGGACGCCAAACCGACAACAATAGGTCTCGCCAAGGCGAGCAGCGCATGCGCTGCGTCACTAGGCGAGACCTAAAAAAGGGGCCTACCATTGTGTATTTTCATCCTGCTATATTTATAATTGAATCTGGTAGAGCATAATCTGCTTAAAAGAACTGTGAAATCGTGTTCATGCTAGCATGGCCATGCTCTTCTGTGACAGAGTTATGTCCATTTGGCCATAATAGTGTATTAAAGGCGAGGCATGTGGTGTGAGCAATGCTTGTTTTTCTTTTCTGTCTGTGACTGTGTTCTTGGTTTCCCTTCAACGTTTTGAATGATTTAAAGACCCAATCTTTTGAAAAATCAATGATGTTTACTTGCAAGCTGGATGCTGTGTATAATTTATTACAGCTTTCCTAAAAAGATGATTCACTTAGTATCAAGAGGTAATTTACATGTCAGATTATTTTATTACATCTTTATTCTTGTGCATTTTTTCAACCTGCAGCAGTGTCAATTGGGAGTTAAATAAACTCAATAAGCTTATCATGGCTTGTTGCTTGGGTGTGTAAGACATTTATCATAAATATTGCATTTTTCTTGCAACTACATGTTTAGAAACAGCCATATCGCTTGGGTCTTGATTGTATGAGATGAGACTAAGCACACAAAATTACTGAATAATCAAAGAAAAGAAGGATATCATATGCATATGGAATCCAACAAAGTAGCCACAAGTGGCAAATTGCACGCCAGCACGCCCACACCCCAACCCTTCATTACCCAGCCCTAGTATGTCCACGAGTTTACTGTTAAGTAGCAGGTCTTACACCCTTTAATTACCTTTTTTCCTTTATATTATTTCCACCACGTGACACAATAAGGGAAGGGCAATCACCCTCCCGGGAGGAGAATAGACTTAACTGAAGTTTGATGTGATGTCATCGCATCATCAGTTTTCCTTTTTATTGTTATGCTTCCACCCACTATTAACAAAGACTCTGAATGTTTGTAATTTCTATTAATGATATACACATAATCTAAGTAAACAACGATTTACAATGATCCTACAATGGGAAAAACCTAATAAAGTGGTTAAAAAAATATCATATATGTTAGACCTGGCGTCCTTGGTGTGGTTTTCCCTGAATTTTTGCCTCTACCTCCTGTGTTTTTGATGCTGTGCTGGATTTCGCTTTTGCTGATTAGATGCTTTCAGCACTCTGCCACTGCTGATCAGTGTCAAAGTGCAAGTCCTCCCTGTGTAAATTGGTATTGTGATTGGTTCTCCCTGATTGGCATATTTGTTTTACCAGTAGGTCCCTAGTAAAGTGCACTGAGTGTGCCAGGGCTGGTAAATCAAATGCTACTAGTGGGCCTGCAGCACTGGTTGTGCTACCCACATGAGTAGTCCTGAAAAGATGTCTCAGAACTGCCACCGTGGTGCCTGTGCACAGTTTATTAACTGCCATATCGACTTGGCAAGTACACCCACTTGCCAGGCCCTACCCTTCCCTTTTCTTACAAATAGGGCACCCCTATGGTAGGCCCAAGATACCCCCCTGGGCAGGGTGCAGTGTATATGAAAGGTAGGACATTTACTGGTGTGTGTAACATGTCCTGATAGTGAAAAACTGACAATTTCATTTTTCACTATTGAAAGGCTACCTTGCCCCATAGGACAGAATGGGGAATGCTTGGTAACATTTTACAAGCATATGTCCCCATAGGGATAAGATAGAAAAATGGAGTTTGGTATCCCTGAACTCAGGATTTAATAACACATCTTTTAGTAAAGATGGTTTTTAAATTGTGTGTTTGAAAATACCACTTTTAGAAAGTGGCTATTTTCTTGTTTAACCATCCTGTGTGCCTCTGCCTGTTTGTGGATTGCCTGTCTGGTTTCAGTGTGACAGAGACAGAGGATGTGCATTCCCTGTAGACAGCCTCTGGGGGGGTTGAGGTGTGCCTGGCCCTTCCTGGATGAACCAGCCCTGAGCTGAATAGATCCTGGCTGCATATAGAGTGGTGGGAGGAGATTTACCTTGCACCTGAATGGAGCCTGTGTCCCTTGCACAATGCTGTCTCCACCTCATGTGGTCATGCTGCCCAGTGAAGGCAGAACTGGTTTGAACTGGGCTCAGAGCCCCCTGCATAAAGAGAACAAAGACATTTTGGGGTATAAGTATTAGACCTAAAACCTCTGAACTTTAGATCATTCCTGGAATTCAAGAGGAACCTTTGCCAAGGAGAAGAGCTGGAGAGACTGAGGAGAAGTACTGCCCTTGCTGTGTGTCTGGGGTTGGCCTGCAGTTGCTGTTTCTGCCAAGGAAAGGAGAAGGACTTTGCTGTGTGCTGTGTCCCCTGCTTGAAGGAGATCTCCAAGGGCCTGAAGTGTGCTGGCATCCTGTTCTGCAGTCTCAGGGACACAAAGACTTCACCCCCAGCTCCCCTGAATTCTGCTGCTGTGAGTTCTGACGCGCCAAGAGGTGCCTCTGCCGGTTATGGGCCTCTGGAGGTTGTTGCTGCTGTTTGGGAGCTGGAAGAAAGAAGAAACTCAAAGAAGTACAGAAATTGACGCATTGCTCTTCTTGCAGTTGTTTTCCCGATGCATCTCCACGGCGCAAGAAGAATTTCCACGCATTGCCGTGCCGCTGCAGAAACCGCCACAGCGCCTGTCGCTGCTGCAAGAATCGACACATCGAGGGAACGCAGCTGAAAAGGACCGACACAGCGCCGCTCAGCGCTGCTGCATCGATCGCCGACGCATCCCTTAATTTCCACGCATCGTACCTGGGCGGCAAGTTCGTCTGACGTATCACCTGCCGACTGGAACCATCACGAAGAATCGACGCATCACTCCCCATTCAGACCGGATTAGACGCAACCCTTGTAATTTACATGTCAGATTGTTTTATTACATCTTTATTCTTTTGCATTTTTTCAACCTGCAGCAGTGTCAACTGGGAGTTAAATAAACTCAATAAGCTTATCATGGCTTGTTGCTTGGGTGTGTAAGACATTTATCACAAATATTGCATTTTTCTTGCAACCACATGTTTAGAAACAGCCATATCGCTTGGTTCTTGATTGTATGAGATGAGACTAAGCACACAAAATTACTGAATAATCAAAGAAAAGAAGGATATCATATGCGTATGGAATCCAACAAAGTAGCCACAAGTGGCAAATGCACGCCAGCACGCCCACACCCAAACCCCTCATTACCCAGCCCTAGTATGTCTCCGAGTTCACTGTTAATTAGCAGGTCTTACACCCTTTAATTACCTTTTTTCCTTTTATTATTTCCACCACGTGACACAATAAGGGAAGGGCAATCACCCTCCCGGGAGCAGAATAGACTTAACTGAAGTTTGATGTGATGTCATTGCATCGTCAGCTTTCTTTTTTTTGTTATGCTTCCACCCACTATTAACAAAGACTCTGATTGTTTGTAATTTCTATTAGTGATATGCACATTATCTGAGTAAACAACGATTTACAATGATCCTACAATGGAGAAAACCTAATAAAATGGTTAAAAAAATATCACAAGTGTTAGACCTGGCATCCTTGGCGTGGTTTTCCCTGACTTTTTACCTCTACCTCCTGTGTTTTTGATGCTGTGCTGGATTTCGTTTTTGCTGACTTAGATGCTTTCGGCACTCTGCCACTGCTGATCAGTGTCAAAGTGCAAGTGCTCCCTGCTCACCTGAATGGAGCCTGTCTCCCTTGCACAATGCTGTCTCCAACTCATGTGGTCATGCTACACCAGTGAAGGCAGAACTGGTTTGAACTGGGTTCAGAGCCCCCTGCACAAAGAGAACAAAGACATTTTGGTGTATAAGTATCAGACCTAAAACCTCTGAACTTTCGATAATTCCTGGAATTCAAGAGGAACCTTTGCCAAGGAGAAGAGCTGGAGAGACTGAGGAGAAGTACTGCCCTTGCTGTGTGTCTGGGGTTGGCCTGCAGTTGCTGTTTCTGCCAAGGAAAGGAGAAGGACTTTGCTGTGTGCTGTGTCCCCTGCTTGAAGGACATCTCCAAGGGCCTGAAGTGTGCTGGCCTTCTGTTCTGAAGTCTCAAGGACACAAAGACTTCACACCCAGCTCCCCTGAACTCTGCTGCTGTGAGTTCTGACCCGCCAAGAGGTGGCTGTGCCAGTTTTGGGCCTCTGGAGGTTGTTGCTGCTGTTTGGGAGCTGGAAGAAAGAAGAAACTCAAACAACTACAGAAATCGACGCATTGCTCTTCTTGCGGCTGTTTTCCCGACGCATCTCCATGGCGCGAAAAGAATTTCCACGCATCGCTCCGCCGCTGTGGAAACCGCTGAAGCACCTGTCACCGCTGCAAGCATCAACGCATCGAGGGATCGCGGCAGAAGAGGACCGATGCAGCGCCGCTCAACGCTGCCGCATCGATCGCCGACGCATCCCGGATTTCCACGCATCGTACCTGTGCGGCAAGTTCGTCCGACGTATCACCTGCGGACCGGATCCGTCACGAAGAATCGACGCATCACTCCCCATACAGACCGGATTCGACGCAACCCTTTCTCTGCGTGCAGCGGGACTGTCACATCGCCTCCCCAAGGTCTCAGGAGTGTCGCATCTCTATGTTTTCCGACTCTGCGGCTGTTTGGCTTTTGGAACTTTGACGCATCTACAGGTACTTTGGTGAATAATCACGCATCCATAGTTTTCTATGGTACAAGTTCTTGAAACCTTTTTAAAGTCATATTTTTAACTGTGAATGTTGGATTTTTGTCGTTTTGGTCTTGTTTAGTTTAGATAAAGATATTTTATTTTTGTAAACTGGTGTGGTGTCCTTTTGTGGTGTTTTCACTGTGTTACTGTGAGTGTTGGTACAAATACTTCACACATTGCCATTGGGATACGCCTGTCTGCTCATGCCAAGCTACCAAGGGGGTGAGCAGTGGTTATCTGGAGTGTGTATCCCCATTACCCTGACTAGAAGCAAGGGTCCCTATTTGGACAAAGGTACTCACCTCTGCCAACTAGAGACCCCCATTTCTAACATTGGTGGTCAGCGGTGAGGATTTGACCCTGTATTTGCACTTGACCCACAGTGATTGGTGTACATCACTAATTTAGTGCAGACCACTACGCAACCACATACTGTGTTTTGTTTTAGGTTCTATTTTTGATTAGCCCTTAAAGTATCCACGCCTCATGTCTCAGAAGGGTAAACCAGCAAGTGAGATGGCAAAATTGGAGTTTGATATTGAAATGTTGCATACATAGAGTAGATCAACTCAAGTAAATTTTGCAAAGATTTTGGATATCCCATGAAAAGAAGCTCCAGGAGGGAGGAGCTACAGAAGGCCTTAAGGGCCTGGTGGGAGGCCAAAGAGGCTGAGGAGACATGTGATGCAGAGATGGATGAGGATGCACAAGGGAATGGTTTCAGGTCACAGGATCTGCCTGTATCAAGAGTAGCCTCCAGGGCTGGCAGCAACCATTCCGCTAGACGTTTTTCCCCAGAGGAGATGGAGGAGAACCAAAGGGTTAGAGATCTGAGTTAGAAGTCATGAGGCTCAAGATGAAACAATTGGAAATGGAGAAAGAAAAGATGGCAGAGGAGAGCAAGAACGCTTGTGCCTTGGAGTAAAAGAAATTGTTTTTGGCTCATGAGTTGAGCATAAGGGAACTGGACATTAAAGCTAATCAAGTGGAGTCCAGTTCAAATGATGGTAGCGCACAGCTAGTGCAAGAGGGTAAGGTTTACATACCCAAGGACCTAGTGCAGAATTACCAGAGTGGTGAAGATATTTATGCATGGTTTACAGCGTATGAGGTAGCCTTGAGAATGAATGAGGTTCCTGAGAGGCATTGTGGGCAGGCCTGCAGAAACACTTTGAGGCCACTGGGAGGGACACCCTGCCACCTTTGGAGCAGGCGGGTAACCTAACCTATCCCCACATGAAGGAGCCTTTATGCCTCAGGTATGGGCTCACACCAGAGAAGTACAGAGAGAAGTTAAGGAAATTTAGGAAGCTTGATTCTCATACTTGGGTTGAATGTGTGAACATGTAGAACTGTGCACTGGATGGTTGGATAAAGAGCAGCAAGGTAACTGATTACCAGGGGTTGTACAACTTGATTGGTTGGGAGCACTTGAGTAGACTGTGTGTTCCAGAGCTGCGCCAGCATCTATTCGATACTAAGCTAACTGATCCCAGGGAGCTTGCTAAGGAGGCGGACCGCTGGACTGGTACCAGGGTCCACAAGGGGATTGTGGGTAACCCAGCCAAGGGTGGGCAGGGTCCCCAGCAGAAGAGTGGGGGGACAAGGGTAACCAAAAGGAGTTCTCTAAAGGGCGCCAAAACAGTTCCCAGGGTAAGGAGTCCCAGCCCCCCAAGCCTAAAGTGGCCTGGCCCACTAAGGGCAGGCACGATAACCGTAGTCCCCCCAGGTGTGATTCATGTGGTCAGGTGGGCCACATTGCAAGAGATCCCAAGTGCCCCAACGCACCACCAGCACCCACTGGTGCACTGTCACCGGGGTTAGTGAGTGTAGCGCTGGGGGAGGAGTTGGTTCCTAGTGAAGGTGGGGAGTCAGCAGTTATGACCATTGTCTCATTAGGAGACAGAGAGATGGTCCAGGGATCCTATCTGCCTGAGAACACTACGAAATACAGGCAGTGGGTGACCATCAATGGGAGGAGGGTGGAAGCTCTGAGAGACACAGGAGCCAGTGTGACATCTGTCAGGTGTCAATGGGTGTCTGAAGAGCAGGTTATTCCAAATGTACTTCACCCTGTAGTTGCAGCAGACAACTCTGAGTGCCTGTGTAAGGTGGTGCTAGTTCCCTTTGAGTGGGGGGGGGGTCTCAGGTTCCTTGAAGGTTGTTGTCAGTCCGTCCATGCCTGTAGACTGTCTGCTTGGCAATGACCTGGAGAGTTTCCCATGGAAAGAGGTGGAACGCCAGGCTCATTTGGAGATGTTGGGTCTGCCTGAGTGGGTCTGTGTGACCACTCGGTCAATGACAGCCAGTAGGGGTAATCAAGAGGACCTGGAGCCTGAAACAGTGGTCCAGGTGCCTGCCAGGAAGAGGGAGGGCAGGGGGCGTGGGAAACCAGCCCCCGAAGTTCCCACGGTCCAGGAGGAGGCAGAACCTGAGGGGGATGCCCTGGAACCTACAGGGTAACAAGTGCTGAACTGGGAGACCTGCCTGAGCTGACCCATTGGCAGCAGGAAGGGGGTCCCTCCAGGGAGGAGTTCTGCAGAGTGCAGATGGAGTGCCCTACTCTTGTTGGTTTTTGGCAACAGGCTGCAAAAGAGGCAGCAGGTGATCAGTCTGGATCACATCTGATTTACTGGGAAGATGGATTTTTGTATAGTGAGCCTAAGGTGGCTGAGCCCGGTGCAGCCCGTGTGCTGGTGGTACTCAAGCGCTTCAGGACTTTCCTACTGGGTATGGCTCATGACGTGCCTCTAGCAGGACATTTGGGGTGCGACAAGACCTTTCAGAGGCTTGTCACCCATTTTTACTGGCCCCAAATGAGAAGGCACGTTGGTACACACTGTAGGTCTTGTCCAACTTGCCAGGCAAGTGGCAAGAGTGGAGGGAAGTGTAAAGCTCCCCTCCAACCCTTTCCTGTGGTGAGCACCCCTTTTGAGCGGGTGGGCATTGACATTGTGTGGCCACTGGAACCCAAGACAGCCTTAGGCAACAAGTTTATCTTGGTCTTGGTGGACCATGCCACCTGGTCCCTGGAAGCTGTCCCTCTTTGGACAATCACAGCCCCCATGGTGGGCCGTGCATTGATGGGGATCTTTCCCCGTGTGGGGTTCCCCAGAGAGGTGGTCTCTGACCATGGTACAAACTTCATTTCGAAGTACATGACATCTTTGTGGGAGGAGTGCGGTGTGGCATACAAGTTCACCACTCCTTACCACCCTCAAGGGAATGGGTTGGTTGAGAAATTCAACCGAACCATGAAGGGCATGATAAAGGGACTTGCAGAACCCATGAGACGGAAGTGGGACATCTTTTTGCCATGCCTGTTGTTTGCATACAGGGCGGTACCACAGAAGTCCTTAGGGTTCAGTCCCTTTGAACTGCTGTATGGTCACCCTGTGAGCAGACCTCTGGGTCTGGTGAAGGAGGGTTGGGAGAGAACTCCTGGCAAGACCCCACAAGATGAGTTCAGCTATGTGCTGCCCTTCAGAAACCAGACTCAGCGCTTCAGGAAACTCGCTCAGACGAACCTGGAAGCTAGCCAGGAAGAAATGAAAAGAAGGTATGACCAGAATGCCACTCTGGTCGAATTTCAGCCTGGGCAAAAAGTGTGGGTGATGGCACCAGTGGAGCCTTGTGCGCTCCAAGATAAGTGGACTGATCCATATGAGGTGGTGGAGCGCAAGAGTGAGGTGACCTATTTGGTTGACTTGCAGACTCCTAGGAACCCTTTGAGGGTCCTGCACGTAAACCGCCTCAAGCCACACTTTGAGAGGCCTGACGTAACTATGCTCCTTGCAACAGATGATGGAATGGAGGAGGCGAGTGAGCCTCTTCCTGACCTCCTGTCAGTGAAGGAACATGATGGGTCAGCGGATGGGGTAAACCTCTCTCCTACCCTGACCCCAGAGCAGCAGAAGGACTGTCGCCAGGTGCTGGGACAGTTCGCCTCCCTGTTCTCCCTGACACCAGGAGTCACCAATTGGTGCATCAATGATGTGGACACTGGGGACAGTCTACCTGTGAAGCAGAAATTTTACAGGGTAGCTGACAAAGTCAGGGCCAGCATCAAGGAAGAAGTTTCCAAGATGTTGGCATTAGGGGTGATAGAGCCCTCAAGCAGCCACTGGGCTAGCCCAGTGGTCTTAGTGCCAAAAGCTGCTGTGCCCCGTGTCACTCCAGAACTCCGGGTCTGTGTGGACTACCGTGGGCTCAATGCGGTCACCAAGACTGACGCGCACCCCATCCCCAGCTCTGATGAGCTCGTTGATTGGTTAGGAGCTGCCCGGTACCTCAGTACATTTAATTTATTATCTGGGTACTGGCAGATTGCCTTAACCGATGGGGCCAAAGAGAGGTCAGTGTTTTCAACACCAGAGGGGCACTACCAGTTCTGGGTTATGCCCTTTGGGTTGAAGAACGCCCCTGCCACCTTCCAGAGACTGGTCAACCGGGTACTGTCCGGACTGGAGAAATTCAGCGCCGCCTACCTGGATGACATTGCTGTGTTCAGCTCCAGTTGGGAGGAACATTTGCAACACCTCTGCGAAGTGCTGAAGGCTCTGCAAAGGGCAGGCCTCACCATCAAGGCTAGTAAATGCCAGATAGGGCAGGGATCTGTGGTGTACTTGGGATACCAGGTAGGGAGCGGCCAGGGAGCGGCCCCTTCAAGGGAAGATTGACACCATTCAGGCTTGGGAGCCCCCCAAGACCCAGACAGAGGTGAGAGCCTTCCTATGTCTCACCGGATACTACAGACGGTTTGTCAAGGGGTATGGCACCATTGTTGTCCCCTTGACAGAGCTGACTTCAAGGAAGCAGCCCAGGGAGGTGATCTGTACTGATGCCTTCCAGACCGCTTTTGATGTCCTGAAATCTGCCATGTGCACGGCACCCGGGATTAAGGCACCTGACTTCTCTCAAGAATTTGTTATGCAGACAGATGCTTCAGAGCATGGTGTGGGAGCAGTACTCTCACAATTGAATGATGAGGGCTTGGACCAACCTGTAGCTTTCATCAGTAGGAGGCTACTTCCCAGGGAACAGAGGTGGAGTGCAATTGAAAGGGAAGCTTTTGCTGTGGTCTGGGCGCTGAAGAAGCTAAGGCCCTACTTCTTTGGGACTCACTTCCGGATTCAGACAGACCACAGGCCCCTCAGATGGTTGATGCAGACAAGGGGTGAGAATCCAAAACTGTTGAGGTGGTCCATCTCCCTACAGGGAATGGACTTTACGGTGGAACACCGCCCTGGTACAGTACAGACCAATGGTGATGGTCTGTCCAGATTCTTCTGCCTTAGTGATGAGAACTCCCAAGAGGGTGGGTAGTTCTCCCCACTTTTCAGCTGGAGGGGACACGTGTTAGACCTGACATCTTTGGCGTGGTTTTCCCTGTCTTTTTGCCTCTACCTCCTGTGTTTTTGATGCTGTGCTGGATTTCGTTTTTGCTGGCTTAGATGCTTTGGGCACTCTGCCACTGCTGATCAGTGTCAAAGTGCAAGTGCTCCCTGTGTAAATTGGTATTGTGATTGGTTCTCCCTGATTGTCATATTTGTTTTACCAGTAGGTCCTTACTAAAGTGCACTGAGTGTGCCAGGGCTGGAAAATCAAATGCTACTAGTGGGCCTGCAGCACTGGTTGTGCCACCCACATGAGTAGCCCTGAAAAGATGTCTCAGGCCTACCACCGCGGTGCCTGTGCGCAGTTTATTAACTGCCATATCGACTTGGCAAGTGCACCTGTTGCCAGGCCCTACCGTTCCCTTTTCTTACACATAGGACACCCCTATGGTAGGCCCAAGATACCCCCCTTGGCAGGGTGCAGTGTATGTGTACTGGTGTGTGTAACATGTCCTGATAGTGAAATACGGCCAATTTCGTTTTTCACTATTGAAAGGCTACCTTGCCCCACAGGACAGAATCGGGAATGTTTGGTAACATTTTACAAGCATATCTTCCCATAGGGATAAGATGGAAAAATGGAGTTTGGTATCCCTGAACTCAGGATATAATAACACATATTTAGTAAAGATGGTTTTTAAATTGTGTGTTTGAAAATACCACTTTTAGAAAGTGGCTATTTTCTTGTTCAACCATCCTGTGTGCCTCTGCCTGTTTGTGGATTGACTGTCTGGTTTCAGTGTGACAGAGACAGAGGATGTGCATTCCCTGTAGACAGTGTCTGGGGGGATTGAGGTGTGCCTGGCCCTTCGTGGATGACTCAGCTCTGAGCTGAATATAGAGTGGTGGGAGGAGATTTACCTTGCACCTGAATGGAGCCTGTCTCCCTTGCACAATGCTGTCTCCAACTCATGTGGTCATGCTGCACCAGTGAAGGCAGAACTTGTTTGAACTGGGCTCAGAGCCCCCTGCACAAAGAAAACAAAGACATTTTGGGGTATAAGTATTAGACCTAAAAACCCTGAACTTTAGATCATTCCTGGAATTCAAGAGGAACCTTTGCCAAGGAGAAGAGCTGGAGAGACTGAGGAGAAGTACTGCCCTTGCTGTGTGTCTGGGGTTGGCCTGCATTTGCTGTTTCTGCCAAGGAAAGGAGAAGGACTTTGCTGTGTGCTGTGTCCCCTGCTTGAAGGAGATCTCCAAGGGCCTGAAGTGTGCTGGCCTCCTGTTCTGCAGTCTCAGGGACACAAAGACTTCACCCCCAGCTCCCCTGAACTCTGCTGCTGTGAGTTCTGACCCACCAAGTGGTGCCTGTGCCATATTTAGGCGTCTGGAGGTTGTTGCTGCTGTTTGGGAGCTGGAAGAAAGAAGAAACTCAAAGAACGACACAAATCGACGCATTGCTCTTCTTGCGGCTGTTTTCCCGATGCATCAGCACGGCGCAAGAAGAATTTCCATGCATCGCCGCGCCGCTGCAGAAACCGCAGCAGCGCCTGTCTCTGCTGCAAGACTTGACGCATCGAGGGATCGCAGCTGAAGAGGACCGACGCAGCGCCGCTCGACGCTGCATCGATCGCCGACGCATCCCGGATTTCCACACATCGTACGTGTGCGGCAAGTTCGTCAGACGTATCACCTGCAGACCGAAACCGTCACGAAGAATCGACGCATCACTCCCCATACAGACCGGATTCGACGCAACCCTTCCTCTGCGTGCAGCGGGACTGTCGCATCGCCTCCCCAAGGTCTCGGGAGTGTCGCATCTCTATGTTTTCCGACTCTGCGGCTGTTTTGCTTTTGGAACTTTGACGCATCTACAGGTACTTTGGTGAAAAGTCACGCATCCATAGTTTTCTATGGTACAAGTTCTTGAAACCTTTTTAGAGTCATATTTTTAACTATGTATGTTGGATTTTTGTCGTTTTGGTCTTGTTTAGTTTAGATAAAGATATTTTATTTTTCTAAACTGGTGTGGTGTCCTTTTGTGATGTTTTCACTGTGTTACTGTGAGTGTTGGTCCAAATACTTTACACATTGCCTTTGGGATAAGCCTGTCTGCTCATGCCAAGCTACCAAGTGGGTGAGCAGGGGTTATCTAGAGAGTGTATCCCCCTTACCCTGACTAGAAGCAAGGGTCCCTATTTGGACAAAGGTACCTACCTCTGCCAACTAGAGACCCCCATTTCTAACAATATGCATATGGAATGTGCACAATAAGTGCTGAATTCCCCACACTGTGTTTATACGTATCAAATGAATGGGTCTCAGGACAGCCAAACTGTCATGCACACTGAAGCTCTCTCCAAACCTAGCTACGCTGCCAGGTTGGAGAGAACAGGCACAGGCTCCCAGTCTAACTAGGAGTGCAAATCAAGAGTGCTCAGGCCAATCCTGTCACTGCTCTCATGCTGCCAGCAGCATCAGGATTGGCCGCAGTGGACTCTGGGAGCCTGTGCCTGCAGTGGAGAGGAGCGCGATACGGAGATGCGGAAAGTACGTGTTTTTTAAAGTTTTTTATTTGTCTTGTGATCCGTTCGTCCCCTTCCATCCTCTGCCCTGCCACACTATCGAGACACCGGCCGCTACTGCACTTAAGGAAACAACACACCAAAACCTTTACCAAAACAGCATTACAGAGTAGCAGCAGCAGCAACATTGTCCAACCCACGTAGCCATCCACACATTTTATTTGAAACATAGCACAACAGAAAATGGTTTTTCAGCCATGATACAACATTAGATAGAATGACAAAACATAATACATGCACAGTAGAGATAGATGCGTGAGATCAGAGTGGAGTGTGCAACTGAGACAGTGTTGTTAGAGATGCATTATGGATGGACTCTCCATGGCAACTAAGCATGCTTGACAGGGAATGCACCAAAGACCTCCAGCGCAACTGTATACGACAAACACAGTAAAAGTACACATGCAGCATGCATCACAATATTCCAAATTCTTTGCCCAGTACACTAACATATGCTCATCGATGTTCATGATTTCAGCAACATTATCATTTCTTTCAGCACCACTCCGTGGACATCATTTAAGGGTCGCCAGGGGTCACAGCTGCGACCCCTGGCTTGCCCTTTGCTTCCCCTAGCACTGCCTTTGTGACCTCTGGCCTCAGAGGTGTCAAACTTAGAGCCAGGAACACAGGGGCAGCTGGGGTCCGCTCTTTATTTTCTGTCAAATTTTTATTACACTAATAGTAAGTAAATAAAATATATTATTCAAGAAGAGCATAATAAAAATGGAGTACTATAAGCTGGAATATGCCCTTCCATGGCAGCTGAGGTAAGAAAAAATTATTTTAAATGTATATTGTGTGCGTGCTTGCGGGTAAGAGTGTATTTAAGTGTGAGAGAGTGTAGATGTGTGAATATGTATATATGTGTGTGTGAGTAAAAGTGGAGGTCAAAGGGTGTGTGATGTCACTTTCGCTACCCCTGGCATTTCGGTGAATTGACGTCCATGCACCATTCTACTGTCACCCAAACTTTCTCTATGTGCAGAAGTAAAATGTGGTATCACCTTCTCTGTATCATGTGCTCCCATGAGATAATGGCATCATATCACTTTGCGGTTGTTTGAGTTTGGGCAGTATCCCAGAAACGCACACAGCATCACCTGCTGTCAAGAATAGAGGCATTCAGCGTATCTGTGGACAGGCTGGAGAATGCAACAGGCCAACCGTCTAACTGCCTTTTGGCTAGCTTCGCACTATAGAAATATCATATACATGCATAGTAGAGATCGGGCACTTCAGTAGTGATATTGATTAGAGCCTGGCACAGGTCACATAAACCTTGGAGGATCTGCAGGTAGATACTGTGGTCACTGCAGAGCTGACAAATGTTCCTGAGAGTGAAGAGGCTTCAAGCTTAAGCAGTGTCTCTGTAACAGTTATGCTTGGGATGAATCACGCTCGGAGCGGCAGTACTGAGGCAGATGAGACGTGAAGACGAAGGCAGCAATAAATCTGGAGCAGGGTGAATAAAACACAAATAGAAGCTGAGATTTGGTTTTTCAAATTAAATTAGATGTCAAATACATTTTAATTTCTGTTCAAAATGAGTTATTTACTGAGTGTTATCCAAGACTGGCATTTATTGATTTTGCGTTTTTTTGGACCTGTTAATTAACAGGAAGAATGTTAGAAACACTTACACCTTGTACAGTTTCTAAATACATTAATTGTATAACACCAACATGAAAGATAGCTGCTGGTGACATCTCTCCAGCATGCCCTTCCTTCAGCTGCTCTAGTGCCACCAGAGCCTGCATGTACATTGGGAGGCGAGAGGTCAACATCATCTGAGTCATCATCCTCTGGGTCGTTTGAAAGGCTTCTCTTTGTTGCAATTCTGTGTAGTATAGAACAACATGCTATATTCTTGCAGGAGGTTTCTGAAGAATATTGCAGTGCTCCTCAACTTTTGTGGATGATACAAAATCTGCCTTTGAGCAGCAGTGGTGGCCTGCATGGTTCACGGGGGGATGGAGGGGTCACAGGGGGTTTCGCGGGGGAGTCACGTGGGAATTAAAAAATAAACTTACCTTGAGGCCCGGTCCCACGTCTCTGCTCCTGCTCTCCTGCCTCCGACTCCAGGAACAGGAAGCCGGCAGCCAGGCTCCCTCCCTAAGCCAATCACAACGCTGAAATGCAGCTTTGTGATTGGTCTGAGTGCAGGGGCTGGAGGGGGTGGGCATGTTCTCCATGCAGGCTGTAATGCAGCCTGCATGGAGAATGGGGAAAGTGCGCATGACTGGTTTGGGTGGCCCAAGAGGGCCGACCAAACGGTCATTGCGCACTTAGGAGTGGACAAACCCCTCCTCCCCTGCTCTGAGAGCAGAGCAGCCCCGCTAACCTGCCCGCAAATCAGCAGGGCAAGAAGCATAAAATGATGATAACTCTAAGGGGCATATTCTCAAGGACTTATCGCCGATTTATCTGCACTTTAGCGCCGCAAAAGTGGCGATAGATTTATCGCCCTATTCTCAAGCTGGTGCAAACTGCCGATATCGCCAGTTTTCCAGCTATAGCTTCCGCAAAAAACATCGCCACGGATGAGAGCGACAACTAACTCTAATGATATGCAGAGTAGGCGTTCCCGTGCAAAAACAAACGAAAACACTACTTTGCGATATTCTCAACGACCAGCCAGATCTGCGATGCGATCCAAAAACAGGCGATAAGGCGCGTTAGCAGCAGGGATTTAACACCTGCCTTTTACTGGTGTTAAGCAGGACGACAACCTGCAGTATGAAAGGGACCCCAGCCCAGAGCCACATCTGAAGACCAACACATGTCATGGAGCTACTGATCATGTGGTCCACAACACCCACCGCAACCACCCCCAGGACCCCCCCCCCCCGGACCACCCCCCCTGGACTACCACCTAGGCAGCGCAGAAGAAGACAGCGGACCTTCCTAAAACGCACCAGCCTCAGACACTCAACGCCAGAGGATGCCATTGCCCACTACAGACTCAAAAGGACAACCATCCTCCCTATCCTGACTCACATTGCCCACAGGCTGACGGTACCAACACAGCAGAGAACCAACATCCCTCCGCAGACAAAGCTGCTGGCTGTGCTGCACCTTTTGGCCTCTGGTACCTTCCAACCAACAACTGCCAGAGTCGGAGGAGTCTCACAGCCAGCCCTATCAAACTTCCTCACACATGTCTTGGATGCATGTCCACAAAAGCAACGGCGGGCCACTGTATCCGCACCACACGCTAGTTCCAATTCGTAGTGTTCCTGCGCAACCAACCCCAATGCCAGCCGTTGCTTGATGCCTCTGTGCTCCAGATCCAAGATTGTAGTTACTGAAATGGGGGTGCGCCAGGTCATGAAGTCCAGTGGTCAACAGTAGTGTAAAAACAGTTCTTCATTACAAATACATAAATCAACAATACGAAAAGCTCAGCCAACGCGTTCCATTCCCAACGGGGAACTTCATCAGGGCAACGTGTGGATTCAGTTAACTGCATATGCTGCGGGAACTCCCCAATACAATTCCATATTCCGAAAGTCAGTATTCAGAAACCTGTTGGAGAAATTTTGACAATGGTCAAGCGTCCGTATAGTCACAAACGTAATCTGGTACAGTGTATTGCACTTGGACAAACCGGAATGCTAACAGGTATGATAAATCCTGCATAAAAAGACCGTAATAGAAGTTCGTGTGATCGTAACCTTTGTAGGAAAGAAAAGGAAGGTTACGACCACATGAACTTCTGTTACGGTCTTATTATGCAGGATTTATCATACCTGTAAGCATCACGGTTTGTATCAGCTTGATACCCCTGCACCTTCACTTCCCCCACACTGCGCAGGAACAGCTGGAGACCAAGCAAGGGAACTACGCCATAGCTGGCTTCCCGCGCATGTTGGGGGCAATTGACTGCACACATGTACTACTTGTGCCCCCTGCCGACACTGCACACAATAACCGCAACAGAAACCAATCAATCAATCAATCACAGAATTTGTAGAGCGCACTACTTACCCGCGAGGGTCTCAAGGCGCTGGGGAGAGGGATGGGGGGAGGGATGCTGCTACTGGTCGAACAGCCAGGTCTTGAGTAGCCTCCTGAAGGTCAGCAGGTCTTGGGTCTTTCGTAGGCTTAGTGGAAGGGTGTTCCAGGTCTTGGCGGCGAGGTGTGAGAAGGATCTGCCGCCGGTGGTTGTTCTTCGAATGCAGGGGACGGTGGCGAGGGAGAGGTCGGCGGAGCGGAGCTGGCGGTTGGGGACGTAGAAGAAGAGTCGTCTGTTGAGGTAGGCTGGGCCAGTTTTGTGGAGTGCCTTGTGTGCGTGGGTGAGGAGTTTGAAGGTGATCCTCCTGTCGACGGGGAGCCAGTGCAGGTTCCTCAAGTGGGGGTGATGTGGCTGTGGCGTGGTACGTCGAGGATCAGTCGTGCGGAGGCGTTTTGTATGCGTTGTAGTCGCTTGATGAGCTTGGCAGGGGCTCCCGCGTAGAGGGCGTTCCCATAGTCTACTCTGCTACTGACGAGGGCCTGGGTGACTGTTCTTCTTGTGTCTGTCGGGATCCACCTGTAGATCTTGCGAAGCATGCGGAGGGTGTTGAAGCAGGAGGAGGAGACTGCGTTGACTTGCTTGGTCATGGAGAGCGTTGAGTCGAGGATGACTCCCAGGTTGCGTGCGTGGTCGGTGGGTGTCGGGGCTGCTCCCAGCGTCGTTGGCCACCAGGAGTCGTCCCAGGCTGAGGGGTTGGAGCCGAGGATGAGGACCTCCGTTTTGTCCGTGTTCAGCTTTAGTCGGCTGATCTTCATCCAATCGGCGACGGCCTTCATTCCGTCATGGAGTTTGGCTTTGGCGGCGAGTGGGTCCTTGGTGAGGGAGAGGATCAGTTGAGTGTCGTCGGCGTAGGAGATAATGTTGAGGTCGTGTTGTCTGGCGATGCGTGCGAGCGGGGCCATGTAGATGTTGAACAGTGTTGGGCTGAGGGACGATCCCTGGGGTACGCCGCAGATGATCTCGGAGGCTTCGGATCGGAAAGGTGGGAGGCGGACTCTCTGGGTTCTGCCGTCGAGGAAGGAGGTGGTCCATTCCAGGGCCTTGTCTCGGATCCCTGCGTCGTGGAGGCGTGCGCGTAGAGTGCGGTGGCAGACAGTGTCGAAGGCGGCGGAGAGGTCCAGCAGGATGAGGGCTGCGGTCTCGCCATTGTCCAGCAGGATCCTGATGTCGTCGGTGGCGGCGATGAGGGCAGTCTCAGTGCTGTGGTTGCTGCGGAACCCTGCTTGGGATGGGTCCAGGATGCTGTTTTCTTCGAGGTATCGGGTTAGCTGTTTGTTGACGATCTTCTTGATGACCTTGGCTGGGAACGGAAGCAGAGAGATGGGCCGGAAGTTCTTGAGGTCTCTCGGGTCCGCCTTGGGTTTTTTGAGTAGGGCGTTGATCTCTGCGTGTTTCCAGCTCTCTGGGAAGGTCGCGGTCTCGAAGGAGAGGTTGATGATGTTGCACAAGTGGGGTGCGATGGAGCTGCTGGCTTTGTTGAAGATGTGGTGCGGGAAAGGGTCTGACGGGGAGCCGGAGTGTATTGTGCTCATGGTCTTGATGGTGTCCTCGATGTTCACGCTGGCCCAGGCTGGCAGGGGGTCGTGGTCGATGGTGTGTGGCGGGTCTGGTGTATCGATCTTAGTTGGGGTTGTCTGGGTGTTGAAGCTGTCGTGGATGTCGGCGATCTTGCGGTGAAAGAAGGTGGCGAGGGAATCGCACAGGGGTTGCGACGGCGGGATGTCGTTGGTGTTGGAGCTGGGATTGGAGAGTTCCTTCACGATGTTGAAAAGCTCCTTGATGTTGTGTGCGTTGTTGTCGAGGCGGTCTTTGAAGGAGATTCTCTTGGCGGACCTGATGAGGTGGTGGTGGTTACGGATGGCGTCTTTGTGGGCTGTGTGGCTGTCCGGTGTCTTATCGCTGTGCCATTTCTTCTCTAGTTTCCGGCAGGTACGCTTGGAAGCTAGGAGTTCCGAGGTGAACCAGCTGGCTCTTTTGGTGGTGTCGCTGTAGGTGAGCTTTTTCAGCGGGGCGAGGTGTTGGCACAGTCGTCCATCCATCGTCTGAGGTTGCAGGCAGCGTCGTCGGTGTTGGATGGGTCGGAGGGAGGGCTGAGAGCGAGGGTTGCCCGGAGTTGGTCTTCGGTGACTTTGCTCCAGCAGCGGCGTGGGATCTGTTGGGTGCGGTGGTGTGTGGTGGGTTTCTGGAAGGTGAAATGGATGCACCGGTGGTCGGTCCAGAGGAGTTCCGTGGTGTGGCTGAAGGAGACGTGGGAGCTTGAGGAGAAGATGGGGTCAAGCGTGTGGCCAGCGCAGTGGGTCGGTGTTGTGACGAGCTGGCTCAGGCCGAGGTTGGCGAGGCTGTCGATCAGGGTGGTGGAGTTGCTGTCGTTGTTGTTCTCCAGGTGAAAGTTCAAGTCTCCGAGGAGGATGAAGTCGGTAGAGGTCAGGGCGTGCGTGCTGATGAAGTCGGCGATGGAGTCGCTGAACTGGGGTCGGGAGCCCAGGGGTCTGTAGACAAGGGTGCCTCTAAGGGTGGTGTTGGGGTCCGTGTGGATCTGGAAGTGCATGTGTTCGGCGGTGCTGAGAGTGTCGTCGGTGCTGGTCGAGACCCTGATGGTGTTCTTGTGGACGATGGCGATTCCTCCTCCTACTGCGTTGATGCGGTCTCTGCGGGTGAACTTATAGCCGTCTGGGATGGCTATGGCGATGTCGGGGGCAGAGGAGTCGTTCATCCAGGTCTCTGTCAGGAAGGCGACGTCTGGTGATGATGTGTCGAGCAGGTCCCAGAGCTCGACGGCGTGTTTGCGTGCGGAGCGGGTGTTCAGTAGGATGCACCGGAGGTGGTTGAGGTCCTTCTTGGCGGGCGCCTCGGTGGCTCTGAGGCTGGTGTAACTGCAGTTCCGGCAGCTGAAGGGACCATGGGTGCATTTTGGGGCGGCCTTGAAGCAGTTGTGCGTCCGTCCGGGGTTGAGGGCGTGGAGTGTGGTGGCATCGTATCGGCGTCGGTCCTCGAGGCTGGAGCGGGGGGCGCGTGGTCCAGGGGTTCTGGCGCTGGGCGCGGTCCAGTCGCGGACGGGTGCAGACGGGCTTGCCTTAGGCGCGCCTTCGGCGCGCCAGCGGCGCGGCCGCACAGCAGCCGCCATATATGGGGAGGTGGGAGGGAGGAGCAGCTGGGAGGCGGGAGGCAGGGGCAGCGAATGGGCAGAGAGGGGGCGGGGCCGCAGGGTACGCAGCGGCGGGAATGGAGAGAGGCAGCAGGGGCACAGAAGGAAAAATGGGGAGAGAAAACAAACAGAGAAATACGGGCACAGTACAATGGGGCAGCGAGGGGCACAGAAGGAAAAATGGGGAGAGAAAACAAACAGAGAAATACGGGCACAGTACAATGGGGCAGCGAGGGGCACAGAAGGAAAAATGGGGAGAGAAAACAAACAGAGAAATACGGTCACAATACAATGGGGCAGCGAGGGGCACAGAAGGAAAAATGGGGAGAGAAAACAAACAGAGAAATACGGTCACAGTACAATGGGGCAGCGAGGGGCACAGAAGGAAAAATGGGGAGAGAAAACAAACAGAGAAATACGATCACAGTACAATGGGGCAGCGAGGGGCACAGAAGGAAAAATGGGGAGAGAAAACAAACAGAGAAATACGGGCACAGTACAATGGGGCAGCGAGGGGCATAGAAGGAAAAATGGGTAGAGAAAACAAACAGAGAAATACGGGCACAGTACAATGGGGCAGCGAGGGGCACAGAAGGAAAAATGGGGAGAGAAATACGGTCACAGTACAATGGGGCAGCGAGGGGCACAGAAGGAAAAATGGGGAGAGAAAACAAACAGAGAAATACGGGCACAGTACAATGGGGCAGCGAGGGGCACAGAAGGAAAAATGGGGAGAGAAAACAAACAGAGAAATACGGGCACAGTACAATGGGGCAGCGAGGGGCACAGAAGGAAAAATGGGGAGAAGACAAACAGAGAAATACGGGCACAGTACAATGGGGCAGCGAGGGGCACAGAAGGGAAAATGGAGAGACAGAAAGCAAGAAATACGGGCACCGAGGCCACAAGCGGAGGGGCGAGCTTACCAGCAGCAGCAGCGGGCGGACAACACAGGCGGAGCTGTGTGGTGGGGAGCGACCTACCTGGCAAGGTCAAGGGTCGCTCTCCTCACCGCGCAGCGGCCGCCATATATGGGGAGGTGGGAGGTAGGAGCAGCTGGGAGGCGGGAGGCAGGGGCAGCGAATGGGCAGTCAGGGGGGCGGGGCCGCAGGGGACGCAGAGGCGGGAATGGAGAGAGGCAGCGGGGGCACAGAAGGAAAAATGGGGAGAGAAAACAAACAGAGAAATACGGGCACAGTACAAAGGGGCAGCGAGGGGCACAGAAGGAAAAAGGGGGAGAGAAAACAAGCAGAGAAATACGGTCACAGTACAATGGGGCAGCGAGGGGCACAGAAGGAAAAATGGGGAGAGAAAACAAACAGAGAAATACAGTCACAGTACAATGGGGCAGCGAGGGGCACAGAAGGAAAAATGGGGAGAGAAAACAAACAGAGAAATACGGTCACAGTACAATGGGGCAGCGAGGGGCACAGAAGGAAAAATGGGGAGAGAAAACAAACAGAGAAATACGGTCACAGTACAATGGGGCAGCGAGGGGCACAGAAGGAAAAATGGGGAGAGAAAACAAACAGAGAAATACGGGCACAGTACAATGGGGCAGCGAGGGGCACAGAAGGAAAAATGGGGAGAGAAAACAAACAGAGAAATACGGGCACAGTACAATGGGGCAGCGAGGGGCACAGAAGGAAAAATGGGGAGAGAAAACAAACAGAGAAATACAGTCACAGTACAATGGGGCAGCGAGGGGCACAGAAGGAAAAATGGGGAGAGAAAACAAACAGAGAAATACGGGCACAGTACAATGGGGCAGCGAGGGGCACAGAAGGAAAAATGGGGAGAGAAAACAAACAGAGAAATACGGGCACAGTACAATGGGGCAGCGAGGGGCACAGAAGGAAAAATGGGGAGAGAAAACAAACAGAGAAATACGGGCACAGTACAATGGGGCAGCGAGGGGCACAGAAGGAAAAATGGGGAGAGAAAACAAACAGAGAAATACGGGCACAGTACAATGGGGCAGCGAGGGGCACAGAAGGAAAAATGGGGAGAAGACAAACAGAGAAATACGGGCACAGTACAATGGGGCAGTGAGGGGCACAGAAGGAAAAATTGAGAGACAGAAAGCAAGAAATACGGGCACCGAGGCCACAAGCGGAGGGGCGAGCTTACCAGCAGCAGCAGCGGGCGGACAACACAGGCGGAGCTGTGTGGTGGGGGAGCGACCCACCTGGCAAGGTCAAGGGTCCACACGCATTCCACCAATGTGCAGGCAAAAGTGGACCACCGGGGCCTGTTCACGAATGTCGTTGCAAACTTCCCAGGCAGTGTGCATGATTCCTACATCTTCTGCAAGTCCATCACCAACCAGCGCTTTGAGGATGGCACCTATGGAAATGCACTGCTCGTCGGTAAGTACACCACACACCTCAACTCCACAATCATACAACTCGCAACTGTGGGAATGCACACGTTACAAAATCACATACAACATGCCAATCAACATGCCCAACTACCAGACACGACAACACAAGTAACTGTGGTAACCGTGGGCAGCCATGTAGACAAACCATCCACGGCATGGCACCTCTGCCACACAATTGCAGAATGTGGGGAGAGGTGGGAACCAAGTATGTGCGAAGGAGGCAAGTGACCCATCAATAAGAATGTACACAATGCCAAGTGTGGCGGTGATGTGCTGGACAGACTTCAGTATGCAGAGCACAGACATGTCCATGTGGACATATACTGCTGGTGTTTGTAGTGTTGTGGACAGTGGACGCAAACAGGTTACCTCAGGCAGTGTGGAAGACCTTGGACATGTAGCTTTGTCATCCCCCCCTGTAAGCTTGAGCGGAGTGGCCTTGGCCGGCGTATGTCTTGAATAAATAGCCCGGGGCTCTGGGCGTGGTTCAGTTCCAGGATGGCCACCAAAGTAACTACTGCGTGTGCCTCTGTGTCCACCATATCCTGTCCATAGGCCTACACACACGTGGCCGACCACCTTCAATGGCCAGATTTACACTGGAGACAAGGTGGCTACGTCCCAAGCCTACCCGCGCACATCTCGTCATCGCCTGCAGGGTCGTGTCTGCCAGGGCGGCGCCCCCCATCCAGCCACGAGGCCGCCGCCGTGACCGGTGGTGCCTGCGCAATCCTGTGCGCCTGCTGCACCCCAGCCCTGGTCCCCAGACCGGTCCGCCACCCAGCGATGACTGGCCGCCCCTGCGCACCCAGGCCTCAATGCTCACCTGCCACCACTGGCGTGTCTCCAAGAGGGCCCACCACGTGCCGGTGCAACCTCCTCAGCCGATCACTGGATTCCACGCCACAGGCCCCCAGTGCACCCTGCAGCACCGCGGAGTCATGTGTGTGCTGACTGCTGCCTTCGGCGTACACTGCGGTCCAGCAGGGTTCTCAATTCAAATCGAATCTTGATTGGCAGGACGGCGTATCGAGGTCTACGTATCATCGCAGGCTGCACACCCGCTCAGCTCTTCAGGCGTCCCTACCCAGTGCACCGCAAGTCACCGTCCCGTGGCGGTAGGCCCGTGCCGGCCGCAGTGCATCAGGTGCCACCAACTCTGTGCACCGCAAGTCATCGTCCCGTGGCGGTAGGCCCGTGCTGGCCGCAGTGCATCGGGTGCCACCAACTCTGTGCACCGCATGTCATCGTCCCGTGGCGGTAGGCCTGTGCCGGCCGCAGTGCATCGGGTGCCACCAACTATGTGCACCGCAAGTCATCGTCCCGTGGCGGTAGGCCCGTGCTGGCCGCAGTGCATCTGGTGCCACTAACCCAGTGCGCCACAAGTCATGGCCCCTTTATGATTGAGTCTCGTGGTGCGGACGCCATCATGTCACCTCTGGCAGTGGGGAATGTGATGTGGTAGGCCCCTTTTATTGGCAGGGTCACATGTCCTGTGACGCCTGTGCTGGATGGGTATGGTGTGGGTGTAAACCAGCCCTCAGGGAGTGGCTGTGGCATGCTGACAACTAGAACAGTGATCAGCAGATTACTACAGGGATGACCTGGGACATGTAGCTTTGTCCCCCCCCCCTGTAAGCGTAAGCGGAGTGGGCTGGGCTGGCGTATGCCAGTCCAGCTTAGGGGTGTGAACAATGAGCCCGGGGCTCTGGGCGTGGTTCAGTTCTGGAATGGACAAGGAAGTAACTAATGCGTGTGTCTCTGTTGTAGTGTCAGCGCCACCCGGACCGCATTCTGCAATGTTGCACCCTGTGACTCAAGTCCCACAACATGAGCAACATGGGCGTAAGGGGGAATCACTGACCCTACATTCATCCATACTTTCATACTTGAATGATCATAGACATGACACATCTCTGTGAATTTGAATGTTTTATTCACATTCAGTGGAGTGTTGAAGCTGGAACAGTACAGGGCCATGCAAACCCCACTTTACATTGTTGCCCCGTGGAGGGCCAACCAGATTCCTTTAGGGAATGACAAGTTCATCGGAAGAGGAAGACTTCAGTCCGCACTCTGATTGCTGTGTCATTGGTAACCAAACAGAATATGGCAGTCCATGTCGAGGTCCAAGGTGAGTGTCGCCGAGTGTTTCGGGGGACAGTGGAAGGTGATGATGCAGAGGGCAGAACCATGTAGAAACAGGCCATATGGCGGAGATGAATGCTACCGCTTCCTTCTTACCACTAAGGCAGAATCATCCGCATCTTCGTCCTCTGATGTTTCATGTGCCTCACATGTGGGTGGTGGTGTTTTGTCAGCAGCACTGTGTGGCACTGACACATCAGGGGCTGGAGGTGGAATGTCTGCCGCACTGTGTGGCAGTGACACATCAGGGGCCGGAGGTGGATTGTCTGCCGCACTGTGAGGCACTGACACATCAGGGGGCGGAGATGTGGATGTAGAAGCAGCAGCAGCATTCATCGGCGCCAGGCCTTGTGGCAGCAATGCCATAATGAGGATCTGCAGGGCATGGAAGATCCCAGCTACATCTCGCTGGTGTGCAGCCGTGGCAGCCATTCTTTCCGCCTGCATCCGCTCCCTGTTCTCCATGATCCTCTGCATGTGTCCCAACTCCCGGCTGACATCGCTGGTGCCACTCTGACTATACAGTTGTCCTTGTCTCAGAGTCAGGACTCCAGCGATGTCAGCCATGGGTCGTTGGAGAGCATGGAGCGGACTGTGGGTGTCCGTTAGGGACTGTAAGTGATCCCTGATGGGACTTAAACACCCACGTATGGCATCTAGTTTGCCTGCCATGAGGTCAAACCCCACCTGCACCTGATCAGCCATCTTCTCCTGGCACCCTAACACACGGCGTTGGAAGGCCATGTGTTGTTCATGGGGTCCTGGGAGACAGCTGTGGTGGTGGGTGCTTCCTGCTGTGTGGTCTGTGCAGGGGGTGAGGTCTCCTCGATGCAGCTGGGCTGCCCTGCCCCTGGAGGTGAGGTGCCGAAGCTGTCCATGAGCTCTTGGAGGGCGTCGGTGTCGAAGGTGTGGAGGTCCTCTACGTCATCAGTGAAGAGATGTTCGGTCTGCTCTGCAGGAGGTGTTGATTCTCCCTCTGCAATGTGAAGGGGAGATGCAGTTTAACATTGGGTTCACATTTATGTTGACGCATTGTACAAGTTTACATACAGACTGCATGACAATGTACATTGTGACTGTTTGTGAGGAGCTGCCTATTTGATGCGGCACAGTGGACATTTTGACAACATCACGGATGTGTGTTTGTACTTGTACATTATCATCTCACATTTCCCTGCTATGCCAAATGTGATTGGCCAGTTTCTACACACAAGCGGCACCAGTTGTGTCCTCTGTTCTGTTGTGAACGTGTTGCAGTTTGTACCACATTGTTGTCAATGTTGATGTGCTCTGAATGTTATGTGTGTGTGCTGCATTTTGGGAGAGTCGCCCCTGCAGCTCTGATTTTGCTGCCCCTTATCCCTTTCAGGCGGTGTGCCTTTGACTTCTGTGCTTATACAGTGCTGAGATGTTGCATACTTGGGTAAATTGGGCTCTTGGTGGGAGTTGGGACTCTGGGGCATGGTTTGTCCGCAGATGTGTTGTTGACGTCAGGGGTTGTTTGTGCACGTGGATGTGTCAGAGTGTGACCTGCTCCTTTACGGATGCGGTCCACGCTCAACCACCTCAGTGTCGTGGCGTGCAACATGTCATGATATATTGACTGCAGCCATGCTATTCGTCATGCAGTGTCACTTGCATTGTCAGTGTGGCTCACAGACACGCCGCTTTGCTGGGTTTGGCACATGTGCATGGGTTGGTTGTGAGATTGGTGTTGTGTGGGAAGGGCCCCCTCTGGGCACATAGTCGACGGGGGCCTATTTGCTGTTTCTAGGTGTGCTGCAGTGTGCCAAGGGGATCAGGGACATGATCCAGAGTCATTGTGGGTGTGCACTGTGCTATACTTAATTGTGCATGTGTGACATTGTGCCCATCTCCCCCCATCCCCCCAGTCCCTGGTCGTTACTCACCCTGTTGCTGTTGTGTCAGGTCATGTTGAGCAGTGTCCGGTCCCCCAACTCCTGCCACCATCTCCACACTGATGACTGTGGACACCATTTCCTCCATCTCATCCAGCTCCTCCTGTGGCGCTGGACTCCCACCTCCAGTCTGCATTGCTGCCTTCTGGTTGTTGCCGAGTTTCTGCTTGGTTTCGTGCTTCACATCATTCCAGCACCTCTTGAGCTCTTCCGTTGTCCTCCTCAGCACTCCGACTGCATTCACCTTGTCCAGGATGGACTGCCATATTCCATTTTTTGTTGCCAATGACACAGTGGAGGTGACGAACAGTTGTTGATGGTGTTCTATCACCTCCGTTATCAGGATACTGTTTTCCTGCGGACTGAACCGCGTCTTCCTCTTCTTCTTCTCCTTGCCCTTCCCTGACCCCGAGGTCCCAGGCTGGTCCTCCGTGGGGCTTGTGGGGTTCTGGTTGTCCTCTGTACTTGCCCCGGCTACCTCCATTGTGCTTCGCAGTTGTTTTGGTTTTGTTTGTGTTTTTTTTTTCTGCTTCTATAGGGATTTTTCCCGCCTGACATGTGTGAATTGCAGGCCTGGCGCAGCTTATCGCTGATTTTTTTATCGCGGTTGGGCCCATCGCCACTTTTTTCACGTTCGACTTTAGATTTTTATCGCCGTCCCGGTAATTTGATCGCGGACATTTGACGCTTTATCGGGAAACTATTGCATGTTACCGCCGTGTTGAGAATACGACGTTAACACAGAGTTATTTTCCCGCGATAGACGGCGATATGAAAAATTGCGTTAACCTATTTTGGCGATGATTATCGCACGTTCTTGAGAATATCCCCCTAAGTTATTATCATTTTCTGTTTCTACTTGGCACTGCTTAAAAGCAGTTGGGCAACTGTTGAGCAGTCCAAAGGTACACTCCACAACTGAAAATTTCTTTCTGTATGCTATATTGTACCTTCTCTTCCTTCGTGATTGTGGATGCCTCCATGATGTCAAGTTGTTTTGTTCAGAATTATTGCTCATAAAATTAAGTATGAAGCTTTTTCTTGCCTAACAGCCTACGGTCTCCTCCTGCAAAATGGTTATATAGTACACTGTGTTTAAGTATATAAGATTCGTTGGGGCTGCCCGAGTAGGTCTGTATCTATACAATCTGAGTTACATACCACCTGAATGTTTAAGGAGTGCTGGTTTTTCCTGTTTCTGTAATGGTATTCGTTACTTGATGGTGAACATATTACGTACTATAAGGGTTCATCAACACCACCTATTACTTGAGGGAATTGTGCAATGCGATAGAAAGCCACCATGGTTTCAACTACTCAACCTGTGGTTGGGAGAAACCTATGTGGGCATGTATCCTACATAAAAGAACATTTTAGAATGACCTAAAAACCTTGAAAGTATACTTTGGAATATGCCGTCTGCAACAGCTACAATGTGCTCATAACTGCCTGTTGCTAGCAGGCGCAAAGAACACAGTACCTGCACGTGTGGCAAAGCGATGATTATGCAGAGGTGTGACATCCTGCCGGCGTAATTCCAATTTAGCATATATCTCTTATTCTTCCTGTTCAAACAGTGTACATGCAGCCTGAAAATCTGCTCATTTTCTCTCCTTCTTCTCTGCAGGACTAACAAAATCCACATTCTTCTCACCATAACATAAAGGGCTGCTGTTTTGAATCAGTGTGTTGCATTCTGGGTCTCTTTATATAGATTGCATATGGTTACTACCTGATTCCACTTGGTGGGTAATGACACAATCAAAATGTTCGTTTTGCAAATATTGTATATGATTACTACCTGATTCCACTTGGTGGGTAATGACACAATCAAAATGTCAGTTTTACAAATATTCGCTATTTGTGAATTCGTCAAATTCACAAATAGTGAATATTTGCAAATTGCTATTAGAAATCGCAATTTTTGATTTGCAATTTATAATATGATTCACAACCCATTGATTTCACTTTGCAAAATTACCAATTCCTTTACTTTAAGGCTTTATTACATTGCACATTGCACCTTTTACGATGGCAAACCATATTGCAAATATCCTGCAATTCATAAAATGATAGTACAGTTGGCCTCAGAAGCCTAATTGGGGGAGGCTGAGGTATAGACAAAATTAGAAATTTGTCTGAGGATCTGATCACCAAAAATAAGACTCCATATTAGTTAAACTGAACGAAGTTAGATTTGTAATTTAGCTTTCGATAAGCAGAAGTATTGATTCTCGATTTCCAGCAGAAATGGTGGCATTATCGTCACTCAAGAAACACAAGACACTCTGCACCTACACCCTTATTGTAGCGATATTAAGTGCATTTAAGTGTAAGGTCCTTTCTCCACCATCTCCTCTAGCCTTAGATGAGGGTTTATGACAGTTACAAGGTGGTATTAACAGTGCTTTAAGGCATGATCAATGCCCTCCTAGGTTCTTCACTGGAAGTCAGGAGAAAGGAGATCAAGGTAAGTTTTGGGCTATGAGTGTAGATCCAGGGCCTTTGCCTAGTGGTCCAGCTGGCCAGTTGGTGGAAGTTACTAATCGGGGCTAAAAGGGTTTCACCATTGAGGTCAGAATGGTGTAAGGATGAATGAGTGAGTGAGTGGAGCTCTATTCGAGGTGCAACATAGTAATAATTTATTATGATTTATTATCTGAGAGTACTCATCATAGTTATGCATATCTTGCAACTCTTCACTTGTACATGAAGAAGTGAAGTCCTTTTATGTATCACCTGAGGAGCTCAGAAGAAGTGAAGTCCTTTTATGTATCACCTGAGGAGCTCAGAAAGGTTGTGCCTATCGTAGGGAGGAGCGAAGCCTGAAGCAATTAACACTCAATCAACATTATGAGTTGCCACGTAAGGAAAGGTAGAAAAATAGATCCAAGAGTTATCAATTCCGGTCAGTATCACTACCTCTGTTAACAGCCATTATCAGCTACCAGGCCCAGAGTTGAGGAAAAATGTGGGCCCTAGAATGAACAAGTCTGTTGCCGTATGTGGTTCCCTGGTTCTAGGTCTGAGGAATTTGCCACAAGTAAGATAGCTGGTTACATTCTCAAAGGCCTGGTAGTAAGAGGCAGTCCAAGCTACTATCATCTTGCGATGCCTGGGATGTCACCCCAAGAGAATGAGGTAGCTGCCTGCACTTCCCTTGGGCATAGGTTATCAGAATGTAAGGTCTGCAATGAGGACGTCAAATGTTCTTTGACATACTTAAATATGTTCTCCTGATTGTAGTTGGAGTCTGTAACAAACTTTAGTAATTGGTCCTTAGTCAGTGAAGGAGAAGTGAGGAAAAGAGGGACTTCAGCAACATAATTAAAATGACAGGTAGATCGAGATATTGAGGAAAATCCTAACAAAGTGAGTGTAGCTGAGTAAACATCGAAGATCTAATAAAAATAAGGGTTAGCAAGTATCATCTTGAACTCAAGTTAGTAAAGTCAAAACCTTCTATGAATCATTCTCTCTTCTGTGCATGTTGCTGGTCTTCTTGGCTCTTAATAACCTGTCACAATATTCTCCAGCTTAGGTTTTCTGTTTTTCCTTAACCATGCATTAACAAAAACCTCTTTTGTGAAGTTTAAACTTCTGTACAAACAGCTTTTTTATATGTTACAAAAGTGATTGTATGGTAACCCTAAAATCTTTTGCCTTTTTCTCTCCACTTTTGCTGCAATTCGTTTTTGTTGGCCTTAGGACTTTTTGCACTTTACCACTGCTAACCAGTCCTAAGGAGTTTGTGCCCACTCCCCTAAAACATGATTAAAATGGTTCACACCTGATTGGCATATTTAATTTACTTATAAGTCCCTTGTTGAGTGGTAAACCATATACACAGGCCCTGTAAATTAAATGCTACTAGTGGCCCTTCAGCACATATTGTGCCACCCACTTAAGTAGCCCCTTAAAATATGCCCCAGACCTGCCATTGCAGCCTGAATGCAGTTTTAAACTGCCAATTCGACTTGGCACTATAAACCCCTTGCCAAGCCTTAAACTCTCCTTTTATTTCATGTAGGTAACCTCTAAGGTAGGCCCTAGGTAGCCCATATGGCAGGATGTATTGTAATTAAAAAGTTGCCGAGATGCGAACCCGGACCCCTAGCTCCTGAGTCAGCAGTTCTGGCCGCTGCACCACATCCTCTTCCAAACCTAACCTAAAAGGTTGGACATGTACTTTTAAGTTTTACATGTCCTGGTAGAGAAAAACTCCTAAATTTGTTTTCACTACTATAAGGCCGATCTGGAACCATAGGATAACGTTGGGTTACCTTATATGTAATAAGTGCTAACTTTTGACTGGGAACAGATAAGCATTTCATGTTTGGTATCTATGACATTGTAAATAAAAAAATCGCCTTTATTGGTAAAGGCGGATTTTAAATAAAAATTTTGAAACTGTCACTTTAAAAAAGTTGGCTCCTTCCTGCCATTAGCAATTTGGGGCCTGATTCACAGAACTAACTTACGTCAAAAACGTAAAGTTAGTACTTTTTGGTATTCACAAAATACACTTACTCATTTTGGTATTCACAGAATGAACTTACTCATTTCGGTATTCACAGAAGTTAGTAGTCCTAACTTTAGGACTCCTAAATGCCTTCTGTGAATACCGAAAGTCTTAAAGTTAGGATTTTTCTCAGTTTAGGAGTAATAAAGTTAGGAGTGCTAACTTTACTACTCCTAAACTGAGAAAAATCCTAACTTTAAGACTTTCGGTATTCACAGAAGGCATTTAGGAGTCCTAAAGTTAGGAGTCCTAACTTTACTACTCCTAAACTGAGAAAAATCCTAACTTTAAGACTTTCGGTATTCACAGAAGGCATTTAGGAGTCCTAAAGTTAGGACTACTAACTTCTGTGAATACCGAAATGAGTAAGTTCATTCTGTGAATACCAAAATGAGTAAGTGTATTCTGTGAATACCAAAAAGTACTAACTTTACGTTTTTGACGTAAGTTAGTTCTGTGAATCAGGCCCACAGTGCTTGCAACCTCCTCTGGGTCACATGACTGGGTGTAACTGACAATTAGACTTTGTGAATTCCTCCCAGACAGTCGCATGTTAGAGGAATTAGATGTGCCTGAATGGGCCATCTGCTAGCAGGATGGTGGTGGTGGAGCTAGGCACAGCCCCACTTGCAACTGAATAGGCTGTGCTCGCCTTCAAAAAAGACCTTGACCCTCCGTATTGTCTCTGCAGCCAGCTTCGAGCCAGGGCAAGTGAGTCAGAAAATTCCAACCACTTTAAAGAAACCTCTAGAAACCTCTCCCAATTTCAAAGAAGGCACCAGGTGTAAAAATAGGCCTCTCTGACTTACTCTTCATTGCAGTTTCTGGACCTGTGGAAGGACTCTTAGAGCACTGCCTGCTATTGTGACCTGCTGTGTACTCCACAAGACTGCGTTGCAGCACCTGGAAGGACTGCTTTGCTGCCTGGAGCCTGCTTTGAACCCTCAGATGTCAGCTCTGCTGTTAAGCCATGCTTTTTCACCTGAACCCAGGGCTACGAGATTGACTCCAAAGGCTAGTTTGCTTGCCTCCTGTTCACAGCAACAGGTACATAACAGGCTCCCATCATCTTGAACTAGCAACTGCATGCAGCTGGAGGGAGTTCCTGACCCCCATGTGGTGTTCCCCAGGTCGTAGACCCTTGGTGTGACCTCAGTTGAGCTCCCCTGAAGCTTTTCAGCTCTTAGCAATCAGGCCCATTCGTGCCAAGACCACGTCACCCATGCCAACGGGCAACTTGAAGTTTCGGCAACCGACTCTTCGAGCTACAGCATCGACCACTCGTAGTGACCACCAACACAAAGTTCCAGCAACGACTGTCCACAATGCCTGACGGAATATTTGCTCTAAAGTATCGACCATCTGCGATGCCCGGCCTGCTCTATGTGCTACTTTAACAGCCAGCTGCGACACTCTCCCTGCTCCTCGCAGCCCCTTCCAATGTGACCAGAACTCTTTGCGCTGGACTGTGAAGGTAGCTCTTTTAGCGGGGCTAACCTGGTCCCACGCTCCATCGTAATCGGCCTGAACTTGTGACTTTCACCCGGTCTTGCATAACCAGACAGCCGCAGGTGGCACTTTGTGCTTTTTGATGCTATTTTCACTTAAATCTTTAAAAATGTATTACTCTGGTTCTACTGATTGGGGGTTTGGCGTTCTAGTGCCAATAATTCATAAAAATTTACTCTATTGTTCTAAATTGATGTGTTTTCTCTTTTCTTGTGTTGTGTTTTCACTTTATTCCTGTATGCGTGCTGCATAAATACTTTACAGATCACCTCTAAGTTAAGCCTTACTGCTTTTTTTGTGCCAAGCTACACAGGCTTTTCTGTGCCAGGCTACCCAGGGTTAAGCACAGCTTAATTGTGTGACTGTTTTGGGATTCACCCTGCCATTGATTGAGGCTGTTGCTTGAACAGGGGTTACCCCCCATTCAACCAAAAACCCAATTACTCACCGTACTGTAGAAAATATGTAAGTTTTTCTTCCAAAACCATGACATGGCCATGTATGCTTTGTGATTGACCTATATTCTTGTGTCTAGCAATATGTTTATTTCAGAATAAATATCCCATGAGACGCGCGAGCGCGCGAAACAAGATGGCCGCTTCCCGGTGAGCTCCTCCGCGTTTTCGCCCGTTTTACTTTAAAAACGACGAAATTTTACAAAAATTAATGCTGTAAAGAGGTAGCTGTGGATTTGAAGCCAGTACCTGTGTTGTAAGGTCGTTTTTGGGTGCTTCTGGACAGCGAAAGTGGTGTTTTCTCTCGTCAGGCTCCTGCTCCCAGTCTGCCTTCAGGTCTGTCAGGGGGGCGGAGTAAGCACTTAAGAAAGGGCCTGGCTTGGGCCTAGCCACTCCCACAGACCATTTTAGCTGCTGCACCAGTTATTTGAAGGATTTGATCACCTGTAATACTATACTTTCCTACAAACATTGTATTTAATTGCAAATTGGATCCTTTTTACATCACAATGGAAAATAAAAATTCTCTACATAATAAAAGGAGACAGCATGTTTCACCTCCGCCAATTAAATCAAAAGTGGTAGAGTCATCTGAACCTTCCTTATCTTTAATTTTAGAAGAAATTCAAGCACTTCGTGTTAATAGAGATACCATTGCGTCAGAGATTAAAAATGTGCGCAAAGAAATGGCTTGCTTATCAATGAAAATTTCTGACAACTCAATTAAAATACAAGATAATAAGGTTAAAATAGACGCTTTTACCCCACTTGTGGCGAAAATATCACCCATTTCTGCACTCCTTTTAGATATGGAAAACCGCAATAGACAATATAACTTACGCATTTTCAATCTACCAGAAGATGTTGAAGGGGCCAACTGCAGATTATATTTGGAAACTTTGATTCCTGGCCTTTTGAAAATCAGTTTTCCAGAAAAATTTGAAATTGATAAGGCTCACAGGATTCCTTTTCATCGCAACCCTCAACACACAAAACCTCGACAAATGATCTTTAAAGTTCTCCGTCATCACCATTTGGTTTTGATTAGGAAAGCAGCACGAGAAATTCCTTCGTTGATGGTCAATGGGAATAAAATATTTATCCATCAAGATTTCGCCAAGGAGACTGTTTCCTGTTCGCAAAGAATTCACTGCTCTTCGTCCTCAACTAAGAAGTCTTGGTTTCAAGTATGGTCTTTTGATCCTTCAACAATGCGTATTTGGAAAGATAACTTTTCGAAATCCTTTCATCGTCCTCAGGAACTGAAACAATTTCTGGATCAACAGTCACAGCATTTAATGGATACTCATGACTCTACTACTTGATTGTTTCCAGTTATGTATTTTCTGACAAATTACTGAGTTATTCTTCATCGGGCTCCAACGGTACCGGTCATGCTTGTTGAGCGTGTGTGCGTTTCATTCTTGATATTAATGTATCCTGTTTGTCGTTTTTTCCATGTTTTATTTTTTTCCTTTCATCTTCCTTGTTCTAGAGCTATTATTTTCTCACACTCTTTTTGTATTTTTCACTCTCCTCCTCTTCATCTTTTCTCTTTCTTTTTTTCATTATGGCTAACATTCATAATATTAAAGTAGTTTCATTAAATGTTAAAGGTTTACGTCATCCAGTTAAGCGTACAAAGATTTTAGATTATCTAGGTAGTTGCAAGGCAGATATTTGTTTTATTCAGGAGACTCATATAGATGACAAAATCTTAGATTATATGAAGAAAAAGTGGGTCGATACTATTGTTTCCTCTCCTGCTAATGGAAAAAAAAATGGGATTGCTATTTTTTTTGCAAAAAAATTACACTGCCAAATTTTGAATAAAACTTCAGATGCTGATGGGAGATATATTATAGTTAAAATTAAAATACATGATTGAGTCATATTTTTACTTAGGGGCCGATTCCGATCTCGGTCGGAGGCGCACCTAACATCATTCGGTCGGGAAAAAAGCCATGCGAATGCCTGTTTCCCGACCGAACCGCACATTATTCCGAACGAGCAAGTACGATGCGCACAACAGCATAGATTCCGACCCAGTCGTACTCACCCAATCCAGCTCCTGTTCCCCGACCGAGCCGGATCTGTAAACGCAGAATCGAGTCGCATGGAAGCCAAAATGCAGCCCCGTCCGGCCGGACAAGTACGATGCGCTTCCCGTACGTGCCGAACCCGTCGCTACGCACGGCACGTCAAAGCATCCGGGAGAGGCGCACATAAGCTCCGATTCGCGCCACAACATGATCCACGGCTACGAGACGAACACGCCAGCGACGAGGACGAGGCGAAGCAACGAGAAAGACGAACAAGACGAACCAACCATGAATCCCATCGTGCCGATCCTACCAATATTCTACATCTACTACCGGAACAGGCACAGACGCGTACGGCGCAGAAGGTAAGTCAGACACCAACCAAAAAAACAAACTACACGTACCCGACATATCACACACACACAGAGGGATGCAGAAATTACTTACACCAGCAACAGCAGCACCATAGGGGCGGGATGGCCATCACCAATGCCACATATACACATAGGGGCCCGGATGCCTACCACTACTACCACCTCTACCCAGGGGTGCCAGATGCCTACCACTACTACCACCTCTACCCAGGGGGTGCCATATGCCTACCACTACTACCACCTCTACCCATGGGGGCTGGATGCCTACCACTACTACCACCTTACCCAGAGGGTGCCAGATGCCTACCACTACTACCACCCCTACCCAGGGGGTGCCAGATGCCTACCACTACTACCACCTCTACCCAGAGGGTGCCAGATGCCTACCACTACTACCACCTCTACCCAGGGGTGCCAGATGCCTACCACTACTACCACCTCTACCCATGGGGGCTGGATGCCTACCACTACTACCACCCTTACCCAGGGGTGCCAGATGCCTACCACTACTACCACCCCTACCCAGGGGTGCCAGATGCCTACCACTACTACCACCTCTACCCAGGGGGTGCCAGATGCCTACCACTACTATCACCCTTACCCAGGGGGTGCCAGATGCCTACCACTACTACCACCTCTACCCAGGGGTGCCAGATGCCTACCACTACTACCACCTCTACCCAGGGGTGCCAGATGCCTACCACTACTACCACCTCTACCCATGGGGGGCTGGATGCCTGTCACTACTACCACCCTTACCCAGGGGTGCCAGATGCCTACCACTACTACCACCCTTACCCAGGGGTGCCAGATGCCTACCACTACTACCACCCTTACCCAGGGGTGCCAGATGCCTACCACTACTACCACCTCTACCCAGGGGTGCCAGATGCCTACCACTACTACCACCTCTACCCATGGGGGCTGGATGCCTACCACTACTACCACCCTTACCCAGAGGGTGCCAGATGCCTACCACTACTACCACCCTTACCCAGGGGTGCCAGATGCCTACCACTACTACCACCTCTACCCAGGGGTGCCAGATGCCTACCACTACTACCACCTCTACCCATGGGGGGCTGGATGCCTACCACTACTACCACCCTTACCCAGGGGTGCCAGATGCCTACCACTATGACCACCCCTACCCAGGGGTGCCAGATGCCTACCACTACTACCACCTCTACCCAGGGGTGCCAGATGCCTACCACTACTACCACCCTTACCCAGGGGTGCCAGATGCCTGCCACTAATACCACCTCTACCCAGGGGTGCCAGATGCCTACCACTACTACCACCTCTACCCAGGGGTGCCAGATGCCTACCACTACTACCACCTCTACCCATGGGGGGCTGGATGCCTGTCACTACTACCACCCTTACCCAGGGGTGCCAGATGCCTACCACTACTACCACCCTTACCCAGGGGTGCCAGATGCCTACCACTACTACCACCCTTACCCAGGGGGTGCCAGATGCCTACCACTACTACCACCCTTACCCAGGGGTGCCAGATGCCTACCACTACTACCACCTCTACCCAGGGGTGCCAGATGCCTACCACTACTACCACCTCTACCCATGGGGGGCTGGATGCCTACCACTACTACCACCCTTACCCAGAGGGTGCCAGATGCCTACCACTACTACCACCCCTAACCAGGGGGTGCCAGATACCTACCACTACTACCACCTCTACCCAGGGGGTGCCAGATGCCTACCGCTACTACCACCCTTACCCAGGGGTGCCAGATGCCTACCACTACTACCACCTCTACCCAGGGGTGCCAGATGCCTACCACTACTACCACCCTTACCCAGGGGTGCCAGATGCCTACCACTACTACCACCTCTACCCAGGGGGTGCCAGATGCCTACCACTACTACCACCTCTACCCATGGGGGCTGGATGCCTGTCACTACTACCACCCTTACCCAGGGGTGCCAGATGCCTACCACTACTACCACCCTTACCCAGGGGTGCCAGATGCCTACCACTACTACCATCTCTACCCATGGGGGCTGGATGCCTACCACTACTACCACCCTTACCCAGGGGGTGCCAGATGCCTACCACTACTACCACCCCTACCCAGGGGGTGCCAGATACCTACCACTACTACCACCTCTACCCAGGGGGTGCCAGATGCCTACTACCACCCTTACCCAGGGGTGCCAGATGCCTACCACTACTACCACCTCTACCCAGGGGTGCCAGATGCCTACCACTACTACCACCTCTATCCATGGGGGGCTGTATGCCTACCACTACTACCACCCTTACCCAGGGGGTGCCAGATGCCTACCACTACTACCACCTCTACCCGGGGGGGCCAGATGCCTACCACTATTACCACCTCTACCCATGGGGGCTGGATGCCTACCACTACTACCACCCTTACCCAGGGGGTGCCAGATGCCTACCACTACTACCACCCCTACCCAGGGGGTGCCAGATGCCTACCACTACTACCACCTCTACCCAGGGGGTGCCAGATGCCTACCACTACTACCACCCTTACCCAGGGGTGCCAGATGCCTACCACTACTACCACCTCTACCCAGGGGTGCCAGATGCCTACCACTACTACCACCTCTACCCAGGGGTGCCATATGCCTACCACTACTACCACCTCTACCCATGGGGGGCTGGATGCCTACCACTACTACCACCTTACCCAGAGGGTGCCAGATGCCTACCACTACTACCACCCCTACCCAGGGGGTGCCAGATGCCTACCACTACTACCACCTCTACCCAGAGGGTGCCAGATGCCTACCACTACTACCACCTCTACCCAGGGGGTGCCAGATGCCTACCACTACTACCACCTCTACCCATGGGGGGCTGGATGCCTACCACTACTACCACCCTTACCCAGGGGGTGCCAGATGCCTACCACTACTACCACCCCTACCCAGGGGGTGCCAGATGCCTACCACTACTACCACCTCTGCCCAGGGGTGCCAGACGCCTACCACTACTACCACCCTTACCCAGGGGTGCCAGATGCCTAACACTACTACCACCTCTACCCAGGGGTGCCAGATGCCTACCACTACTACCACCTCTACCCAGGGGGTGCCAGATGCCTACCACTACTACCACCCCTACCCATGGGGGGCTGGATGCCTGTCACTACTACCACCCTTACCCAGGGGGTGCCAGATGCCTACCACTACTACCACCCTTACCCAGGGGTGCCAGATGCCTACCACTACTACCACCCTTACCCAGGGGTGCCAGATGCCTACCACTACTACCACCTCTACCCAGGGGGTGCCAGATGCCTACCACTACTACCACCTCTACCCATGGGGGGCTGGATGCCTACCACTACTACCACCCTTACCCAAAGGGTGCCAGATGCCTACCACTACTACCACCCCTAACCAGGGGGTGCCAGATGCCTACCACTACTACCACCTCTACCCAGGGGGTGCCAGATGCCTACCACTACTACCACCCTTACCCAGGGGGTGCCAGATGCCTACCACTACTACCACCTCTACCCAGGGGGTGCCAGATGCCTACCACTACTACCACCTCTACCCATGGGGGGCTGGATGCCTACCACTACTACCACCCTTACCCAGGGGGTGCCAGATGCCTACCACTATGACCACCCCTACCCAGGGGGTGCCAGATGCCTACCACTACTACCACCTCTACCCAGGGGGTGCCAGATGCCTACCACTACTACCACCCTTACCCAGGGGGTGCCAGATGCCTACCACTACTACCACCTCTACCCAGGGGGTGCCAGATGCCTACCACTACTACCACCTCTACCCAGGGGTGCCAGATGCCTACCACTACTACCACCTCTACCCATGGGGGCTGGATGCCTGTCCCTACTATCACCCTTACCCAGGGGGTGCCAGATGCCTACCACTACTACCACCTCTACCCAGGGGGTGCCAGATGCCTACCACTACTACCACCTCTACCCATGGGGGCTGGATGCCTACCACTACTACCACCCTTACCCAGAGGGTGCCAGATGCCTACCACTACTACCACCCCTAACCAGGGGGTGCCAGATGCCTACCACTACTACCACCTCTACCCAGGGGTGCCAGATGCCTACCACTACTACCACCCTTACCCAGGGGTGCCAGATGCCTACCACTACTACCACCTCTACCCATGGGGGGCTGGATGCCTACCACTACTACCACCCTTACCCAGGGGTGCCAGATGCCTACCACTATGACCACCCCTACCCAGGGGTGCCAGATGCTTACCACTACTACCACCTCTACCCAGGGGTGCCAGATGCCTACCACTATTACCACCTCTACCCATAGGGGGCTGGATGCCTACCACTACTACCACCCTTACCCAGGGGGTGCCAGATGCCTACCACTACTTACACCTCTACCCAGGGGGTGCCAGATGCCTACCACTATTACCACCTCTACCCATGGGGGGCTGGATGCCTACCACTACTACCACCCTTACCCAGGGGGTGCCAGATGCCTACCACTACTACCACCCTTACCCAGGGGGTGCCAGATGCCTAACACTACTACCACCTCTACCCAGGGGTGCCAGATGCCTACCACTACTACCACCCTTACCCAGGGGTGCCAGATGCCTACCACTACTACCACCTCTACCCAGGGGGTGCCAGATGCCTACCACTACTACCACCTCTACCCAGGGGGTGCCATATGCCTACCACTACTACCACCTCTACCCATGGGGGGCTGGATGCCTACCACTACTACCACCTTACCCAGAGGGTGCCAGATGCCTACCACTACTACCACCCCTACCCAGGGGGTGCCAGATGCCTACCACCTCTACCCAGAGGGTGCCAGATGCCTACCACTACTACCACCCTTACCCAGGGGGTGCCAGATGCCTACCACTACTACCACCTCTACCCAGGGGGTGCCAGATGCCTACCACTACTACCACCTCTACCCATGGGGGTCTGGATACCTACCACTACTACCACCCTTACCCAGGGGTGCCAGATGCCTACCACTACTACCACCCCTACCCAGGGGGTGCCAGATGCCTACCACTACCACCTCTACCCAGGGGTGCCAGATGCCTACCACTACTACCACCCTTACCCAGGGGGTGCCAGATGCCTACCACTACTACCACCTCTACCCAGGGGTGCCAGATGCCTACCACTACTACCACCTCTACCCATGGGGGCTGGATGCCTGTCACAACTACCACCCTTACCCAGGGGGTGCCAGATGCCTACCACTACTACCACCCTTACCCAGGGGTGCCAGATGCCTACCACTACTACCACCCTTACCCAGGGGGTGCCAGATGCCTACCACTACTACCACCTCTACCCAGGGGTGCCAGATGCCTACAACTACTACCACCTCTACCCAGGGGTGCCAGATGCCTACCACTACTACCACCTCTACCCAGGGGTGCCAGATGCCTACCACTACTACCACCTCTACCCATGGGGAGCTGGATGCCTGTCACTACTACCACCCTTACCCAGGGGTGCCAGATGCCTACCACTACTACCACCTCTACCCAGGGGGTGCCAGATGCCTACCACTACTACCACCTCTACCCATGGGGGCTGGATGCCTGTCACTACTACCACCCTTACCCAGGGGTGCCAGATGCCTACCACTACTACCACCCTTACCCAGGGGGTGCCAGATGCCTACCACTACTACCACCTCTACCCAACATAAAGAATGCAACATAAAGACATCCCCCCAACACCATGACAAGCTTGTGTAGACTGTGTCAAATGCCTACAACACTGAACATGACTTTGAACATACAATGTGACCCCCTATCACATGTGCCACACATAAATGTGTGTGGCCCCCACAATGCAAGCAGGCCATGACCATTGTGGCAATGGGGTCCAAACCCCCATCATCACAGTGACCAAAATGTAAGTGTGGGGTCCATAGCTGAAGCACATTTTGAACATTGTGGCAATGGGGTCCAAACCCCCATCATCACAGTGACCAAAATGTAAGTGTGGGGTCCATAGCTGAAGCACATTTTGAACATTGTGGCAATGGGGTCCATACCCCCATCATCACAGTGACCAAAATGTAAGTGTGGGGTCCATAGCTGAAGCACATTTTGAACATTGTGGCAATGGGGTCCATACCCCCATCATCACAGTGACCAAAATGTAAGTGTGGGGTCCATAGCTGAAGCACATTTTGAACATTGTGGCAATGGGGTCCAAACCCCCATCATCACAGTGACCAAAATGTAAGTGTGGGGTCCATAGCTGAAGCACATTTTGAACATTGTGGCAATGGGGTCCAAACCCCCATCATCACAGTGACCAAAATGTAAGTGTGGGGTCCATAGCTGAAGCACATTTTGAACATTGTGGCAATGGGGTCCATACCCCCATCATCACAGTGACCAACATGTAAGTGTGGGGTCCATAGCTGAAGCACATTTTGAACATTGTGGCAATGGGGTCCAAACCCCCATCATCACAGTGACCAAAATGTAAGTGTGGGGTCGATAGCTGAAGCACATTTTGAACATTGTGGCAATGGGGTCCAAACCCCCATCATCACAGTGACCAAAATGTAAGTGTGGGGTCCATAGCTGAAGCACATTTTGAACATTGTGGCAATGGGGTCCATACCCCCATCATCACAGTGACCAAAATGTAAGTGTGGGGTCCATAGCTGAAGCACATTTTGAACATTGTGGCAATGGGGTCCATACCCCCATCATCACAGTGACCAAAATGTAAGTGTGGGGTCCATAGCTGAAGCACATTTTGAACATTGTGGCAATGGGGTCCAAACCCCCATCATCACAGTGACCAAAATGTAAGTTTTGACAAAGAAAAAGCTGCAACTGCCAAACTGCATGGGTGATTCCTGGTCACAGAACAACAAACACATCAGTGGCAAAGTAGTGCTTGTGTCCCATAGCAACATAGATTGGGGGAGGCAAACAGTGCAGTGCAAATAAGACATACCTTTGGCCATGTGCAGACAAACATCACCCATGGGGGCTGACACTGTCAACATTCATCAATGACACAATGACAGAAGTGACCATCAGAATGCAGACCCACATATTTGCACCAATGGGCACACAAATGCAGATACCCTGTGGAGACTGTAGATGTGAGGTGAACAGATACCATACCATGGCAGCAATGGGACACACAAACAATGATCATTGTGCTGACTGATGAGCTAGGAGTCCCAGGGACAGCAGGGGAAACACACCAAACAACATACAGCCAATGGCACACTAAAGATATGCCAATGCAGTGGTGCAGATGCACAAACACAAACAGGCAGACCCACACTGCACATCAAACACAACACGTGAGGGGGGGTACCAGTGTCCCCAGGCAACCACACAACACATGAGGAGGCCTGAATACCAATTACACAGATGTGCATACAGTGCCACACAAAGGTAACTCATGGATCCAAATCCCCTATGTGGATAATCAGGCATTGTCAGATGAGAGGGAGCACAAATCACACATGTCACACAAGCATGTAGGAACAGCAACTGACACAGCAAGGCACAGAGACACCACAGCACTACCCCCAGGGCCTCCACAATGTGGTGACCCTGGGCTGCATTACAAACCCACTGTGATGACAAAGCTAGATGTCGTTCACACTGTGAACCACAGTCATGTGTCCTGAGCAACAAACTACCATCACACCTACACAAGCACAAATCAATCAGCACGGCCAGTAAGCCAAGGCCAACATGGAGGCAGGGGTCTAGCCGGGCAACAACTCTCATCTGCACACACTCAACACCACACACCTCGACCTCCAACAATGTGCAGCAGTGAAGCTCACATGCACTGGTGACATTGCACATGCACCCATGACAATCCCAGGGGGTGGTGGGAACCAAGGTGCAGAAACACATCACACATGGCCACTCAACAAGACTCCTGAATGTCTGACACACTGCACACTACGCTGTACATGGACATGACGGCAATACCACACCAACCAATGGGATCCCAGCCACAGTCACACACCAATGAAGAAGCCAAGGTCACCCACAAAGAACACACATAGACAACTACCAACATTGCAGCCCTGACCCTGAGGAGTGCCAGCAGTCACACACACAACGTGTCACAACCAATGAAAGCTAACACAAACCGGAAATCACATGACAGGTGTAAACAACAAGTGCCAAGGGGAATCCTGACTGTGACCCATCAGCTTCTGCCCACAAACTCAGCCCTGACAGCAAACACACCTATGGGTGACACCCTGATGACCAGTAATGTGCCATGCACCCACATCACAGAGAACCCAGGGAGAAGACTTTGGGGGAACATATGTCAACTCAGCAAGCATCACAAACAGGAACATCACTAGGGATCCCAGCATGCACAGCAAAATGGAAGTGAACACACAGACATGCTCATACAACACACACCTTGGGCGCAGGCGATGTCACAGGAGTACACACTGCCATGAGGGGACTCCACTCCTGTGTGAGGAAAGCTGTGCCATATGTCGCCTCAGTAGGGCTCCATCATGTCAGCAGAACACTTGGTCACACAGTCAACAATTAGCACCAAATGAAGGCTCCCGTCACATCAGCCTGGTCATGGGAGTGTCAACGAAATCATCAGCACAGATCCAACACACATGTATAGCAAGTTGCACTGACAACACAGATGAGTCCTTCCCCATTGATGCCCAAACCTGCATGTCCAGTGGAGATGGCCACACGGTCAGGGAAGTAGACTAATTGAACAATGGCAAGCACAACAGATGTGCAGGGGTGGAAGCCACAGATGTGACATTGCTAATGTAAGTAGGAAATCCCATTGCCAAATATTGAAAACATGACACCCTCAGATGCTGCTAAGGATGACATGGATACACCACAGGATAGGACACAGTCCCCCTGGACCACATGGGTTCCTGCACAGTAACACTACATATTCATGAGACCAAATATCACCATCACTGCAGCAAGGGCATGGTTAGCATTATCAACATCATGTACATCAGAAGCAAAAGCACTAGAGAACAGAAAGTTGCTTTATTCAGCATATGTGGGTTCAAAAGTTGAAGTCATGTAAAAAATAAACAAAGGCCAATGGCCAGTCCATCATGAAAGTCAAAACAGGGTGACAGTGGCAGATGTCACCCTACGCATGCCTGCACTGATGAAAACCAGGGACAATCCCCTCGGAGGGGCATACGGGGGGGCAGGCCAGGCACCGCAGGGACAGGATCAGGGCTCACCAGAAGGAGGCAGGGAAGGGGTGGTGGGTGCTGGAGAGCCACTGACAACTGCAGTGGAGGTGTCTGACATGGTGTGTGCCGGCACAACCGGGGGGCATGACTCAGATGGTGTGGGCGCCGGCACGACTGCAGTGGACCGTGCAGATGGAGTGGACAGGTTCGCCACTGCAGTGCCCAAGTCAGACAGGGTGGTAGTGGCCTCCACTGCAGTGCCTACCTCCAGGGGAGGAGAATGGGGATCAGGTAAGGTGGGCAGGACAGAGGGGAGGACACCCTCACCACACCAGTGGCACAGACAAGCGCAGCAGGGGTGTTGGGCCGGAGAGAGCAAGTGGCAGGGGGAGAAGGCCTGATCCTTTTGGGGATGGTGTATCTGTGGGTGGGGGAACCTGGGCAGGGTGTGGTGGGGCACCTGTGGAGTGGGGGCCTGAGGGATGGAGGAAGGAGACTTGGTGCCTGAGCTGCAGGGCGGCGGCGGGGTCTTGCTCTTCCGGGTCCGGGGGGACTTGCGGGTGGGGGCGTCAGTCGGTCTGCGCCTGGGAGAGGATGTCCGGGGGCGAGGGGCACTCTGCTCCGTGTGGGTGGGCTTCCTCTTCCCCCTGAATGCTGTATCAGCTGGATCAGAGGGGAAGAGGCCGAGGTCACTGAGGAAGAGCCGCTGTGTCTTTGGGGTTGCAGGTGAGGCAAGGGAGGGGGCTTTGGAGGGAGAGGCAACTGAGGACTGCGCAGTGCTCGTGGATGCGTGTGTGTGTGCCTGGGCCCCATCCCCTGTGAGTGTGGTTTCAGTCTCTTGGCTGTGCGTGCGTGTGCGTCTTGTTTGTGGCGTGTGTGTCTGTGTGCTGCTTGTGTCTGTGCTGGTGTGTGCCTGTGCCGGTGTGTGTGTGCTTGGGACAGGTAAGGTGCTTGGGAGTGTGGATGGGGCAGAGGCAGGAGGGGTGAGGGACTGTCGGAGGAGGGACACTGCTGCCGTCAGGGAGGAGTCCCTGGACCTATTGCCCCTCTGTAGGGCAGACATGCCCGATGAGATGCCCTCCATGAACGACACCAGCTGAGTCAACAGAGTGGTGTGGGCATGGAGGACACTCAGCATCGCTGTCTGCCCTACATGGAGCTGGCAAAGGAGGTACACAGACTCCTCACTCAGGGCAGCAGGGGACACAGGGGCAGGGGGTGCGGTGCCTGGCCCGAAGGCGACACGCTCCCGAACATGGGAGCCTCCACGGACCTCGGGAATGGGAGCCGATTGGAGGGCGGTGGTGGTGGTGGTGGCGGGGACAGCAACACTAGCTGGGGTGTGGTGGCTGCTGACACCGCCTCCATAAGGGAGTCATCCTCCGAGCTGCTGTGGTCCTCAGCTGAGGTGGATGGTGCTGAGGACTCCTCGGTGTGGCTCCCCTCGCACTCCGTGCCACTGGGTCCCTCCGACCACTCCTCGGCTGCTGACCCAGTCTGGCTCTGTGGCTCCTCCTGGTCCGTGGAGCTGTCCCCTCCTGTGGCCGTGGATGTATCTGCAATCAATAGGGAAACAGACAGACATCAGTCACCTGCACCGAACGCACACACCACAGTAAGTACAGCACATTACAGAGCAAGCCCTGGCATCCGTAGTTGAACATTGCTAAAAGTGCCCAAACAGAACAGGAGAAGCCAATTGTCAGTCTGATGGTCAACCATGGCATTCACATCCCAACTGGCCTTGCACCCATCTGTCTGGTGTCTGTTGGATGGCAATACCCCAGTGTGGACACATGCACCACCTACACAGTAGTTGGACAGTGCAGAGAACCCGGTTAAGCATGTGAACATGCACACATCACAACTCTTGCCACTGAGTCAGTACAGGTGTCCGGATGAAAGGGATGCCCAGAGTCAAATAGGAAATGCATGTGATGCATACCAGCGACAGACACCATGATGCACCCATGTCCTGATAGCCATTGCCACAATGGTGTGCATGTAGCACATGTCACTCCCCTGCAGGATCACTAATAGGAAGTCACATGCCATGGCACAGGCATGCCTGCTAAGTCATACATCACTGTCTCCAGTCACATGGGCAGGGCAGCCAGACAACAACACTCTGCACTGTGTCACAATAGTAGGTCATGGGGAATGCAAGTCCTGGAGCTGAACAAGTGCACATGTACATCCCCCACACACCACATCATCTGAACCCTTATCTGTCCAGGTCATACTGATTGGACATATGGGAGACCTGTAACACAACCCTCTGAACCTGAGCACCTCACAATCTGCTGTGAATGGGAAACAGCTGCCTGAACTTCACATTCGCATACCCCAGTCTGCACGGTCAGGTGATCAAACACCTATGTGTCACACAAGTATCGTCTCCTATGGTCACATCTCCAGTGGCATGCTGAGCCCCAACCGAGAAACACCCCAGCAGTCCTGACAACGAAGCCACAGCACACTGACACAGAGGCAGACACCTGAGGGGACAAATCACTGAGCACAACGTGTCAGCTGATACACGGGAGTGGGAGTACAGAGTGTATTGTATGGCCTGGAGTAGGCATGACTGTCCTGCCCCACATGAATGAGGGATGAGCCCTGGACAGTAGGCAGCTGGCTAAGTATGTGTGACACACGTAATATACACACTCCTGGGGCCCAAACATTGTTCCCACCCGCAGCATGGGTGTGTGCCAGATACCCCAGGCACATGTGGTGGATCAGCTCAGCAATTGGACCACATAGCAAAGTAACACGCAGATTACATGTCAGAACACAGGCATTGTGTAAGCAATGGACCCACCCATGATGCCCACCACAGAGTTAGGGAAACAGATGCTGTCCCCCACCTTGAGTCAAGCAAACTGCAAGGACACAGTACCCAAGTGACACAATTCCCTGACTGTAAGGGCCACACCTGGGTATCAGATGAGGAGTGGGCAGTGCACAATAGAGGGACATGGGTCCTGGACCACATGACTGATGTACTGTGGAAGTTTAACCAGGCCAGAGGAGGGCACATAGCATGGCAGACATAGTTCACAATGCAGTCATGGACTCACCCCCTCTTTGCTGCTCTCTGGCCTTCAGCTGCCCATCCAGATCAGGGAAGACCACCACCAGGATCCTGAGCATGTGGGGGGTCAGGGTCCGGTGTCCGCCCCTCCTGTGAGGAGGCGACAGCTTCAGCTGGACCCGTGCGATCCTCCGGGTCCAGCCCCTAAGGTCCTGCCACCTCTTCTGGCAGTTGCGGATCCGGCGCTTGTAGACCCCCACGGATCTCACTGCCCGGACGATGGTCAGCCATATCTGCTGCTTCTGGTGGGCATCAACCTGTGAGGGTGACAAAGTGAGAATGCCATTACTACACATGCAACATATCCGTGCATTACACAGTTGGATATACATGTCTCAATCACAGGGGCACATGATGTACACAGGCAGTGCAACGATGGCCATGGACAGTATACCAGCAGTTACTACATGGTATCATTGCCTGGGAAGTAAAACCTTGTTTAAATGCACTGTCACTGCACTATACCTGTCCAGTGCATGTAACTACACACTATGGGGGGTGACAACTACTCAGTGAGCCTGCTAGCCAGTGGCGTGCAGACTGTTAGCCTTGCTAGTCAGACAACATGCACATTTAGGAAGGCAGTGGACAGAACACTCACCTGCTCCCCTGCTTTCCCATACAGCTTGCTGTACTGTGGAAGGAGGCTGTCCAGCAGGGCCTGGTTCTCCTCAGTGCTGAAGGCTGGGGCTCTCTCCACAGTACGTGACATTGCAGGGTCCAGAGGGTGCAGATACAGCAGCAGTGGTGGTGGCAGATGTCGTCATGGAGCATGTAGTGCAGGCAAGTGAGCTCTCAGGGGAACAGCCAGCATTATATGTGTGCTGCAGAGGCAGATACTGTCCCATGTGTCCAAAGTGATAGGTCCAAGTCGTTTGCATCTTCTGAATCTGGCCAATCCATGGAATTGCACCACTTACACACGCCCACAGCATCCTTCAAAAGTTCAACTTCATGACACCCATAAATTTGCAACATTGTTGTGGCTGACAAACTGAATTTACAGCATCAGACTCGTTCAAAATTTGAAAACGCGTCCGTTGCCAGGCCAGGCCATAGCCAATGGGTGCGCACCGATCGGTCCATTGCTGTTCAATGCGTACCTAGGATACAACGCGTACCCGCAGACATTGAATGCAATGGGCCGGCCGGGCACACCGATCGGTCCATTGCTGTTCAACGCGTACCCAGGATACAATGCGTACCCGCACACATTGAATGCATTGGGCCGGCCGGGCACACCGATCGGTCCATTGCTGTTCAACGCGTACCCAGGATACAACGCGTACCCGCACACATTGAATGCAATGGGCCGGCCGGGCACACCGATCGGTCCATTGCTGTTCAACGCGTACCCAGGATACAACGCGTACCCGCACACATTGAATGCAATGGGCCGGCCGGGCACACCGATCGGTCCATTGCTGTTCAACGCCTACCCAGGATACAACGCGTACCCGCACACATTGAATGCAATGGGCCGGCCGGGCACACCGATCGGTCAATTGCTGTTCAACGTGTACCCAGGATACAACGTGTACCCGCACACATTGAATACAATGGGCCGGCCGGGCACACCGATCGGTCCATTGCTGTTCAACGCGTACCCAGGATACAACGCGTACCCGCACACATTGAATGCAATGGCCAATGTGTGCGCACCGATCGGTCCATTGCTGTCCAACGCGTATTGCGAATACAACGCGTACCAGCACACATTGAATGCAATGGCCAATGTGTGCGCACCGATCGGTCCATTGCTGTCCAACGCGTATTGCGAATACAACGCGTACCAGCACACATTGAATGCAATGGCCAATGTGTGCGCACCAATCGGTCCATTGCTGTCCAACGCGTATTGCGAATACAACGCGTACCAGCACACATTGAATGCAATGGCCAATGTGTGCGCACCGATCGGTCCATTGCTGTCCAACGCGTCCCTGTACAAGTCACTGGCATATGTCACCATGCCTGTCACAGGTGAACATATGCCAGCCACATATACTTCCCAGGAGTGAGGGGCACACCTACAACACCACAGCCTGTCCAAACTGTATCCTAAGGCATGTAAGGCTGCATTACCTATTCTGTGTATGGGGGTGAACATGTTGTTCTGTGGGTGTCACTTGGGGGCAGCCACCCCCAGGCTGTGCACGTGTTCATGGGGACAGAATCCTTGGTGTTTCGTGTACATGACCACTGTGATGTGCAACTGTTCATATCTGAGCATGTGGCATGGTCACATTTCACGGTGGTGTATGTGTATGTCATGTCACATACCCCCTGAGTCCCATGTGGGACGGTATGTTTAACCCAGGGTGACCCATTGGCACAATAGTGATGGTCCTCCACAGTCTGTGTGCATGTTGTGTTTACAATGTCTCTGATTTCATGTGCACAATGGGAGACAGTCTCCACATCCACGTTGTTTGTGCATGGACTTTGATGTTGTGCGTGTGTGTGTCACAGATGTCCATGTCTGTCCTGCCGAGGCAACAGGGACCACTACCTGTGGGGGTCATGGTTGTTTTGCTGTTGGTGTATACATGATACACCATGTCATGCCAGTGTCCATGTGGCAATACAGGGTCCCTGGGAATCTACCTGTCATTGAGCTGTGATGCCTGGGGCACATCTGTCCTCACATGTCACTGTGGGGTGTGTTTGTAACGTGGCAGCAGGAGATGGGAACTGTGACACGGCCTCATGATATCCAATGGCACAACCTGGGACTTATTGATGCCACTTGTTGAACTGTGATGTTAGATGTTGGCCATGTATGTGCCATACATGTCCTTACGGAACTGCACACATCATGTACTTGTGCCTCATAATGATGTATCATGTGATATTGAGTGTGTTCAATGCCACATATGTGGGGTGACTGACAATCTTTCTTTCTTCACCTATGCACTGCAGGGCACCAGCTGTCCATAGACCATTCCCTGACCTGGCAACGATGGTGGAACGTGACAGCATCCGACGGTACCGCTTCACCAGGCAGCTGATTGAGGATTTGGCAGTGCGCTTGGCACCACATTTGCAACCTGGCCGGCCGTACCCTACAGCGCTGACCCCCAAGGTGAAGGTGATGGCAGCCCTACACTTCTTTGCCACCGGTACCTTTCAACACACTGTGGCGACTGCTGGTGGGATGTCACAGACCATGTTCAGCCGTGTGCTCCGCGATGTTTTGGAGGCTATGTTGATATACCTGAACCAGTACATCTATTTCCCTAGACTCCAACAACTCACTGACGTGAAGAGTGACTTCTATGCCCTGGGGAGGATGCCGCATGTCATTGGCTCCATTGATGGGACACATGTGGCTTTGGTACAGGCCCAAGAGCAGGCATACAGGAACCGCAAACACTACCACTCGGTCAATGCACTGGTGGTCTGTCTTGCAGATATGAGCATCTCACACGTGTGTGCCCGTTTCCCCGGTTCTGCACACAATGCCTACGTGATGAGGAGTAGTCGCATCCTGAGGATGATGTCACAGATGCGGAACCAGCGTGCCTGGCTTGTTGGTGTGTACTGACTTTGTACCATTGTGTGTGTTCTGCAATGTAGTGTTCGACCCTCTTTTCCAACTCAGCTAATGTGCAATTGTCTGTATGTAGGTGACTCCGGATACCCCAACATGCCGTGGTTGCTGACGCCCCTCAGGAACCCTGTGACACCAGCCCAGATGCGCTACAATGAGGCACATGGTCGGACGAGGAGAGTGATTGAGCAGACATTTGGTCTCCTGAAGAGCCGCTTCCGCTGCCTGGACAAGACAGGAGGGGCCCTCCCATATGCCCCAGCAAAGGTGTGCAAGATTGTCATTGTCTGCTGCATGCTACACAACCTGGCAGTGTGGAAGGAGTTGCCTCTCATCCTGGATGACGATGACCAACATCTGCCACCTGTGGAGGATCCTGGCCTGGACCACGATGCCAGTGATGATGATGGTGATGGTGATGGTGATGGTGATGTCCGCACACAGCTCATCACCAACTTCTTCAGCTGAATGTGAGTATCCAGAGATGTCATGTCAATGATGTGAGTTTGCATGATATGTGTTGGTGGTGCTCTGGTGCTGTTTGAGTGTGTCCATGGGCTACATGACTGTATGCGTGTAGCGATGTGTCCTTACAGGTAGTCTGTACTCCCCAACAGTGTTGACATGCTAACTTGGTTCTGGGTGGGTATCTTGTGACATGTATTGGGCATGAGTATTGCAGTTCTGTCCTGTTCTTCAGTGCTTTTGACTGTGTGTCATTTCTGTCCTTCACAGGGTACTTTCAGAGTCGTTTGGTCAACTGTGATCCCCGACACCGTGATTCGACTTCCAGGGTGGTAGCTGTCGTGTCCCTACAGGTGATGTGCGCCACACCCATGGACTTCCTTCCTTCTACACTTGTTGACTGTGTGCCCGCTGCCAGGTGGGATTACCTTGCATCTGTAGTGGTTACAACATGTTGCAAATGTGTAATAAACCTGTGCTTCACTTTGTGATGTGCGTTGTCTGTGGTCACACATTTGACTGACATTTGCTTACTGCACCAGTGGGCTAGTTGACTAAGACTGTGAATAGGTGTTGTGTCTGTGCATTGCACCGTATTTCCTGGCAACATCAGTGTAGGCAATGAGTCAGATGGCCTAGGTGTGTATTTGTTGTGTAGCCCTGGTGGTGTGTCTCCCTCATATGTGTCACGTTGCCATGACTCACATGCCTGTGTTGTACTTGCTGTAGCAGTTAGCATGCACAGTGTAATTTCGCTGGTCATCATCTCCATGACAGAAACCACGTTGGAATCATGACAGAGGCAGGTATGGTGTATTAGTGTGTTTATTGTCATACATGTGTGTGAATAGTGCACAGGATGGTGAGTGCTGTACATTTTGATTGCAATCCAAAGTTCCTAGATGAGTTGGAAGTCCTGGTAGCAGAAATGTCCTGTATCAAGTCCACAGTCATCTGAGACATTGGTCCAACTTGTACTCCCCATGTCATGTGGGGAGTTGTGTTGCAGTCAACAGGGTGAACAGTTTGCGCACAAAGGTGATTATCCAGAACAGGTGTTGGCTTCCTGGGGGTTGTGCATGGCCATCAGCCTCTCAGTTGTCCTTCCTCGGACGACCCCTCTTCTTTGGGGGGGGACCCTCAAGTGCAGGCTGCTGCGGTGCAGGGGACTCTCCGCCAGAGTCATCCTGCCTCCCTGTGGCAGTTGCAGTTGTTTCAGCAGCAGATGTTGTGGGCACACAGGGAGGTGTTGACTGGTTGCTGTTCATCTGGCGGAGGCATTGTAATATGTCCCTATGCACCGCCATCATCTCTTGCAGTGTGTCCCACTTGGACTCCACGCGGGACATGTGTGAGTCCAAGTGGGCATGATGGGCAGCCTGCTGCTGTTTAATGTCCCTGAGGAGCCCCACTACCTGGCTGAGCTCTCCGGTGCTGGACTGGTACGCATCGGCTATGCGTGCCAGTTGTGGGTCATCATGCAGTCCAGACCCCTCTGCGAGCAGCGACCTATGTCTCCCACCCCTCCCACCACCCCTGGCGACACGTGCAGTACCTGAGGTGGCACGCACAGGTGACCCTGGGCCCCCTTGGGGGTTGTTGGTGGTGTTGGTGTCCATGGCCCCACGTTGGTACAGGGTCCCTGTGCTGGTGCTGGTGGTGCTCCTTGGTCTGTCCATGTCGGCAGGGGTGGTATGTGTGTTGACAGTCGTTGGAGGGGTGGGTGCAGGGGTGCAGCTGGTGGTCCTGCTGGTGCTGCATGATGACTTGCTCCGGAGGTGCCAGGTGGGTCTTCTTCATCCGAGGAGGGCAGAGGCTGTTCCACACCAGTGAGCTCCGTATCCTCTTGAGCCTGGGACGGGGACTCCTCAGCGTCTGCTGCTGTGTCCCCATCATCACCTGTTTTTGGGAGACACACACAATGTATGTTATGTTTCTGCAGGCATCAATGGTTGACACACCTGACAGTTGTGACTGTGCCTCTGGATGCGGGCCTGTACATTGCATTGTCCTAAGTTGTCACAGTCAGGGGTTGATATTGGTGTAGCACATTGTCCTGCATTATTTGGGCATTTCTATGTGAATGTTGGGGTGTGTACATGGTCTGCATTGGTTGTATTTGGTTGACATCCGGCCCTCCTTCCCACCCAGCCAGATATCCCACCATGGAACGTGCTTCCATTGCAGGGAGTGCAAGTTGTCTTTCAGGATGTCAGTCAGTGGTGTCCTGCTGTTGGTTGGTGCACAGTTGCCAGCAGGGCCTTGTGCTCCCCACAGCAGTAGCCAGTGTCAGCCATCTTGTGAGTTGTTTTCCACTCCCTGTGATGTGTGCATGGTTCAGGGTGGTGTTGATGGGACAGTTGTGGGGGTGACCAATATCTGTGACTACCACTCCCATCATGCTATTGCCTCCACCCCCCTTCCCAGCATGCCCATGCTTCCTTCCCTTTGACTCTGCTTCCCTGTGGGGTTGTGTGCCTTTGCTGACAAGATGGCTGACAGTGTTATCCTGGGGTTAGTTTTGCTACAAGTCCCATGTGTGTCCCTGTGCTTCACTCAGCATGACCCAGGGTTGTGGTTCTTTGTGGGATATTTGATTGGAGTGTGAGGCAATGCATTCTCCCAGGTGAGTTTTGTGGAGTTTGTGTTAGGGGTGTGTGTGAGAAACGCTGCTGGTAACTATGGTCAGGGCTGTGAGTCCTCCTTCCCACCCAGCCAGATATCCCACCATGGAACGTGATTCCATTGCAGGGAGTGCAAGTTGTCTTTCAGGATGTCAGTCAGTGGTGTCCTGCTGTTGGTTGGTGCACAGTTGCCAGCAGGGCCATGTCGGTAAAGGGACAATAAAATCCCCAGTTTACCGATCACTTTACATTTTTAATACCATACAGATGCCGGTAGATAATAAATTAATTTGACATCTGGAATGGGTTTTAAATTCACTTTTCTTTATAAGGGCCCCCACTTAGTTTAGAAGTGCATCCCTGTCGTCAGGTGTATGCCCGCCCTCTATCAAACCAAGTTTTTAGAGGGCGAGGACTGGTCTATGATGAAGCATGACACCAGGTGGTGTGTGAGACCAGTCCTTCACTTTTTGTGAGATACCTTCACTCACTTATTTAGACACATTGCACATAGACTAGTATACTGGGAGTAGCTCTGTTGTGGTTATGCTTTTAATGCCTACATTAGAGGTGTAACTATTTCCATTATGACTCATGAAAATAAATCCTTCAATACTAATATTAAAAACATAGAAAAACAAATTGCGAAATTTGAGAGACTTTTCATTACGTCTAATGATCCTCAATATAGATTTAAACTGCAAAAGCTTTGGTATGAATTTAATTCAATCCTTAGCAGAAGAGCTGGCATTCAGATTTCTAACTCTAAAGCCAAATTTCGTTTTAATGCCAACAGATCTGGGAAACTTTTAGCTAATTATCTACGTATAAAAAAGGACAAAACTCAAATAAACTCTATTCATGGCCCTAATGGCAAAATTGCTTTATCTCACAATGATATCGTTAATGAATTTTTGGATTTTTACTCTAATCTATATAACAAGCCTGATTTTCATGATGCCTCTTTAATTGATTCCTTTTTAACTACATGTGGTTTACCCAGCATTTCTCAATCAGATAAAATTGGATTAGATTCTCCCATTACTACAGATGAAATTTTATCAGCCATAAAATCTCTTAAAAAAATAAGTCTCCTGGTCCAGATGGTATTTCGGCTGAGTTTTATAAAGAATTTCAAGTACAACTTTTGCCCTTTTTATTTCAACTTTCTACCTCTTTTGGCTCTTCAGGAATTACTTCAGGCTCTTTTACTGAGGCTTTAATTGTCGTACTTCCCAAACCAGATAAGGACCCCACTATTGTGTCAAATTACCGGCCTATATCTCTAATTAATCAAGATTGTAAATTATATGCTAAAATACTGGCTTCTAGATTAGCTCCTGTAATGCATTCTATTATACACCCAGACCAATCTGGCTTTGTGAAAAATAGATATTCTGCAAACAATACAAGAGCCTTGCTACATGTTATCGAACAAGCTCCCACTTTAACTTTACCTTCAGGAATTTTGGCCTTGGACGCTGAGAAAGCTTTTGATAAAATTAATTGGCAATTCTTATTTAATACCTTATTGTCATTTAATTTTGGTGAGACATTTATTCGCATGATTTCTGCTCTTTATTCTGCTCCTACTGCTCGTTTATTTATCAATGGCCAAATCTCGAATCAATTTTCACTTTTTAGAGGTACAAGACAAGGTTGCCCTCTTTCCCCACTTTTATTCCTTATTGGTATTGAACCCTTTCTTAATGCTATAAGAAAATGTGATGATATTAAAGGAATTAATATTAAAGATGTTTCTATTAAAGCCCTAGCTTATGCTGATGATGTACTCCTATTTATTAGTGATCCTATATCCTCATCCCCTTCCTTATTAGAGATTATCAAAAATTATTCCACAGTCTCTGGATATAAATTAAATACTAACAAAATTGAATTTTTCCCCTTAAACATTTATTGTACCCCTGATATGATACCTATGATTGATATTATTTGGCAAAAGGATAAATTGAAATATCTTGGTATTTTATTCTCCTCCTCTATAAAATCAACAATAACATTGAACTGTAACTTTATTTTAAATTATATTAAAGATAAAACGTCTAAATGGTCTTCATTACATCTTTCATGGTGGGGTAGAATGGATTCCATTAAAATGACAATTGCTCCTAAAATTTTCTACACCCTCGCCATGATTCCTACTCAATTTTCATTAAAGTTTTACAAAGATGTTGATAGAATTTTATCCAAATTTCTTTGGAACTGTAAACCGCCTCGTATCAGTTATAAAAAATTAAAAATGCCTAAATGTAATGCTGGGTTTGGATTACCTGACTTTTTTCTTTACCATAAAGCCTTTATTTTAAAACAAAGGGGCCCATTAGGATGGCGGGTGGAAGCACCACCGCCGTGCTGGCGGATGCAAAAAGCACCAGTTACCGTCCGCCCGCCACAGCACACACGCCCGCCCAATTAGGATGTGAAAAGTCAGCCAAACACCGCCCGTAAGCCAGCTACGCCCTCCGCCATCAAAGTGCGCCCGTTCATGGAGCGGCGCGGCCTAATGGTGACACACCGCCCGACGAAATCACGTACCGCCCGGCGTACAAATTACGATGCCAGAACCAAACAGTTCCCCCGGCTAAGAGACACCGCACGTGAAAGCAAGGTGGAAAACCGAACGCACAGTACGGATAGCAAAGAGGCGGACCCCCCGAGCATGAATCCAGCACTGCAGGCCCTCCCCATGCTCTACCTGATGCAGCACCCAGGAGTCAATGCACCGCGGCGACGCAGGTAGGCAGACACACAACAGGGGCACGCAAACAGCGCACACAGTGCAAGGGCGGGAAAACTCTATATGGCCCCCCGACACCCCTGCGTGGACACGACACATCCACCACTGCACCCACACATGCGCACAACGCAGAGGCCAACGGCAGCGCAATGCATGCGCCGCACACAAACAACACAGGGTCACAACCAAACACCACACACACCAGCACCACCCAGAACGCACATGTCACGTGACAGCCCTGCCACAGTCATGTCCCCAACCGGCAATTCACTGTTGCCAACCTGACATCACACAAGTGACCCGAACATGTCAGTGACGTCACGCCAAATTAGGACACACCCCTGTGTGCAAAACACGGCGAAGCACACAGCGGCGGCAACATCACCCAGCAGAATATGGACCCCGTCGGAAAAAGGTACGCCAGTACCACACAGAAACACCGATGCCACCCTGCACCCAATAACAAGACATGCAATACGTAACATCAAAGATACCAGGGACAGACAACAGGTGGTACCAATTATAACACAAGGCCCAACGTATAGCGGAAATGCAGCTTGCCGCCCACACACGGGAGAGGAGACAGCACTGAATGACCTTCCATTCCCACTCCGAAACCACATCCCGAGTAAACAAGCCGGAGACAACAATCATTGCACCAAAAAAAGCCCAACACAGGCATGCAGAGGGAAGCGGCCACAGGGCAGATAGCGCATAACACCAAAGAACATTCAGAACGGAAAAAAGAAATGATAACACTCCCCCATGTGGTTCACATGCAAGTTATCTGGAAGGAGTCAGACACCACTGACCTTGACCATTCAGAGAAGCATGTGGGATGAGGGCACATACACTCCTTGGCCTCTCTGGGGCGAGCTTGGAGCTGCTTGTGCATGCGCTAGCTTCTCATGTGCAAATGCATATTGGTGTGAGCGAGGGAGGCCATGAGGACAGTGTAAAAGATAACTGTTTGACTTTCAGTTAGTTTAAGGAATGCCCCTGATGTGGTCAGAAAAAGACGTGTCTCGTGTGTATTGCAACTAGTAGATAAGCCGATGACCTTCCCATGTCTTGCATGTAGCCCCGCACCTAGCCCCGCACACTCGACACATCAAAATGAGTACCAGCACCACATTCTTCCCATTCGAAGCACTGACTGGGGGTGACAACCATTGTACAGTCTTGTGTAGTCCACCCACGCGTACATGTGGGCCCTCCATGATCCATGTCACCTGCGGCAAAGTGATGTCATGGACAATGACGGTAGTGAGCAGAGCTGTCTGCCCCACGCACAGATGGTGCATCAGCTCAACAGACCCAGCACTGAGGGCAGCAGGGGTCACATGTGCAGGGGCAGCTGTGCCTGGTGTGAAGGCACATGCATATAGACAGCACATCGTCCAATGTGTAGTCTGCCCACATCTACAGTCCATTGTCAGGCGGACCTAGCAAAAGATCACAAGACAACACATCTGTGTGGGTGTACCCACTTTTGACCAACACTGAGCAACAATCAACGTACCCGCACTGTGCATGGCCCACCCCGCAACTGAGGTCACATTCAGTGCCACTATCTCACACACACATCCCTGTCACGAGGCATGGTGTGTCCAATAGACAGGACTGAGTGAGCGCCCATCTGGAGGGTCCTGAACAGGAGACACATGTAACCCACTAGGCAGTCTGTGTTGTCACCTACTGGCATTGTGCAGTCAATGTGCAGGCCAGGCCTGCTGGGACTGAGAAGGGCAGCATGGCCCCAGCCTGACATGCACCACGACCAACAAGTGCACTGAGACCTGCATTGCCAATTGGCTGGGTCACTGGATGTCTGACATGAAGTTGCCATGTACCACCACTCGGGAGGGACAGACAGGTCAAAGCTCCCGAGAGCACACATACCCATGCCACCTGCAGTCAGCATGGTGAGCAGTGGATGTTTGAACACCACAGGCTCTGACTCATAGTGCTGCGGATCAACGACATGTGTGTCACCCACATGCACCCACACACACACTGCAGCTGTCTCCCACACACAAATTTCGCAAGGAATAGCCATGTGCAGTGTGCGTGGAGCTCGGAATCCAGGATCTCCAGCTCCTCGCTGATGAGTGGACCTGGACATGTCCTCAGCGTCATCGGCGTGTAGGTGGAGAGGTGGCAGCAGCATGTGTTCTCGAGGGTGCCAGGCTGCAGTTCCAGGTAGATGTGGTAATGCCTGTCACACTCACACACACATATAACCCCTGGGTCAGTTACAGTGGGTCCAAGCTGCTGCAATCCGTGTACCATGTCTGGCAGCTTCAATTGCAGACGTAGGCCTGCTCCCAGCTGGCCCGGGACGCTTGCCTCCATAGTGGAACACGCAGGGTGCAACCGCGAGGGACATTGGAGTTGGCCGTAAGGGCCTGGACCATGGCGGGTACAGTCCGCTGATGCCATGTGCACCACACAGTATGATGTGCGCACTGCATCTGCAGGTGTGGCCATGATTTGTGTGTGGGTGCAGGTGCACAATGGACGGGGCCACAACATGCTGTGTGCATAGGCAGGAACGGCCAGTGGCAAGCCTCCACATGTCTGTTGGCACATCATCATGTACACATTGGCATGGGTGCATGGGATATGCATAGGCACACACATGCCATCTTTCACTATGTACATCTGCCACTTGGCACGTGCAATGTTACGTGTCACTTGTGATGTGTATTTGCAAGCACACAGCCGTGTTGGCATGGGGCTGTCAATGTGTACACCTGTCAATGTGTCTGGAGGTGTGATCCAGTACAGTGCTGTACATAGGGTGCAGTGGTGACACCAATGACTGTCTCATATCCCCCGTGCCACAGGCCCCACTTGTTTTGGCCGCTCAGCCTGTGTCCATAGCGTTGTTGGTGTGTGCCATACTCACCCAGCCTCGGAAGCAGTGTGATGCACAGCAGCAAGTCATGTTGCCGCGGTGTTGCCGCTTGCCGAATATGCAGTCTGTTACCATCAGCATGCCTTACAAGTCATTGAGGCCTAGATCCCCATGTGCATGCTCATAGCAATGGTGTGTGTCACTGCCCATTGCTATTGGTAGGGACCTGTGTAAGTGTATTGTGGCTGTGCTGTCCCTACTTGTCAGCTGTTCTGTGATTCAAGTGCTTGTTCAGTCATTTGTGTTTTGTGTATGTGAATATGCCATGTGGCGTCTTGCTTTGACATGTGTCCACTTCCATCCTTCCTAGCCGGAGACCAAACATTCATCGCCCCTACCAATTGCTGTCAGACATGGAGGATGTAGAGGTCATCCGTAAATATCGTCTGGACCGACCCACCCTGCATCGTCTATGTGCCATGTTGGAACCCCACCTCCGTCCTCGCAGGGTGTATCCAACAGCATTCACCCCCACGGCTAAGGTGATGGCTGCACTGCATTTCTTCGCCACTGGGTCATTCCAACACACAGTGGGCAGTGGAGGTGGGATGTCCCAGCCCATGTTCAGCATGGTGCTGAGGGATGTACTGTCAGCTATGATGCTGTACAGGAACAGATACGTCCGATTCCCCAGGGCTCGTGAATTGGCGGCAGTGAAGGGTGCTTTCTATGCCCTTGGACGGATCCCCCACGTCGTTGGTGCTATAGATTGCACCCATGTTGGCCTTGTTCCACCACAGGCCACTGAGCAGCTCTACCGCAACCAGAAGCACACGCACTCCCTGAATGTGCAAGTGGTGTGCCTTGCGGACATGGTGATTTCCCACGTGTGTGCCAAGTTCCCAGGATCGGCACATGACGCGCACATCATGCGCAACAGCATCCTACCACGACTGATGGCCAATCTGCAACCGGACCGTGGCTGGATTGTCGGTGAGTATGTGGAGTAGTGTAGCGTGCTGGCTGTGCGATGGTGTCTTGTGTCCAGTTGGAATTGCAACGGTTCTCTGTGTCCCTCACACCCAGGTGACTCTGCTTACCCGAATGGACCCTGGCTGCTCAGCCCATTTCGACGTCCTGGGGGCCCAGCTGATGTCCGCTACAATGAGGCACATGGGAGGACCAGACGTGTGGTTGAGCGTATCTTTGGCCTCCTCAAGTCCAGGTTCAGATGCCTGGACCGCACCGGGGTGCACTGGCGTACTCCCCACAGAAGGTGTGCCAGATAATAGTGGCTTGCTGCATGCTGCACAATCTGGCTATTCGCAAGCAGATCCCCCTAATTGTGGATGACGGAGATCAGCCAGGGCCCCAGCCTGCAGACCAGGACAGCTCGAGTGAAGTGGACAGTGGAGAGGAGGAAGCTGTGAATGTGCGTCAGCAGCTCATCGCCCGCTACTTCACTTGACGGTGAGTGTCCATGTACGACGGCTGATGTAGCTGTAGTTGTGCAGGTGTATGTGTGCTCTGTCATGGGGGCCTTTTGTTCACTGAGTGCTGTGTGTCAATGGTCCATGTCCAGGTTGGTATGCCACTGGCAGCGGCTGTAGCAGTGTGCCCTGTTGCTCTGTGTGATGTGTGTACATTGCTTGTAGTTGGTGACAAGTACTGTGTGATGAGTGTGTGACACACTCATTGAATGTACTCTTGTTCTGTTTTTCACCCCTAGGTCCCTACAGCCTCTCCTGTCCCATCGACATACCACACAGCAGATGCATTTCTGCTCATGGTGGCGATTGCACATCGTTGAATAAACCCAGGACACATGAAGCAGATTGTGTTCAATGTGTATTTATTTACAGCGGTGACATGTGATTGTGTGCAAGGTGATGACAAACGTGGTGCATGCTGTGACAATTAGTTGACGGTCATGGCTGTGTGATGGTCAGGGTGTACCCATGAAGTTCCATGTCCACAGTCCAACAGACACATGCCATTCACATGGCAGTGTGGGTTAGGTTCGTAGTACAAGTCAATGCAGTAGGTGGTCAAGGTGGCTGGCTGACTCACTGGCGTTTGGTGCGTGCGAAGTCCTCTCTGGACACCTGTTTCCTCTTCGGACGGCCCCTTCCACGTTTGGTAGGGGGTGTGTTGATGTGCCGCTGGTGGTGGCTGAGGAGTGCTCACTCGCTGTGGATGCAGGGGAACGCGATGCTGCACGACCCAGCGCCACAGCAGGTGGTGGCGGAGGTGGTGTTGCTGGCCTTGCTTGTGCCCTCCCCCCCACCACCAGCTGGCCCATGAGGGCCACGATTTGGCCCATATGGGCGTCCATGGACCTCAACACCCCAAGGACCTCCCGCGTGTCGGTAGCCGACCTGGCCCATTGTCCTTGGGCCTCTTCATAGGCCCCAAGGACTCTGGCGATTTGCGGCAGGGCTTGACTCCCAGGCTCAGATGGCGTTGGCCTGGCCCTGCTCCTCCTACCAGTACTGCTGCCACCTACCTGCCCACTAGCCACATTGCTCCCCACGGTCCTCGTTCTGGCTCCCAGGGTGGAGCCCGACGGCCATGCAACCGCTTGCGCAGGGGCTGTGGCCAGGGATGGCGTGGAGGTGGTGGTTGCGGCGGTAGCCACAACGACCGGGCAGCAGGGGTCTGTGACTGGTCAGCAGCCCTGGGTGATGGGTTGGTGGGCAGGATGGGCCCTGGGGAGCGGGTGTGCCCTGCCACTCCAGATGGGCCTGCTGGGTGGTCCGTGTCCGGAGAGGTGTCCAGCTCCTCTACATCCGTGAGTCCGGGTCGGGGGCTTGCAGACTGGCTGTGCTGGCTGCTGTCACCCTCTCCAGCATCCAGCAGTTCGGCACCTGTGGGGAGAATGAGATGGGTCATTGTGTTGCACCTAGCAAAGTATGTATTGGTTGTCTGACATTCACAGTTTGTGCACTGTCGTGCACAGGTTTCCCAGTGGCGTGTGTGTGGATGTACGATGTGTGTATGCGTGGGCTAGGCAATGGGACTGTGTGATGTGGACATGTGGCATGGGACGGATTAGCAATGCCGATGGGTGTGTGTTGCTATGCTCCTACATTTTGTGGCTCGGGTGTATGCGTGCTCCAGGACCATAGACGATGTTGGGTTGAACGATGGTTTAGGGGGAAGGATGGAACGCTTAGGTACGCTGATGCCATAAGGGAGTACAGCCCCCTAAACGCTCTTGGGTTGAAATATGCTTTTGGGGTACATGCTGTGGGTAATGGGTGCAGAACGTGACATGTGTTCTGGCAACATGACAGTGCATAGACAAAGGTGTGTGTCTGTCTCACATGCCCGGAATATCTGCTGACTGTTATCATTCATGGACATCACATTGGTAGCATTGTTGTGAGTTCGTGCTTGTTGTGTGCCACACAACGTATTGCAGATGGGCCAAATCCTTTGTGTGCGTGCTGCCCTGGTACATGTGCATCAGTGCTGTGCTCTTGGGGTGTTGACTATATTATGTGTGTTGTTACTCGCAGTGTGACGTGCGCTTCAGTCACTGCAGGCACTTGATTTGTCATGGGCAGGTATCTTTGCATGACTACTGTATGAGGGCCAGCTGTTCGGATGACATACCTTTCATGACACTGTGGCTGAGAGATGAGATGGATGATATGTTGAATGTGCATTGTGTGCCTGTGTGTTTCATGGGTCCAGTTGTCTTTGTGTGCAATATTGTGGTTCCAAGCTGTTACTTCTAGATACGGTCTGTCTTACGTGGGCGTTGTTGTACGATGCGTGGGTGACAGGCAGTGAGGACTACATGGACAGGACTTCGATGGTGTTGCTGATGTGTGTGATGGGTGGCACAGTGCCTGCCGTGTGGGTCTGTGCTCCAGTGGGACTTGTGCATGCAGACGTGGCTCCTTAGGTGTTGCTGTATCTGTGATGGGTCATGTGGGGTTTGACTCTGTTGAACATGTCCGTGTGCACATTGGTCTCATGATTGTGACTGGGAGCAGTGCTGCGTGTTCCTCTGCTACGTGACATGTCCCATGTGTCAGTCGTAGTACAGTCCTCATGCCTACAGACGCCCCGCCCTGTACATTTTCCCACCTACAGGTTGTTTCTGAGTGCGCAATGCAATGGATGCCACATGGTACTGGGAGGGAGGGTGCTCCACCTTGCTGGTCTGTGGGAGTGGGAGTCTGGTGGGTGTTTTACTTCAGCTGTCCCCCTCCGACCCACTGTCTTTGTGTTCCGGCTACTTACCTGTTACTTGTCGGTCAGTGCAGCTATGGTGGACACATGGATGTGGGGTGTGCTCCACCTTGCTGGTCTGTGGGAGTGGGAGCCTGGTGGGTGTTTTACTTCAGCTGTCCCCCTCCGACCCACTGTCTTTGTGTTCCGGCTACTTACCTGTTACTTGTCGGTCAGTGCAGCTATGGTGGACACATGGATGTGGGGTGTGCTCCACCTTGCTGGTCTGTGGTAGTGGGAGCCTGGTGGGTGTTTTACTTCAGCTGTCCCCCCTCCGACCCACTGTCTTTGTGTTCCGGCTACTTACCTGTTACTTGTCGGTCAGTGCAGCTATGGTGGACACATGGATGTGGGGTGTGCTCCACCTTGCTGGTCTGTGGTAGTGGGGGCCTGGTGGGTGTTTTACTTCAGCTGTCCCCCTCCGACCCACTGTCTTTGTGTTCCGGCTACTTACCTGTTACTTGTCGGTCAGTGCAGCTATGGCGGACACATGGATGTGGGTGTGGGGAGTGCTCATTCTGGCGCATCTGGAGTACAAGGGGACCTGGTGGAAGTTGCGGTGCTGGCTGACTGTACACATGCCCCCATGGTTTTGTTAGTTGGTAGCTTTGGGCTGAGTGTGTGTGAGTGTCTGTTGCATGTGTGGGTGATGTCTTGTGTATTGTGTACTGGACATGGGGGTGTTTGTCCCTAGGAGCTATGGCATGGTGGTAGTGCATGTGATTACATAGCGGTGTGCTGGTATATGTTTGTTTGTACTTACCAGCCTCCACTCCCCTGGTAATCCGGTGAGGATCTCCGGATGTATGATGACTCGCACCTTCTCCTCCCACGCCTTGAAGGTCTTGAATAGCGCGGGATTCCCTCCGCCAGTCCTGGCAGCCAGCTCTCGATTTTTGCTCTCCTTCTTCTTGACCACGCTTTTGAGGTCGTTCCACCTTTTGTTAATTTCTCCTCTGTTGTGTGGAACGTTCCCGACTGCATTGACCTGGTCTACGATCCTGCTCCACAACCGGTTTCTGGTGGATAGTGGTGTCTGTTGGACCTGGTTGCCATAGATTTGTGGGTGCACCTTGACGATCTCAGTCGACCATGACCGTCAGCTCGGTGGAAGTGAACTTGGGCATTCTGTGTGATGCCATGGTGTGTGTTTTGGTGTTTGTGGTGCTGGTACGGTGTGTGGTGTGTGATGTGCAGGGGTTTGTGGGTCAGGTGTTTGGTGGTGGTGGTGGTGATGGGTGTGATAGGTGCGTGTCTGTGGTGTGCTGCTGTCCTTTCTCTCTCGCTGTGTTGTGTGCTTTCGTCCTCAGTTTGTAATGTTGCAGGGGGTTGTGGTCTGTGAAGGGGCTGGTTTTGTACTTACCTATGTGGGTGTGTCATGATGGTCTGTTGTTTTCAGGTGTGTTGTGGCTGGTGTTCTGGGATTTGTTGTTGATTTTTTTGTCCAGGGGGGGGTGTTTCCGGGATGTGTACTGTGTTTGGGTATTTGTGCGTGGGTTACTGTGTGGACTTGTTGGCCATGTTGTGTGTGTTTGTTTTCGTCAGCGGATGGTTTCTGTGCATGGACGTGGCCGCCAGGGCTTCCACCGTGTCCATTTTCGTCACTGTTGTTTGCGCTGGCGGGCGGTGTATTTGTGGATTTTCTGCGCTCATGTCGGTACGATCCTAATTTCACGGGCGGGGTCTCTGTCGTCAGGGCGGGCGGTTTTGGCTTGTCGTGCGTCTTTCCGTCCGTGGCGGGCGGATGGACTTAGACTCGGACATGGGCGGGCGGTATTTTCTGTTTATTTTCCGCCTCCGGCGGTTTTCGGTTTGCGGCATTGTAATTGCTCGGTCGGTATTCAGACGGTGTAGGCGGGCGGATTTTTAACACTGTGGTAGATGGCGGATTTTTACCGTCCGACATCGTAATGGACACCAAAGTTCCATATGGTTTAATCATTCCTATTTAAACAATTCTCCTATTTGGCTTGATATTGAGAAATCATTGGTAAATCCATTTCCACTCCCCACTTTGTTAACTATGTCTAATAGGTCATAATTTTTTCATAAATCCGTTATCCTTAAGTCCACTAAAATGATTTTTAATGATATAGATTCAATTTTTCTATCCCCTATGTCTATTACTGAAGACCTGTCACTATGGTATAGCAATGTTATTAAATTGAATAGGAATGTTAGTTTCTGGTATTCATGGATTAATGCTGGTATTTTTTATCTTAAAGATATATATTCAGACAATGCTTTTATATCATTTGAGATTTTACGAACAAGATTTGATCTACCTCAATCTGATTTTTCTAAATATGAATATTTATGTAATTCCATTTTAGATTCTTTTCCTCAAGATATTCCTTCTAATGTTAAAGCTGATTTATCAATTTACATTCAAACTGTCTCTACTTCATCACATGGTGTTTCTATTTTATATAAAAAAATTATCTAATTCTTTAGGTAGCAACATTAATATGCTTTCAGTATTTTGGAATAATGAACTTTCACTTTCACTGTCCATTGATATATGGAAAGATATTTGGCTTAATAGTATTTCTGGTTGGTTACCTGTTTCGCTTTATCAAACTAACTCTTATATTTTATTTAATTGTTTATGGACTCCATCACGTCTTTTTCAAGCTAAACTTCTTCAATCTGCATCTTGTTGGCACTGTAAATCGCACCCTGGTACATTACAGCATATGCTTTTTAAATGCCCTTTAATTTTTAAGTTTTGGACTGATGTTTGGGATATTATAAAAAGATATTAAATATCCATGATGATGTTTCTTACAATATGTTAATTTGCAAATCTGCTCTTCTTTCACATAGTTTAAATGACTTAGAAGGTAAACTTTTTAATTTCCTAATATCAGCTGCTTTAAAATCCATTACATTTTGTTGGAAAGATGTTTCGTTATTATCAGTGCATGCTTGGTGGTCATGGGTTATTTTTACAAGAAGAGGAGCTCAATTGACCTTAACTGGGCTCAATCATAATTCCAATTCTTTTCACTCTTTTTGGATACCTGTTGATGTATATGTATCTTCTTAAATGGTATATTTCTAACTAATTTTGCTTTTTATTGATAATATAGTATATTTACTGATTTAATATTGTAGCTCTATTTATAGATAATGTAATGGCTTTATTATTGATCCCTTCCCCCTCTCCTTTTTATGTTTTCCAAGAATACTTATTTTTTCTTACCTAAAGTAATTCAACTGTTATTCCTGTTAATCTTCTTTATTATAACTAGGTATTTTCGCTTTAGAATATTGTTTTCTGAATTGTCTGTTACTTGTTTATTATGAAAATTCAATAAAATATTTTGAACTCAAAAAGAATAAATATCCCATAATGCAATAGCAAAATATTAGAAGTGAATTATGATGATTAAAATCACATATTTGGTTATACTTGATATTCATTGCCAAGGATGAGACCTCTAAAAGTCCTAATATAAAGAGTTTGTTTCATCTTTTGGTAGAAAAACAGATAAAGGTTGGAAAATTTCAAATACAGCTCGGGCAATACTCAAATATAGTTGAAATACAAGGTCTGGAAAAAAGGTGGACAAGAAAATAGCAGCAGAAACAGCAAGTAAAAACAAATATAAAAAGTTGACAATATATGTTACAACCAAAAAAATGATAAATAGGTAGGCAGCAATTATATATTAAGTGCGAAATATAAACATATATGTATACTTAGAAAAAGAACGTTATTAAAGCCGAGCTACGACACATGTCCGAAAATGATATTTAGCTCTCCGACAGCAATAGTTTAAAATGGTTGTATCCATTTCATCTCACACTTTTGGAAGAACTACACTGGCTTCCTCTCCAGGACTGTATTCTCCCCATGGCTAGCTGCTCTTCGAACAAGGAGGACACAAATAACAAATTGATCTATCTGGCCAAAGAACTTGCGTTTTTGGAAGGAAATCACTTCACCAGAAGCTAGGAGATCAGAAGATTGGAGACAAAAATATGAAACAAAAAAATGGGTCTTCTCAATCTCTAGAATTTTATTTCAATTTGCATTGGAATCGCTAATTCCCTCCTGTCATTCAGGAAGAATCTGAAAACACCTCTACAAGAACCACCATCCCCAATACAATAGAAATGCATGTACCGTGCCTCTTATAACAATTGCACCATTTCCCTGAGTTATCACATTTATTCTGATCTCTGAACCTTCTCCAGTACACCCACGCTATACAAGTACAAATGCACACTTACATACATGTATACCGGTGCAGAGACAGAATATCGAAGTCGAAATATCGAATTGCATGAATATCGAGTCAAGAATATCGATGGTGGAAAATATCGAGATACATTTTTTCGTTGTTTAAAATACAGATTTTTGTGTAATGAAGAAATATCGAATTTGTCAATATCGATGGCAAATATATTGTTGTAAATAATATCGACTATTTATATTTTTTGTTTTTGTTTAATGTTTTTTTAATTAATTCTTAGTTGTTATTTTATATTTTTCAAAAAGAAATTTTGTGGAAATGTTTGTATTTATTGTATTTTAATTTATTTTTAGGAGCGGGATGTTGGGTTTATAGGGGATAAGGGTGGGGAGTAATTTAAAAATGTTTATTTTACATTTTTTATATTTTTAATTGTATGTAAAAATTTAGGAGCCGGATGTTGGGTTTATAGGGGATAAGGGTGGGGAATAATTTAAGAATGTTGGTTAAAAATACATTTTAATCAAAAAATTATTGAAAGATATAAATAATGTAGAAAAAAAAATGTCGAATTTGTTTGGGTGCTAATTTTTCGATGTAAATTTTGTAAAATATTTTATAAATATTTTTTTTAATTAAACAAATAATTCAATAAATACATGATCAGTTTAATGTTGTAAAAAAATTGACATCATTTTTTATTGTTTTTGTTTTATATTTTGTTTTAGTTTCAATAAAATTTGGATAATTTTGAATTTTTAAATTTTAATTGTGATTTAGAATTTAATATTTATATTTTTGTATTTTTGAGAGAGGGGTGTCTCAAATTTTTAATAATACATTTTTTGATTGTATTTTTTAATTATTTGTTTGTGGGGAAAAAAAATATTTTTGGGGAGAAAAATTAAAAGTAAAATGTGCATATTTGTCATTTTTACAATATGTAGCATTTTCCTTTATTTTTTTTGTTTTGGAGTTAGGAATAGTATTTTTTGGGGGGTTTATTATCCAGCATTTTGTTTGAGTTTAGTTGGTTTTGGAGTTGGAATAGTAATTTATTATGGTTTATTATCCAGCACTTACTTTGAGTTTAGTTGGTTTTGAAGTTGGAATAGTAATTTATTATGGTTTATTATCCAGCACTTTCTTTGAGTTTAGTTGGTTTTGAAGTTGGAATAGTAATTTATCATGGTTTATTATCCAGCACATTCCCTGAGTTTAGTTGGTTTTGGAGTTGGAATAGTAATTTTTTTGGGTTTATTATCCAGCATTTTCCCTGAGTTTAGTTGGTTTTGAAGTGAGGAATAGTACACTTTTATTGTTTATTATGTCGTTTTTTAAAGAGTTTATATGTACATTCAAATATGAAAGGAGATGTATGTTAGTTTTTATTGTTAATGTTTTTATTTACAAACACATGTATTTTTTGTTCACAATTACATTGCTTTTATTTAGTTTTGTTTTACAATTTTGACAATATTAAAAACATGATTCAGAAATATTGATATTATTCAGAATGTATTATAAAGTATAATATATTTTTAACATATATTTTTATAGTATAGTCATGTAATAGTAAAGTAAATATATTTATAGTTTTTTAATTATAAACATTTAGATTTTAATTATTTATCATTTTGTATGAGAAAAAGTAAACATTTTAATACATTTCTTTTTACATTTGTTTAAATACATTTTATATAATTTTATTTTTGTTGTAAAATTATATATATATTTTACAAATTTATATGTTGTACATTTTTTATTATTCAGTATATTAATTCTTAATATTAAGAAAATAATATTGACTATATTAAATAATTTGCAATTTTCTTAACAAATATATTTTTGTATCATAGATTGTTTCATAAAACTTTGTTATATTGGGTGCACATTTACAATAGTCTTATTGTAATTTTATATTTTGAAGGTGAGTACATGAAAAAAACATACATTTTAATATATATAAAATATTATATTTTTTTGTTTTTTGATAATATAATATTCAATGTATATTTTGAAAAAAATTGTACATTTTTTCAACATTTGCAATTTTAATTTACAATAAATAAAAATATACATTTAATTTTGGGGATTTTTTATTATTTCTCTATTCTTGTCTTTTTTTCATTTTTATTACGCAGCCTTAGTTTTCCTTTTTATTACTTTTCTGTCTATCTGTTTCGTTTTTGGGTAATTTTGCAAGGCGGAACCTCGCGGTTGGGAGCTGTGTTTCGTCGGTTAAGGTAAGTTTGATTTATTTTACTTTTAAGGTACTTTTAGGGTAGGAGCGAGGTAGTAGTAAAGTAGTTAGATTTGTTAGGTCGTTAATTGTTCGTTTTTGGTGTAGTTAGGTGTTGGTTTGGTAGTTTAGGGGCCCATTACGATACCCGGCGTAAAAAAATCCGCCAGGCATGGAAGCGGCAAAAATCCGCCCGCACACACCGTCTGAACACTGACCACGCCATTACGATTACACAAACCGAAACCGCCATCGGCGAAAAATCACCACAAAATACCGCCCGCCATCGTCCGAGTCGGAGTCAAACCGCCCGCCACGGACGGAAACACACCCGACAACACAAAACCGCCCGCCCTCACGGCCGACACACCGCACGTGAGATTACGATCGCACCGCCATGAGCGCGGGAAAACTACAAATATACCGCCCGCCAGCGCAAACAACGCCGATGAGAATCGACACGGCAGAAGCCATGGCGCCCACGTCCCTGCACAGAAACCATCCGCTCACAAAACCAATCGCACACAACATGGCCAACAAGTCCACACAGCAAGGCACGCACAAATACACAAGCACAGTACACATCCCGAAAACACCCCCTGGACAAACAAAAACTACAAAGGCCAGAACCCCAGACACAACACACCTGAAAACAACAGACCATGAGGACACACCCACATAGGTAAGTACAAAAGCAGCACTCCCACAGACCACAACCCCTTGCAACATTGCAAACCAGAGAGGAGAGGAGAGGACACAGTGACACAGCAAGGACAGCAGCACACCACAGAAACGCACACATCACCACCACCACCACCACCACCACCACCACCACCACAAACCCCCTGCACATTACACAACACACACCGCACCAGCACCACAAACACCATGGCACCACAAAGAATGCCCAAGTTCACGCCCATTGAGCTGACGGTCATGGTCGACGAGATCATCAAGGTGCACCCACAAATCTATGGGAACATGGTCCAGCACACACCACTAGCCACCAGAAACAGAATGTGGAACCGGATCGTAGACCAGGTCAATGCAGTCGGGACCCTGCCCAGGAACAGAGTAGAAATTAACAAACGGTGGAATGACGTCAAGAGCCTGGTCAAGAAGAAGGAGACCAAGAACAGAGAGCTGGCAGCCGTCACTGGCGGAGGGAATCCCGCGCTCTTCAAGACCTTCAAAGCGTGGGAGGAGAAGGTGCGAGTCATCATACATCCCGAGATCCTCGCCGGATTAGCAGGGGGAGTGGAGGCTGGCAAGTACAAACTAATGTATACCAGCACCCCGCTATGTACTCACATGCACTACCACCATGCCACAGCTCCCAGGGACAAACACCCCCATGTCCAGCACACAATACACAACACATCACACACACATGCAACAGACACCACCACACACAGCCCAAACAGAACAACTGTAAGATGCGTGGGGACATGTGTACACTCAGCCAGCCACGTAACCACCAACAGGTCCCCAAGTATGCCAGAAGCGCCACAACGAGCACCCACCACACCCATGTGTCCGCCATAGCTGCACTAACCGACAAGTAACAGGTAAGTGGCAGGAACACAAAGTGCAGTGGGTGGGAGGGTGGACAGCCCAAGTACAACACACACCAGGCCCCTAGTCCCACAGCACAGCAAGGAGGAGCATCCCCCACCCCCCACAGCCACGTGTCAGCCACCGCAGTGCACACCGACAGCCGAAAGGTAGACATCACGATCCACAACAATCGGTGTCAGTGGGTGTCCAGCCACCACCACGACCCACAACACCCCCTCACCCCCACAGACCTGCAACATGGAGCACCCCCGCTTAGAACCATGTGGCATCCAGTACAGTGCACGCCCGAACAACCTGCAGGTGGGAAACTGGACAGGGCTGGATTACTGGAGGCATGAGGACCGTAACACGACCAACACATGGGACATGTCACGTAGCAGACGAACACGCAGCACCGCCCACCGTCACGAACAAGTGAACAATGTGCACACGGACATGAACCACAGACTCACACCTCACATGACCCATCACAGACACAGCAACACCCAAGGAGCCACGTCTGCATGCACAAGCCACACTGAATATAGTACCACACGGCAGCCACTGTGCAACTCATCACACACAACCGAAACACCATTGAAGTCCTGTCCATGTAGCCCCTACTGCCTGTCAACCACACACCCCACAACTACGCCTATGTAAGACAAACAACACTAGACGCAACAGAGCGGAACAACATAAATGCACACGAACACCACTGAACCCATCAAACACACAGACACACCATGCACATACAACATACCATCCATCCCATCCGTCAGCCCCAGTCTCATGAAAGGCATGTCATCCGCACAGCTGCCACACATACAGCAGTCACGCTAAGATACATGCCCATGACCAACCATGTGCCAGAAGTCAATGAAGCGCACGACACACTGTGAGCAACAACACACAACATGGGCCACACCCCCCCACGAGCACTGCAGTGATGCACATGGCACAGGGCAGCACGCACACCAAGGAGATGGGACAACTGCAATACGTTGGCTGGCACACAACCAACACTCACTCATAACGATGCGTCCAATGCCATGTCCAGTAATCACAACAGACAGCAAATATGCAGGCCATGTCAGGCATGCACACACCTCAGACCATGCACTGTCATGCTGCCACAACACATGTCACGTTCGGCACCCATGGCTCACAGCATGTACCCCAAAAGCATATTCCCTCCCAAATGCGAATCTGGGGCATGGCCCCCATGTTGCCATATGCGTTCCTAAGCGTTCCATTTGAACCCCAAAAGCATATTCCATCCCAAATGTGAATCTGGGGCATGGCCCCCATGTTGCCATATGCGTTCCTAAGCGTTCCATTTGAACCCCAAAAGCATATTCCATCCCAAATGTGAATCTGGGGCATGGCCCCCATGTTGCCATATGCGTTCCTAAGCGTTCCATTTGAACCCCAAAAGCATATTCCATCCCAAATGTGAATCTGGGGCATGGCCCCCATGTTGCCATATGCGTTCCTAAGCGTTCCATTTGAACCCCAAAAGCATATTCCCTCCCAAATGCGAATCTGGGGCATGGCCCCCATGTTGCCATATGCGTTCCTAAGCGTTCCATTTGAACCCCAAAAGCATATTCCCTCCCAAATGTGAATCTGGGGCATGGCCCCCATGTTGCCATATGCGTTCCTAAGCGTTCCATTTGAACCCCAAAAGCATATTCCATCCCAAATGCGAATCTGGGGCATGGCCCCCATGTTGCCATATGCGTTCCTAAGCGTTCCATTTGAACCCCAAAAGCATATTCCCTCCCAAATGCGAATCTGGGGCATGGCCCCCATGTTGCCATATGCGTTCCTAAAGCGTTCCATTTGAACCCCAAAAGCATATTCCATCCCAAATGTGAATCTGGGGCATGGCCCCCATGTTGCCATATGCGTTCCTAAAGCGTTCCATTTGAACCCCAAAAGCATATTCCATCCCAAATGTGAATCTGGGGCATGGCCCCCATGTTGCCATATGCGTTCCTAAGCGTTCCATTTGAACCCCAAAAGCAAAGTACAAACCAGACCCAGGATGGGCCAGGAGCCCGCATACACCAGAGTCACAATAAGTAGGGGCACAGCAACACACCCATCGGCATGGCCAATCCGTCCCATGCCACATGTGCACAGCACACAGTCCCATTGCCAAGCACACACAACTACAAATGGTACAGCCACACACACGCCTCCGGGAAACCCATGTACGAGATTGCACGAACTGTTAATGTCAGGCGACAAATACATACTTCGCAAGGTGCAACACAATAACAAATCTCATTCTCTCCACAGGTGACGAACTGCTGGATGCTGGGGATGGAGCCAGCAGCCAGCACAGCCAGCCTACAAGCCCCCAACGAGGACACACGGATGTGGAGGATCTGTCCTCCTCTTCGGACACGGACCACCAAGCAGGCCCATCTGGTGTGGCAGGGCCCAGCCGCTCCCCAGGACTCCTCCTACCCACCAACCCATCATCCAGGGCTGCTGAACATTCCCAGCCCCCTGCTGCCACTGTCGTTGCGGCCACACCCACGGTCATTGCGGCCACACCCACGGTCATTGCGGCCACTACCACTGCCGCAACCGCCACCATCGCCGCACCGACCACCACCGCCGCCACCACCACCACGTCTTCGCTGGCACCAGCCCCAGCGCAGGTGGTGGCCCGGCCGACTGGATCCACCCTGGGAGCCACAGCGAGGACCGTGGTGAGCAATGTGGCTGAGTGGGCAGTCCGGTGGCAGCAGGACTGGTAGGAGGAGCAGGGTCAGGCAAACGCCAGCCTCCCCTGGGAGCCATGCCCTGCCTCAAATGGCCAGAGTCCTTGGGGCCTATGAAGAGGCCCAAGGACAATGGGCCAGGTCAGCTACAGACACGCGTGAGGTGCTGGGGGGTGCAGAGGTCCATGGACGCCCGTATGGGCCAACTCGTGGACCTCATGGGCCAGCTGGTGGTGGCGGTGAGGTCACAGCCAGGGACAGCAGCTCCCCCTCCGCCACCACCTGCCGGGGCGCAGGGTCGAGCAGCAGTGTCCAGTTCCCCTGCGTCCACAGCCAGTGAGCACACCTCAACCACCAGCATGTTGCAAGCAGGCACCCCCCCTCGCAAACGTGGAAGGGGCCGTCCGAAGTGGAAACAGATCTCCCGGGAGGACTTCGCACGCTCCAGACGCAAGTGAGGCAGCCAGCCAGCCTTCCTTGACCACCCACTGCATTGACTTGGACTACGATCTCACTCCACACAGCCATCTGGATGGCATGTGTGTGTTGGACTATGGACATAGAACCAGTGGGTACACCCTGAGCATCACGCAGCCATGACCGACAGCTCATTGTCACTGCACGCACCACTTTTGTCATCACCTTACACACAATCACATGTCACAGTTTGAAATAAATGCACCTCTTACACAAACTGCTGTTTGTGCCCTGTGTTTTATTTGTACGGAATACAACGGCCACCTTGGGCGGAAAGGCACCTGATGCGTGGCATGGCAATGGAACCGGAGGGCCTGTAGGGACCTAGGGGTGGGAGACAGAACAGGAGCACATTCAATGAGTGTGTCACACACCCATCACACAGTACATGTCAACAACTACAAGCAATGTACACACATCGCACAGAGCAATAGGGCACAATGCCACAGCCACCAACAGTGGCATACTACCCCTGGCCATGGAGCGTTGACACACAGCACGCAGTGAACAAACGGCCACCCTGACACAGCACACACACACCTGCACAGATACAGCCACATCAGCCGTCGTACATGGACACTCACCGTCAAGTGAAGTAGCGGGCGATGAGCTGCTGCCGCACATTCCCAGCTTCCTCCTCTCCGCTGTCCTCCTCACTCGAGCTGTCCTGGTCTGCGGGCTGGGGCCCTGGTTGATCTCCGTCATCCACGATGAGGGGGATCTGCTTCCGAATGGCCAGATTGTGCAGCATGCAGCACGCCACCACTATCTGGCACACCTTCTGTGGGGAGTACGCCAGCGCACCCCGGTGCGGTCCAGGCACCTGAACCTGGACTTGAGGAGGCCAAAGGTACGCTCGACCACACGTCTGGTCCTCCCATGTGCCTCATTGTAGCGATCGTCTGCTGGGGTGCGAGGATTCCTCAATGGACTGAGCAGCCATGCCCCATTCGGGTACGCAGAGTCACCTGGGTGTGAGGGACACAGAGAACCGTTGCTATTCCAACTGGACAGGGGACAGCATCGCACAACCAGCACGCTACACCACTCCACATACTCACCGACAATACAGCCACGATCCTGTTGCAGATTGGACATCAGTCGTGGCAAGATGCTGTTGCGCATTATGTGTGCGTCATGGGCCGAGCCTGGGAACTTTGCACACACGTGGGTGATCACCATGTCCGCAAGGCACACCACTTGCACATTCAGGGAGTGCGTGTGCTTCCTGTTGCGGTACAGGTGCTCAGTGGCCTGTGGTGGAACAAGGCCAACATGTGTGCAGTCAATGGCTCCAACGACGTGTGGGAATGCACCCTTCACTGCCGCCAATTCACGAGCCCTGGGGAAGCGGATGTACCTGTTTCGGTACAGCATCATGGCTGCCAGTACATCCCTCAGCACCTTGCTGAACATGGGCTGGGACATCCCTCCTCCACTGCCCACTGTGTGCTGGAATGACCCAGTGCCGAAGAAATGCATGGCGGCCATCACCTTAGCCGTGGGGGTGACAGCTGTCGGATACACCCTGCGGGGACGGAGATGGGGTTCTAACATGGCACACAGTCGATGCAGGGTTGGCCTGTCCAGCCGAAACTTCCTAATGACCTCTGTATCGTCCATGTCCGCCAGCAATTGGTATGGGCGGTCAATGTTCGGTCTCCGCCTAGGGAAAATGGCAGTGGACACATGTCAAAGCAACACGACACATAGCAATTTCGCATACACATCACTGACATGACTGAGCAAGCACATGAGCCACAGCCCAGCTGTCAAGCTGGGACGGCACGGCCACAATACACTTACACAGGTCTCCCAACAATGGCAATGGCTAGTGATACAGACCACTGCCATGTGCATGCACATGGGGATCTAGGCCCCAATGACTTGCGGGGCGTGCTGATGGCGACTGACTGCATATTCGTCAAGCGGCAGCGCCACGGCAACATGAATGTCTGCTGAGCATGGAACTGCTTCCGAGGCTGGATGAGTATGGCACACGACGATGACGATGTGGGCACAGGCTGAGCGGCCAAAACAAGTGGGACCTGTGGCACGAGGGGATATGAGACAGTAGTAGGTGTCAGCACTGCACCCTATGTACAGCACTGTACGGATCACACCTCCCGAAACATTGACAGGTGTCCACATTGACAGCCCCATGCCAAGATGGCTGTGTGCTTGCAGTCACACGTCACAGGTGAGAGGTTACATTGCACGTGCCAGGTGGCAGACGTACATAGTGGGAGCTGGCATGTGTGTGCATGTGTCTCCTGTTCAGGATCCACCAGATGGGCGCTGACTCTGTACTGACCATTGGTCACTGCATGTTCCGTGGAAGGCTTGTGTGTGGGATGGTGGCACTGGATGTGCCTCCGTTGGGTGGGGGGCCATGCACAGGGCGGGTACGTCGATGATTGCGCATTGTTGGTCACGGTGGGTGCACCCACTAAGATGTGTTGCCCTGTGTTCAATTCCTATGTCCGCATGATGATGGACTGTAGATGTGGGCAGACTACACATTGGTCGATGTGCTGTCTATATGCATGTGCCTTCACACCAGGCACAGCTGCCCCTGCACATGTGACCCCTGCTGGACTCGCTGCTGGGTCTGTGGAGCTGATGCACCTTCTGTGCGTGGGGCGGACAGCTCTCCTCACTTCCCTCATTGCGCATGTCATGACTTTGCCGCAGGTGACATGGATCATGGAGGGCCCACATGTACGCGTGGGTAGGCTACACATGATTGTTCACTGGTTGCCACCCCCAGTCAGTGTTCCGAATGGGAAGGTTGTCGTGCTGGTGGTATATTCGATGTGGCGGATGGGCGGGCCTAGGTGCGGGCTTACATTCCGGACATGGGGAGTAGTTGGATTGGCGACTAGTTGCAGTACACACGGGACACGTCTCTTCCTTTCCACATCTGGGTCATCCCTTGTACTCACTGACAGTGATACAGTCATCTTCGCCCCAGCCCTCATGTCCTCCCCTCGCTCCCCCAATATGCATGTGCACCTGCGAGGCTAGCGCTTGCACAGGCAGCCCCAAGCTCGCACCAGAGAGGGCAAGGAGTGTATGTGTGGGTCCAGTTGCACAAGTGGGCTGTCTCAGGGTATGATGTGTTACGGGACGCCGTCCACCTGCGTGGTGCCCCAAATGGAGACCCGGCCTGCATGGACTATGCATCACAGTCTTCGCCTTCCGGATCCGCCACCTGCGACACCCAGTGGCTGTGGCTGCCCTTGCGGCCAGGCCGCGTCCGTCTGTGACTGATGGCCCACACATTCACTCTTTGGCCTCTCTGGGGAGGGCTCGGGGGTGGTGGCGCACGCGCTTGCACTTAGTCGCAATGGCATGTGTCGTGGTTGGTATGATGGGCAATGGATGGGATGGTGCGAGCCACCTCCCGTGACGTCAGTGCTGCTCGTGCTGTGGTGCGTCCCCCTACACTTCCATCTGACTTGTGCCATGCTAGACGTTGAGGTTCTATTGCCTGCGTGATATGACCAGGAGGAGCGCGAGGAGACCTCTCACACACCATGCTCCACTGCCATCCCGTGCCCTGTATCGCCTGTGCGGATTGACTATGTTGGGGTTACACCTGGTCGACTGGGGCTGTGTGTGCCTTGTCAAGGGGCATGGCGGGCGCATAACAGGATCCAGCTTGTCCACAGAGGGTGGGCTGAGGTGCGCCTGGTACCGCTTTGTACGTGTGCCCGGCTGCTGTGCACACACGTGTTCACTCCCCCGACAGGTGTCCTCTCACAATGCCCAGGGAAGCGGTGGTGTACTGTTCATGACCCCTCCCAACACGGCATGCTCCAACTTGGCATGTGCGCATCTACCCGTCACACCCACCCACCTGAGCACTGCGTCCATACGACTTCACACGACACATGTGTGTCTTCCACAGTTGTGCTACTCATTTGCGTTGACATCCAATACCAGTGGACTACATGGTCATGTCACGACTGCCGTGTACTTCACATACTCCCATCCTCTCTCATTCGTACTTGTGAAATGAGTCAGCGGAGACAGTTTTGGTTTCAAACATTATATTGAGTCTTCTGTCCTCTGTGATGCAGTATAGTGGACACTACTGGCAGCGGAATACATGTTGAGGATATACTGAGCATGATTGCAAATGGGATAGGGTGTGGGGTTACATGTGATTGGCTGTTGCATGTGGGATGTGGGCTTCAGAGTTACATCTGCTTGGCCAAGGCTGTGCTAATGTACATTTACGTATAGCTGCGGAGCTGCGGACTTTGACACAGACGGTATACATGTAGCCTACCAGACCGCTTGGCATCATGGGCACAGTCCATCTCAGTTCCATGTGACAGGTTTGCTGCGGTTGTTCCTCATGCACGCGTGCATGTGAGATGACATCAGGGCATGGGCTTGCGTGCATGCAGCGGCGTGCCACTTGTTGTTGCAATGTGGTGGTTACTGGACATGTCACAGTCACTGGGGTCGTGTTGTTGTTGTATGCACTTGTCTTCCATGCAAAGGTCCTGGTATGGGTTTCCCGGGGCGGGGGTGGGAGGGGTGCAGCACCCACAGACTCCAGGCGACCTATTCATGTCCACTGAGCGGTGTGTGTGTCCATGGGCGCTGGATCCATGTCGTGTCCTGGTTGTTCGTGCAGTTCCGTCCATGTGGGTGCGATACACAGACCCCATGCCACTGCCTCCCACGATGCATGCGGTGTTCCTGGATGTGATGGGGAACAGTGTGCATGTCCCGGTCATATCCGATGTCATGGCGATGTCGTTGATGGTGTGGTTACAGTTGCCGGTCGTTTGGTATGGCTGTTGTGGTGGTGACTGGCCAGTCCGTGCGGAAGCTAAGCATGGGTGCGGGGTTGGACATCATAGGTCAATCGGGGAACCTGCGTTGTGGTCCGGCGAATTTACAGGTTGTCAGGTATGCGATGCCGTCCAGCAGGGCTTCCATGTCATTGGTGGTGTACATGTTTGCCAGCCAATGTAGCGGATGGTGGCTGTCAAGGTGTTGTTCGTAAGTTGTCCCTTGGAGGACCATGATGGGGCATGCTGGGTGACATTCGATGTAGCTGTTCTCGATGATCCATCGTGTGGAGGCACAGTGGTCCCATTTCAGTGCAGGTGCGATGTTGGCCACATACGCCATGCCCCCATAGGCAGAGCAGGCCCTGTCGTGTGCGTCCAGAGGGAGGAGTAGTGGTAGCAGGTCCGCCTTCAGACATGCCGGGTTGGAGAGGCATATCTCCACTGGATGCTGGTAGGGACACCTCCGACAGTAGAAGACGGGCATGACGCAGCTGAACAATGTGATGCGGTAAGTCAGTCGGTAACTTACGTTCAGCAGGGACAGGAGATCGCATCCCAATGTATGTAACAGGTTGGTTTTGTACAGCTTGAGCTGTCCGGCGTAGTTGGGTAGGTGTGTTGCGGTTGCCATTTCGCAGCGGTGCGTTGTGGTGGCGTGCTCCGGCTGTGTGTGCAGTCTGCAATGTGCACGCTCCGAGGTTGCTGTGAGCTCTGTGTAGTCGTAGGGAGACAGGACTTGTGTTCTGTTGGCTTGTTTGGAGGACACGGGCCCTCATCCCACATGCTTCTCAGACAGTTCAAGGTCAGTGATGTGTGACTCCTTCCAATTAACTTGCATGTGGCCGACATGGGGGAGTGTTTTCTTTTTCTTCCCCGTCCGTTGTGTGCTTCTGTGATATGCGCTATCTGCCCTGTGGTCGGTCTCCTCGGCATGCCTGTGTTGGTCTATTCTTGGACAATGGCTGTATTCACCGGCTTCTGTCGTAGGGCTGTGGTTTCGGAGTTGGAATGGAAGGTCATTCAGTGCTGTCTGCTCTCCCTTGTGTGGGCGGCAGGCTGCCTTTCCGCTCTGCGTTGGGCCTTGTGTGTGGATGTTATTCTTGGGCCACCTGTTGTCGGTCCCCGGGCTCTTTGGTGTTCCGTTTTATATGTCTTGTTCATATGTGCAGGGTGGTATGGGTGTTTCAGTGTGGTACTGGCGTTCCTCTTCCCGAAGGAGCCCTGCTTCTCCTAGTTGGTGTTGCCGCCGCTGTGTGCTACGCCATGTTTGTTACACTGGGGTGTGTCCTGCTGTTGCGTGACTTCACTGACATGTGTGCGTCGGTTGTGTGGCGTTGGGTGTTGTCCGTGAATTGGGCGTTGGGGACATGTCTGTGGCAGGCCTGTCACGTGTCATGTGCGTTCGGGGTGGGGCTGATGTGTGTGCTGCTTGGTTGTGTCCCTGTGTCTGTGTGCGACGCATGCATGGCGCTGCGGTTGGCCTCTGCGTTGTGCGCATGTGTGGCGGCGTCATCGGCGCTTTGGGGCCGTGACGGGGTGGTTGGTTCCTAGTCCCAGGTGGTGTGTACACATGTGTTACGCGATGTTACGATTTGGCCTGTGTGTCATATGTGGATGCAATGGTGGATGTGTAGTGTACACGCGCTGGTGGGGGTTGTCCGCTTTTTCCGCCCTTGCACTGTGTGCGCTGTTTGTGTGCACTTGTTGTGTGTGTGCCTACCTGCGTCTCCGCGGTACGTTGCGTCCTTGGTGGTGCATCAGCAGGAGCATGGGGAGGGCCTGCAGTGCTGGATTCATGCTCGGGGAGCCGCTTCTTCGTTGTCCGTGCTCGGCGTCCGTGTTACCGCTTCGGTTTGTCGTACGGTATCTCTTGGCCGTGGGAGCCGTTTGTTTGCGGCATCGTAATTTATACGCCGGGCGGGGCGTGTTTCGTCGGACGGTGTGTGTCAATTGGGCTGCGCCGCTACGTGTACGGGCGCACTTTGATGGCGGACGGTGTTGCTGGCTTGCCGGCGGTGTTTGGCCTACTTTTCGCATCGTAATTGGGCGGGCGTGTGGACTGCTGCGTGCCGGCGGTAACTGGTGGTTTTTGCATCCGCCAGCACGGCGGTTGTGCTTCCGCCCGACATCGTAATGAGCCCCTTAGTGTTTTATGTGTTTGACGTTGTGTTGGATAGAAGTAGAGTGTTATGTAGTATTAGTTGTGTGTTGTTCAATTATGTTATGTTGTATTTAATGTTGATATTAATGTTTGTGAGTTTGTACATGTTATTGTGGGCGGGTGTTCTTTTTTTTTTCTTTACAGGTTTTCCGTTTCGTGGACGAATGGTGCTGACGACGCCTTTATTTTTTTAAAAAGGAAAATGTATTTTGTTTCTTTGAAACAAGTGACTTTTCAACATTTCCTTTTATTTTTCAGGTTTGTTGGAGTGTTTTTTTTAAGCTAATTTTTGGGCTTTTGAGGGTTTTGTTATTGAGAGGATTGTGTCGTTGGAGCCTTTTGTCTACAGTTCTATTTTTGAGTGGTTTTTTAGCTAATTTTTGGTTTTTTGAGGGTTTCGTTATTGAGAGGATTGCATCGTTTGAGCCTTTTTTCTACAGCTGTATTTTTACATTTTTTGGGGGCTTTCTTTTCGAATGAATTCGTCTTTCAATTTATCTACTATGGATTTGTTCATTTTCGAGGACCGTCTACCGCAACAAAACTGTAAGTTATTTTTTATTATTATGGGTGGGAAATGTTTTTGGCTACATTTGGTTTGTTTGTTTCTTTTTTATTTTAATAATTATATTCTAATTTTTATAATTATTATTTTTATTTATATGTATGTTTTTAATTTTTATATAAAATAATTATAATTATTAATTTAAAAAAAATTAGAATTGTGTAGTTTAAATGTTTTTTAATTTTAAAATGCTTATGATGTTTATTTATTTTTTATTTTTTTTATTTGTGAAGTTTTATATAGCGCTGGCTAGACCCGGAGGTATCAGAGTGCTTTACATGAGGATCAGAGCGTTACAGGTTACATAATTACATCAATTATAGGCTTCAAGTAAAGACATAGGAGAAAACAAAAACATGAGATACGGGGGAGGGAAAGAAACACAACGGGGCGACGAGGAAAACAATGTCAGATGTCCGGCTGGGTAGGTGTCGGCCGAGGGGGTGAACCAAAGCCAAGACTCTTCTATAGCTGCATAGGACAGCTCCACCGGGTATCGGCCAAGGTTGCTCGGGCTCCGAGGTAAGTACAAACAGTTATGGTATCCGCCAGGGGGGCATCGTCAAAGTTCCATCGAAAGGCACCAGTCCTGGTGTTACTGGGAAGCGCTGTCCGCTACGTTCTCCAGCACGCCCCCCGGACAAAAGTGGTGAGAGGAGAGGTGGAAGGGACAGATTCCAAGGTTGGCAGATTATAGGACAACCCATTGTTCCTGCCTTCAAACCTCTTGGCGGGGGTGAAGCTGAAGAGGAGTTGTGCCTAGAGACCTGATCCTCATCAGACTTTAGTCCTCTATAGTCCCCCACAGATGCGTCCTCTTCTGCTGGGCTGTGAGTCGCCCCTCTGGTTTGTAACCGTATGGATGATGTTTGTGTAGTGGTGGCTATTTGTTGGGTGGGAACCAAGCCTGCGGCGGAGGTCAGGCAGGGGCGACCATCTTAAGGTCAGACACTTGGGGGTCGATTCCGATCTCGGCCGGTAGGGCTCCGAATCGGACTCGGCATTACCGGATCCGATTCGGAGCCCTGATTCCCGACCGAGTCGGACGTGCGTCCGGGCGAGCGAGTACGATGCGAACGTACGCGAAATCGCCGACCGACTCGTTCGCGGGACCCAACCGCTCCGACCGACTCGCACGGACACGACTCGCACCGCGCAATGGAGACGTTCCCCGGCCGGGTAAGTACGATGCGCGCCGCGAGCAGTCCGACCGACTAGCGCCATCCGGCTCGAAAGAGCAGTCGGAGCCTACATTTCACTGCACCAAGTGGCAGGCACCGTGTGGTGCCTGCCACGTGATGCAGTGAAATGCACAACATGCATTTCGAACATGTTAAAGTGCAAAATGCGACCGCCATGGTGGCGTTTGCATCCTAATTGGGTGTGTGGGACTGCTGCATGTATTGCGGACGGTCCCGGTCACCACCACGATGGCGGACAAACTCCAGTCCGTCCGCCATCGTAATCGGCCCCTTTGCATGCCATCCATCATCCACGGTTTGCAGTTTTTTAGTTTTTGTATGTTGTTGTTGGTGTCAAAGATGATAATTCATTTTTCATGATTGTTATTGTCATGAAGAATGCATTTCTCATCTTTGTCTGTGATAGTGTATTCTGGTAAGATTTCTATTACTGCAGAAGTTTGGGGGGTGGGTGGTGTTTGAGAAGTAGCTCTTTTAGTTCAGTCTATTAATCTTTTTATAGTCGCAATGGATGGTAGTTGTCCTGTGACATGTTCAGGGACCCTAGTTAATAAGTTTTTTAGTATTTGGGTACTGGTTTGTTGGGAGCTGGTGCTTGCTTTTCTGATTGTTTCTAGAGCATCTCTGACCTCGATTTCTGTCCCATTGGGGGGATGGTTGTGTTCCCTGACATTAACTACATTTGTTTCTACTGTTTTGGCTCTCCCATAGCAAGAATTGGAGTAGTATTTACTACATTTCCAATGGGTTTTATTTCCAATATTTTTTCTTGCGTATAAGTGTAGCCCAAGTAGCACAGAAGTAGTTTTCCCTTTTGTGATGTGACGAATTTTGCTCCTTCCGCCATTTTTTTGTCTATCTGTGAATATATGTCTATATATATTTATTATTTATAAGGTCTTTAATAGTAAACATGTTTGTATAATTCTTATATTTGAAAATAAACTTACATTTGTCTTGCTTTAATTTTATTGTTAGATATTTTATTGATGGTCGAGGTTGATTCACTGGTTTGTTTTTCTGTTGGTTTAATAGCAAAATGTTATTTGTATTAAAGTGTTACATTTAATTTGATTATTTCGTTTATTTAGTTTCAATTTTTATTTAGTTGAGGGAAAAAAATTCTTACTATTTTAGTTGATGAGGTATATTTCGTTGATGTTGTATGTTGAAGTTTGTATTCATACAATCGACAACACAAACATCGATAAAATACATATAAACTATACAGAAAGTAACATTTAAACATAAAAATAAACTATTTTCAATAATATAATAAAATAACATATTACAAACATTTTGAACATACACTAAAAAAATTACAAAATTAATAACATTAAATAAAACAAATACACTAAAAATCCCAAAACAAATAAATAAATGAACAATACAACATACAAAAAAAATATATCACAACTACCAAAAATAAGCAAACATAAATATATGTCATATGTAAAAAAATATCACATTTATCTACATATACATTTAAATAACAATAATAAACAAAATAAAAACAAACATTAAATAAACATAATAAATATTAAACAAATTAAAAGGTAACTGCTAAAAAATTCAAAAACGCTATCTCGGTCAAAAACATTTAAACAACACCAACACAAACCAATAGAAAACTATAACTAACTAAATAAACACTATAAAAACAATCAATTAATTAACAAAAAATGTACCATATAACGGACAAACACGGAGGAAGAACAAAACTTTCCAAGACAGAAAACAGAATGAAAAAGAACTACACAAACAACTATTCTGAAAATCTCTCATTAAAGGTAAGAACAAAACTTTGTAACTAAATAAATAAAATTAGCTTAAAATTACTAAAACTATAACCTGTTTTCCTTTATATGTCACGGATTAAACTTCACTAAAAATCCACCTAGAAAATTTTGTTTAGACAGTTCTTTACCTTTTAATAATTTAAACAATCACAAAGATAAAGTTACTTTTACCAGTCACCCTTGTGCATTTATTTGTCTTACTTGCACAAAGGCTTCCTCAAACATGAAAATCAAGTAATGTCCTTTTATCAAAAGTACATGCCACAGAATTTTTGCTGTGCGTGCCTTTTAAATTTACAACGTATAATGAAAACTTTATCTTCTGCTTCATTTTCTGATGTTCCACTTAACTCTGCTAATGCAGTCTGTTCAACAAATGGTCCTTTTTTATCATTATTAAGGAAAAGCAGAGACATGCAATTGGATTAATAAACCACTAGTTTTCTTCTTTTACATAAATGCATTTTTTTAATTGTCGTGTTGTAAATTGTAAGCAACTAGCATAATTTACTGCATCAAACGTCTAAAAACATTCATCAATATGCAAAAACATGTACTTTATTAGTAGCAGTATGTTCTTCTGCTTTATCCTAGCAATGTTAAGAATTATATACATGTCTAGAGGATACATTCATAGAAAAATCTTTTAAGTATCAGAAAGGAGTGTTATTATATGTACTAATGCAAAGTATGGTAAATATTACCCCCACTAACACCACCAGTACTACCAAAACCTTCGCTGTCATCATTACAATTACCACCAACATCACCAGCACCAGCACCACCACCAATATCATCACATTTAGCACAATAACCATCTCTACATCTTTCAAGACCACCATCACTATCACCACCATCACCACCTCTAATGTTATCATCACCACTTCATCCATCACCATTATCACCATCATTGTCTCCATCAGCACTATTAGCACAACAATCACCAACATCATCACTGCCACCACTGTCACCACTACCACCACTGCTAATAGGATCCTCACTACTATCACCACCATCCCCAACACTATAACCATTATTACCAACATCACCACTAATTCGACCAGTACTATTACCACCATCAGAATCAAAATCATTACTACTATGAACGCTGCTACCATTGCCACCATCACCACTAACACCCTCATCACCACTATTAACACTATCACCCCCATCATCACAACTATAACTATCAACACACCATAATCACCACTGCCACCAACACATACCCTCCACCACCACTGTTAGAAATGGGGTTTCTGGTTGGCTAGGGTAGGCACCCAAGCCAGGCAGAACCCACTACTCTAGTCAGGCAGACCCTCCAGGATTTTGCGATTTGCTAAACAATTGCGAAATCTGCAGTTTTGTAAAAAGGCCGCGATTTTTACAAAACTGCCTGCGAAATTTGGAAAATGCAATCATTTTTTTTTTAGGCTCGTCAAAACAGGGAAATTACTTTCTTGCATCTGTGGCCTCGTGGTCGGTAGCGGCTATGTTACTTAGAAAAGAATACAATACAGCATTAGAAATGGCAGCCAGTTGTCTCCAGTGACTCTTCCTGTTCTACGTTCAGTGAAGCATACGTAATAGCTTTAAAGTAAACGAGACTGATAGCAAACAAGACCATAATACAATAAACCTGGAGACACCCAATCTTTTAAAGGCTCTATTTGGGAAAGAAGCTTAAGCCAAAGCGAAAACAAATTAAGCATATAGCCACCTTCTTTAATCAAAGTGGCAACACGATGTTCTGTTCTGGAATGACACGAGTTAAGAATTTCTCTTGCAGATTCCGACAACCGCAAACTTAGCTGAGTGATGACATCAATGACAGAAAGCATTCTCATCGCTTCTCTGGCATAAAGTTTCGCCATGCATGGGCAGTGTTGCAAATGATGACAGCCATTTTAATGTCTGATAGCAAGGTGTAGGCGAGATGCGGAAGGAATGAGGTTATTGGTTCTTACAGTGTATTCATATATTTCTGAAAGCACAGCTTCGGTAAAAATATGAAGTATCCCTAAATAAATACTGAAAGCCAAGCAACCATTTATGATTTTGCCTGTTTTCAGTTGAATTTATGGGGCTGCTTGAACTCAAAGCCTGACACAAACATAATGCTTTTTTAGCTTTTAGTTCAGATTATATGGCTGAGCGTTTTTATGTGGCTAACTATGTTTCTCTTAAACTGTCCACATCTTATGATGTCCACAATATTAGTAGTTTTTGTTCGTGTGATAATGTTTCATCACAAACCCTGTGTGCTGTTGTAGCATCGCTCTCTAAAAAGTTAAACATGTTAGGGCAGATTTACAATAACTGGCGCATCCCTGCATATTAGCAGGGATGCACCAGTTATTTTGCGTGACTCAAAAAACCCCTTGCGCCACCATGGATGCGCCGCATTTACAATGCGGCGCACCGTGGCGCAAGGAAAGACAGATGCGTGACGCATCTGTCGGCGTAAGGGTGACGCAGTGCTGGAGTCGTGTCGCAAGCGCGACACAACTCCAGCACTGCTCAGGGGTGCCCTATACCTTACATGCTGCGTCACTCCTTACGCCTGCTTCAAGCAGGCGTAAGGATTTGACGCAGCGTGGACGTAAAAGTGACTCAGTGAAATCTTGTAGATTTCACTGCGTCACTTTTACGGGGCTTCCTTGCGACGGAACGCCCACCCTGCATACATTATACCCGACGCAGGTATAATGTAGCGCAGGGCTTTACAATGTGACGCATCTCACTAGATGCGTCACGTTGTAAATATGTCGCATAGTGGCGCATTGTTTGCGCCACCGCTGCGTCACAAAAGTGATGCAATGACAGCGTAAAAGTGTCGCAAGGGGCTTGTAAATCTGCCCCGTTGTCCTTTGTGTAGTCACCAGCTCTGAAATGTCTGAAAAATAGATTTTAAGCAGGTTTGTTGGATCACGGGTGACTTGCAGCTATTATGAAACCTTTAAAGCATGTATGTACTTATTCATTACACCTATTATATAAATGCTTGTTTTGCTGCCTACTTTATGTTATAAAATATTATGCTATTTTATGCTTGTGACATTTTGCTATGTAATGCATATTTTTTTCACCCAACAGAGTCCTTTGTACGCAAAACATATGCATAAGAATATAATTTGTTTTCAGTCTACGTGTGTGGGAAAAACAAACCAAAACAATGTCAGAAAGTGAATGTGAACAAAGTGAGAGGATAGCTTAGACAGCCAGCTGATAAAATATACAAAAATCCCAGCAGAAAACGGCGACCACTAACAGTCGAGCATATATTATTGCAGAAGGCATAGCATTTTCAGCTGTGAATGTCGTTGCACCCAATGCAGCAAAGGCAGGCAGGCAACAACAACATGCAAGCAGGACAGAAGGACAAAGAGGCAAGACTCGTTAAGCTTTTCAATTGGCATTTTACATGAAAAGTGAGTTTCAGCCACTATAATTTATTTTAATTATTATTTAGATCATTAATGGAGCTACCAGGCCCCATGATAGGGCGCTTTAAATAAAGCACAACATTTAAGTCTACATTTCAATTAGAAGGTAGGTAAAAGGGAATTCAAAAGGGAAGTTTGAGAGACACAGGGACGATGGTATTGTAACATATCAGTGCAGGACGACATCAGGCGGACTGTTGTCTGCAAAAGGTACTAGTTTAGGTGTTATCAAAAGAGGTGGGCCTTTAGGAGCTTACTGAAGGTGCAAAGCATATATGTCATTTTATAGGGGTTAGCCAGTGGTCGCAGCTGTGACCCCTGGCTTGCCCTTTGCAACTGCTGGCACTGCCTTTGCGACTCTGGCTTCAGAGGTGGCAAAATCAGTGCCAGGAACACAGCGGAAATTCATCCTTATGGGCGTTGGTTGGGGCTCCACTTTCCATGTTTTCCTTTCTTATTACACTAACTGGGAATAATACTCCCTGGACCCTGAGGTAAGTAAAAACGGCTTTAAAATGTATGTTGTGTGCAAGCTTGCAGGCGAGAGTGTGTTTATGCGAGAGACAGTGTGTGTATGTGCGAGTGTGTGTATGTGTACGTGTGTGAGTGAGTGAAAGTAAAGGTCAAAGGGTGTGGGATGTTGCTTCCACTACCCCAGACATTTTGGTGAATTGACGTCCATGGTGCAGAGCGTAGGAAGTTTACACAGCTCAGGAGTCAGAGAGTTGCACGCAGAAGCTGCTGCTCCAGAGGAAGATTGCCTCTGCTTGATGGAGGATTCCAAGATGTTTCAAAGAGAAATGACTGCCTGCTTCTTAAGCTTCCTATACCACCTGAGATGTTTATAAGGTAAGTATGGTAGATTGTTTTTGTTAATGAGCTTATGGGTTAGACAACAAATGTTTTTAAATCACCCTGGCATTTATGGGGCGCCAATGTGCTTCACTCACGGATCCGGGAGGCAGCGGTGCCCCGGCAGGGGTGCATACATGGGCGCTAGAAAATCCCAGGACGAAATACAGCCCCCTCCCACGAGGTTAGCACTGGAGCTGTGTTTCCATAGAGCTGCAGACACTTTAAACATGCCTAATTCAAAGTGGAATACTCGGCTAAAACAGTTTCCATTGATTTCAGGCTCAAAATGAATGATTATGAGTAAAATAAAGTGCCGCAAAAATGCAGCTAAATTTCCATATTTGTGCCGCTAAATTTCCATATTTGTGCCGCTAAATTTGCTAATCCATGCCGCAATATCTTGGGGGGTCTGGACGGGCAAAAGTTACACACCAAAGATAATCTGTGTTCACCCTCTGGTAGCTTGGCGCGGAGCAGTCAGGCTTATCATCAGAAGCAATGTGCAAAGTGTTTGCACAACACACTCACACAGAAACACAATGAAAACACCACAAAAGAGACTCCACACAGAATTATATAAAAATATATAGTATATTATACATAAAACAAGACCAAAACAACATAAATCATAAATACTGTGCATGCTATGCAAATCCTGAGATCGTACTCGGTATCCTGGCAATGTAAGAATCAAAATGCCATACATTATGACATCAGGGCATGAAATGCAGCAGTTAGGTCAAAGGCAAAACCCATAAATCACCAGAGCATCACCAGTAGTACATGAATCACAAAATATCAAAATAAGCACATCAGCAACAAAAAGCCCCATAGGCGCTTGAACCCCTGCACTCCAATTAGCAAGGTTACGGTAATCTTTATAAGCCTGGTTAAAAAAATGGTGTGCAGGTAAAAAACGTAGGACTGCAGGAGCACCTGCACCTACTACAAGTGATACAGTAATTTTCAAGGCAGTTCTTCCAAAATGCAACCTGTTCCTACTCGGGCCTCTGTCGAGGACTCACCTCATCAGAAGAGGAGAAGTTGCCCTGAAGAGGAGAAGTTGCACCAAAAGTACATCCTCCCAGGTAAGGAGGGCACAAACTGTAGAAAGTAGTGGGCTGACCGCACTGGACCACCCACATGCAGAAGAGTTAAATGCAGCTGCCCAAAACCACAGTGTGACCACTTCTGTGAATACAGGGCTGCCCGCGTAGAAGTACGTTGTGGCAGTACCTCAAGACAAGCGCAGTGATCTGTCGGTGCTGGGATACTTGAGGCCGCAATTCTCCTTGACGAACACAGTGCCACCCACGTAGGAGGATGGGACAACCTCACCACCCTCCAGGGATGCCGGCTCTACCACAGGGCTGGAGACTACTCACCTCTTGAGGCCACCAGGAAAGCCAGGCCAGTGGGTCGCCATCAGGCCCGGCCCACCAGACGCCGGCAGAGTTCCTCTGCTCTGCTCTCGCCCCTCCCTGGGGTTTCCCTGTACCTGCAGTGACTCTCTCTCCCACTAGAGAGGGCAGGATGGGGGAAACAGGGGGAGAATGGGAGATCCTTGCTCATCAAGACAGCGCTCGACATATGCTTGACAAGGACTCCTTGCTGATTAAGGTGGAAGCGCTATGTCAAAGTGTCCGGGGTAGCGCTCACCACGTGTTGTCCCTTTTGGGAAGGGAAGATGGCTGGACTCAGAGTCCCACTGACAGTTCTAGGCTGGGTCACAGAATCTCTGCAGTCCCAGAAGGACAGGGATAGGGAGGGCAGCCTGCAAACCCCTGGAGAGCACTGGGGCACCAAGCAAGGTAAGCAGACAGGCAAGCCAGCACAATCAGTGGAAGTGGAAGTCCCTCCTGCAGCCCAGCAATTCAGCAGGCAGCAGGCCAACGTGTCAAAGCACGTAGTCCCAATTGCGGTTTCTCCTGGCAGCGCAGCATTGCCATGGCAAAGTGCAGCATGTAGAGCCAGTAGCGTCTGGTCACAAGTCCCAAGCAGTGTCTAAAATCATGGGTTCAGAGCCCCTGTACTTATACTCAAAATTGTCTTGTTTAAGGGGGAACTTCAAAGGGCACCTTTAGAAGTGTGCGCAACAATCCCTTTCAACCCGGCCCTGGCTCCAGACATCAGTAGGGGGTAAATCAGCCCTTTGTGTGAGGGCAGGACACAACCCATACAAATGAAAAGTGTGAACGCCCTCTCCCTCTCCCAGCCCAGGAAAACCATTAGTATGCAGATGAATGCAGATGTAATCCCTGTCACACCCAGCCCTTCATGTATTGTGGCTATCTGGAAAGTATGCACCAAGTGTAGCTGTCACCCAGGCCTAGACAGGGATTGTAGTCAGGCTGCAAAGCACAAAGAGTCATAAGCACAGAGAAATGCTCACTTTCTAAAAGCATGGTGAGCAAAAGAATGATGGATTTAACCCAGATCTCTTGACTGGAGGCGAATGTTTTGATTTGTTCTGCATTCCGTCCATCAATTGTGTGTCTTTCACTTTCTAAAAGCGGCATTTCTAAAAAAGTATTGTAAAATTCAACTACACCAGTAAGCAGGATTTATCACTACCATTCTAAACATACCAAACATGGCAGCGACACTCCTTTCAGATCAGGCATTATGACTTAAAGTATATATAAGGACATTTCCAATGCTAGCCTATTGGAGAAGTAGGCCTCACAGCAGTGAGAAACAAAATAGGCTCTTTGTCAATACCAGGACATGCCACACATAAAGGCACATGTCCTACCTTTTGGTTACACAGCACCCTGCCCCTAGAGCTACCTAGGGCCTAATGTAAGGGTGATCTATATGTAATAATAGGGGAATTTAAGGCTTGGCAAGTAGTTTCAAAAGCCAAGTTAAAGTGGCAGTAAACTGTGCATGCAGGTCCTGCAGTAGCAGGCCTGAGACAGGTTTGAAAGGCTACGTCAGTAGATGGCACACGCAGTGCTGCAGGCCCAATAGTAGCATATAATTTACAGTCCCTAGGTATATGTAATACCAATTTACAAGAGACTTACATGTAAATTCAATATGCCAAACAGGTGTAAATCAATCATACCTTGTTTAGGAGAGAGAGCACATGCACTTCAGCACTGATTAATAGTGGTAAAGTGTCCAGAGTCCTAAAGCCAACAAGAAGGTTAGAAAAATAGGTGGAAGGAAGGCAAAACATTTGGGGATAACCCTGTAAAAAGGGTCAGGTCCAACAACTACCATCCCCACCACTATCACATATAGCGCCACTATCTTCACTTCCACTAAGAACACTATCACCACCACTATCACCTGCTGTCACCAATACCACCATCACTATCACCATCAATATTAACACTACCATTGCCACCGCTGTCACCACCACTATCATTATCACTTCAGCCTCCAGTAACAGTATCACCACCACTATCAACACCAACATACCACCATCACCATTACCATCACCACAACTATTACCACCCCCATCATGCTCTAGCATCACATGTTCTAGACCTGCCGTCAGCCATCTGTCAGACTGAGGTACAGGGGGCCAGGAGAATAAGCTAGTAGGCATCCCTCCTCCTCATCCCTACCATTATCTGCTAGGCATGTTCACACAAGTTTTATTGAGATTCCTCTGACTAACAAGCTCTCCTCTTCACAACATGTCACTGAGTTCAGAGGGAGCAGAACAGATCAGATCTGCCAAAACAACAACCAATGCCAGCCACCTGATAGGTCTCTACCACCTGCCACAAACTTTCAGGGCTCAGAGTTAGGCTGCTTGTGCCTCAAACATACAGGCTCTTTGTCAGCAGTTGACATGCAGGTAACACATGCCCATAGCCAGCAGTGCAACCTTTGCTCTCAATATCCCAATTGCCTAACTGCAGCCTCTTCCCTAAGAAGCTGCAATATCCCTTTCCCATACCTTGAGTACAGAGCAGGAAATGAGAAACCATTTCGCCACCACAGCACCTTCCTTCTTGCCTGATCCTTTTATCTCTCACTATTAGCCAATTTCACTCCAGTGCCCTTGTCCTTTTAACTGGCTGGACACTTTTTTAGAATGTGTTTATTGAATTTTATGCAGTTGGAAAGTCAGCTGCTGCAATCAGCACAGTAGGCAGAGATCGGCCACAACATGCGGGACATGCAAAATATATATGTTGTGCTATAACATCAGCGGCACCTCTATGTCCGCTACCAAATTGTTAATTATAAACACCATCATTTCAACCAAAACAGTATAACAAAGGAAACAGGAAAAAAGAAAATAAACTCATGACACTCTGCAGAGGAGGTAAGAGGTCAAGCCCCATAAGAGGGGGTAGAGAGGTAGACCAGAGAGGCATCCGCCAATTTGTGAGACATAAGTAATGTGTGCATACATGTCTTCTATTCGGGAGGGGGGTAGAGGAGCCCATCTCCAGCCAGAATGGGGGAAGGGAGATGTAGCACATGCAGGAGGGGTTTCCGTGCATGCTGGGCATGTCATGTAGGGACATAATAATTGCAGGACCACTAGATCAAGTAGGCCACACGCAGTGCATTGGGCACAGTCAGTTCCACGTGCAACTACATGTCTTCCTTGAGACGCATCCAGATGAGATGGGGATTCAGGTGTATCATTCTTGGATTCCACACTATGGGCCCTGTTCCGGTCTCGCTCGGAAAGCCCTACGGCCGACTCGCGCTCATAGAGCTTTCCGAGCGACTCGTGCTCCTGGGCTCCGAGCGACAGAGTACGATGCGTCGCAGCGCTGACGGACTCGGGGCCCTCGGAGCCCCATTGAAGTCTATGGGAGCCTGGTGTACGTTGCGTACATAGGCTCCCAAAGACAATAAACGCACGTCTCGGACAAGGGTGTCGCGGGGATGCCTCGGTTCCGCCCGCACCGTGCATGCAAGTGTAGGGGGGGCCCTTGGGCCCCCCAGTGATCGAGTCGTAGGGGCACGGGTTAAGGATGGCCCGCTACGGACCCCCGAAGTCCGCTTCCCGGAGCTTTTTCATGTCGGAGGCTCCGACTCGATCCAGCTGCTCGGCGCGCGTATCGTACTTGGTCATCCGGGAATCCGTACCGTTGCGCTGTGCGTGTCGGCCATGGCGGAGTCGTCCGGAGGGGATCGCTGATGCATACGAGCTGCTCGGAGCGCGAGGCAATTATCGCATCGTACTTGCTCGCTCGTACAGCTGTACGAGTCGCACGGCAATCACGCGTACGACTTGGACTCGCTACTGACGGATGCCGTCAGGAACGCTTCCGAGCGAGATCGGAATTGGGCCCTAAGTAGGAAAGTCTCCCAGCACTCAAAGCCTGTGCAGGAGATTCCCCTGCCCTCAAAGCCCCCGAAGGGTGTGAGCCTCTGCACGAGTCCATGTCAGGCGGTCACTGAGCCATCACTGATGGTCCGGTGGCATAGGGGGCTACCAGGCCATGCCACTTGTCATTTAAACAGAACAAAGGCAAGATCAATGAATCTGTGTAAGTGCTTGTCTCCCTTTCTGCGAGGGTGCAGCCCCAGCAGGTAGGAGGGAGGCGTAGGACTGAGGGCATGTGCTGCCAGGTCTACCACCGTTGCGGTAACCATGTGCCTTGTCTGTTGCAATACCAGGCAATCCCACACCATGTGATAAAATTCCGCTTCCTGCTGTTCACATTGAGGACAGGTGGGAACATATGCTTGATGCGGTGAGGGCCTAGGTAGGCTTGATGTACATAATTAAACTGTGTAAACCTGAACCTGGTGGTACGGGACATACCCCTAACCAACTGTAGATCCCAGGACGAGCCCTGTCCATCAGAGGTTGCTGCAACACTGCATCCCAGCGAGCATGCACACCCGTCACATGGTCCGGTGGTGCCACATGCAGTGCTGTGTAGAGAGCAGTTGTGGCATGTTGTGTGCCAACGGAGGATAACAATGCGTGCAGTGCCTCGGAGGCGAAGGTTCCTCATCTCTGCAGCCCCAGGTGGCTCTCAATGCATATTGAATGGTGCAAAAGGTTAGGAACTGACCGGCAGGCAGACCATAGTTGTCCATGTTGTCTTACAGTGACATATCAACACCCTCCAAGTATGGGACACCAAGTTGCTCAATGCCCGCTTCCCTGCAAAGATCCCTATCAGTAGTATGCCGAACTGCGCGACGCAGTGTCTGTAGGTCCCACATGGCAATTGCCCTTGAGTAAGGAAGATGGGGGCCCTTCGGGTGCATGAAGCTACGCCAGCAATTGCGGGCCACTGCCATTTAAGACGTTTCCTGCTGAGGGCATATGGAGGTATCAGACATGGTCCGGTCAGACAGCTGTTCGGATAAGGGGTAACTCCAGACAGGTCGTGGTGCACAGCCAGGCCATTGGCCACTGTAGCTGTGTTGCCACGTAGTAGAGTTCCAAGTTGAGGGCCCCGAGCCTGCCCTCTAAAAGTCAATGCTGGATCGTGGTCAGGGCTACGTGGCGACGGTCGGCACTCCATATCAGTTTGTGGAGTAGGGCGTTAAGCACCCGGAAGAAAGTCCGCGGAAGCACGAGCGGCAGGGCTGTGAAAAAGTACAGCAGTCTCTGCAGCACCAGCATCTTGGAGATGGCCACCTGATCCAGTAGAGACAGGGGCAGTGATCGCCAAGAAGGCATGGATCAGTGGATAGAGCCAACAACCCTGTCAAGGTTGCCCTCCTGGAGGTCCATCTGTGTGTGGTAGATCTGCACCCACAGGTATTTGAAGGAGTCTTAGCACCATTGGAGGCTCATACTCGTAGCCTCGGCTCTGCTTGCTATCGGGTGCGGTGCCAGAGGGAATAAACAGGATTTTGACAAATTCAATCATAAGCCAGACGCATCCCCAGATTCGTCAAACAGAAGCATGATGTCGGGGAGATCAGCCTAAACATCATGCAGATTGATTAAGGTGTCATCTGCATAGAGCGAGATGACGTGGTGGACCCCTAGTTCTGGGGCACCCCAAGGCCGCGCTCTGCTCCGCAGTCGGCAGGCAAGAGGCTCCATGGCTAGTGTAAAGATGAGTGGGGACAGCTGGCAACCCTGACGTGTACCATGCTGGATATTAAGACTGTCTGATGTTACCTGGTCAGTTTTCACCCTGGCAATTGGGGTCATGTATAGGGTGCATACCCAGCCTAGAAGGCCCAGCTGGAATCCCATAGCTGTTAGGGTCGAAAAGAGAAAATCCCACCCCAGAGTGTCAAAGGCTTTTTCTGTATCCAATGACACGGCCACTTGATTGTAAGCATCTGGGGGGTATTGTGCATGAGGCACAGTAATCACCATACGTTGACAAACATGCTGCGACCTGGTATAAAACAAGCATGTGGATGATGGGAAGCAAGCAGTTCTCTAAAACTTAACCCAAGATCTTGTAATCCAGGTTCAGCAGTGAGAGGGGGCGATATGACCTAACATCTAGTGGATCATGGCCAGGCTTGGATAGTACCACAATCAAGGCCTCTCGAAGGGAGTCCGGGAGTTCGCCATGGTCCCTGGTTTCATTAAACATAGTCAGTAGATGTCAGAACAATCTGTGTGTCATTCGCGCGAGCACGCGAGCTAAGATGGCTGCACCCCGGTGAGCTCCTCATCGCGTCTGCCTGATTTTCGATGAATTTAACCGAAAATATGCTGTTTTTTTACCTTAAATTGAAGGTAACAGCTTCCTGAAGGCTTTGCTTCCCAGTAAGGTGCTTGGTTGCCTTTTTTACACGGCGGAAGGTATCCATTTGTTCTTCAGCTTCCCCACTAGTCTTCTGGAGCAGGTGCAGCCAAGTTTTCCAGTCAGGGGGGCGGAGCTACATTCAGGAAAGGGCGAGGCTGTGGCCTAGTCACTCCCACAGTCAGATTTAGCTGCTGCAACTCCATACTTTGACTGATTTTCCTTGCTCTACTTATTTTCTGCAATTTATAGTACATTCTACTTCAGAATTTTACATTAAGGAAATATGGAGGGCAAAAACACACATGTTCAACATAATAAAAGGAAGCAAAACATTCTCCACCTCCAGTTAAATCAAAATTGGTGGAATCTAATGAACCTTCTTTGGCTCTACTATTGGATGAAATTCGAGCTATTCGTTCCAGCACAGATACTATTGCCTCCGAAATTAAAAATATACGAAAAGACATGGCTGGTCTATCTATGAAAACATCTGACAATGCAGTTAAAATTCAGAATAATAAAGCTAAAATTGACAGTTTTTCACCGTTTGTGGCAAAAATATCTGCTATATCTAATCTTCTTCTTGAATTGGAAAACCGTAATAGACAGTATAATTTACGTATTTTTAATTTACCAGAAGATTTGGAAGGTAACGATTATAGATTATACTTGGAGAATTTAATACCTGGCCTCTTACGTCTAAAGTTTCCTGAGAAATTCAAAATTGATAAAGCTCACTGGATTCCCTCTCATCGCAATCCTCACCAAAATAAACCGCGACAAATGATTTTTAAAGTGTTACGTCATCATCATTTAGTTATGATAAGAAAAGCAGCACATGAAATTCCTTCCTTAATGGTTAATGGCAACAACATTTTCATACATCAGTACTTCGCAAAAGAAACTGTTAAAATTTTAAAAGACTTTTCTGTCCTTCAACCACGATTGCGTAGTCTTGGCTTCAAATACGGTCTTTTTGACCCTTCGACTATGTGAATTTGGAAAGACGGTTTCTCAAAGTCCTTTCAACGCCCTGAAGACCTTTGTCATTTTTTGGATCAGCAACCACTGACTCCCATGGATACACATGAAACTGCTACCTGAATATTACATTTTATGTTTTTTTCCGGCTAACCTAAATGTTAATTTTTTTGCAGGGCACTATTGGTCCGGTCATGCTTACTAAGTGTGTGTGCATTTCTACATTGTTATTAATGTTTAAATGTTGTTCTTTTTTATGTTTGTACGTATCTTTACTTTCCCTTTTTTCTTGTTGTTCATTATTAGAGCTACTTTTCATCTCTTCCTACTTTAAATTTTTTTTGCATCTCTTCTCTCTTTTCTGCATTCTCTGCATTTTCTTTTCTTCGACATGGCTAATTTCACTAATATTAATATTATATCCTTAAATGTTAAAGGTTTAAGACATCCTGTGAAACATATCAAAATGTTAGATTATTTACAAGGTTATAAGGCGGACATTTGTTTTTTGCAAGAGATGCACATAGATGATACAGTTTTAGATTATATGAAAAAAAATGGGTTGGTACTGTTATATCTTCTCCTGCTGTTCATAGGAAAAATGGTGTTGCTATCCTTTTTGCAAAACACCTACATTTTCAAATACTGAACAAATCTTCAGATTCCGAACGTCGGTATATTATAGTGAAACTCAAAATTCAAGATACAGTTATGTTTTTAATTAGTGTTTATGGTCTGACCACTGATGACCCCAATTTTTGGTCTCTTCTTACTACAGAAGTGCTCAAATTAGGCAATGTACCAATTATTGTTGGAAGAGATTTGAACCTTATATGTGATCATTTAGTAGACAGAATATCCCAAACTAAATACCGACCGCCTAGAGATTTTTTTACACTAAAGTTGGTTGATATTTGGCAGCTGTATCACCCTACTGAGAAAATGTTTACTTTTTTTTTCAAACCCTCATAACTCTCACTCAAGATTAATTCACTCAGTTACTACTCCACATATCCATAATATTGATATTTCTGACCACACTCTTATTTCTATGACCTTACAACTTGGGTCAGACTCTCAAGCTCAATCCAGATGGCGTATGAATACTCATACTCTTCTTAGTGAATATAATGAACCAAAAATGTTATCAGCACTTCAGGATTATTTTTGATTTTAACCCAGAAGGCTCGATGTCCTTGGTAACTAGATGGGATGCCTTTAAGGCATATATCAGAGGGACATCCATCTCTATTATGGCTCATGAAAATAAATCTTTCAATCTAAAATTAAAGACTTAGACAAACAAATTGCGAAATTTGAAAGACTTTTCCTAACATTCAATGATCCTCAAATTAAAATAAAATTGCAAAAGCTGCGTTCTGAGTTTAACTCCATATTAAGCAAAAGAGCTGGTATACAACTTTCTAATACTAAAGCTAAGTTTTGCTTTAATGCTAATAGATCTGGAAGGCTCTTAGCAAACTATTTACGTATAAAAAAGATAAAACCCAAATCAATTCAATCCATGGTTCCAATGGGAATATTGCGTTTTCCCAAAAGGATATTGTTAATTAATTTTTTAATTATTACTCAACCTTATACAATAAACCTAACTTAGAAAAGCCCTCCCTGATTGAATCCTTTTTACAAGAATGTGGATTACCTAAAGTTTCGCAATCAAACAAAGACAAATTAGACACACCAATCACTATGTAAGAAATTGAATTGGCTATTAAATCCCTTAAACAGGGTAAATCTCCAGGTCCCGATGGAATTCCTGCTGAATTTTATAAAGAATTTTCCTCGCAACTTATTTCTCATTTATTTAAACTTTTTACAGTTTTTGGTGCCTCAGGTTCAACTTCTGGTTCCTTTACGGAGGCTTTGATTATAGTTCTTCCAAAATCTAACAAAGTCCCGGACATTGTATCAAATTATCGCCCCATTTCCTTAATAAATCAAGATTGTAAACTCTACGCTAAAATTCTTGCAACCAGATTGACTTCAGTATTGGATTCCCTTATTCATCCTGATCAATCTGGTTTCATGAAAAATAGATATTCAGTTAATAACACTAGAGTTTTACTACATGCTATTGAACAAGGGTCCTCTTTATCGTTACCTTCTGGAGTGCTTGCATTGGATGGTGAAAAAGCTTTCAATAAAGTCCATTGGCAATTTTTATTTCATACATTATCTGCATTTAATTTTGGTGATCTATTTATTCGCATGATATCGGCTCTCTATTCTAGCCCTTCGGCTCGCCTATTCATTAATGGTCAAATTTCTAATCAATTTTTTCTTTTTCGAGGTACTAGACAAGGTTGTCACTTGTCACCGTTGTTATTTCTCGTTGTTATTGAACCCTTGCTTACTACTGTTAGAAAATGTATAGATGTCACTGGTATTAATATTAAGGATGTTACTATTGAAACATTAGCATATGCAGATGATATTCTTTTGTTTAATAGCAATCCCGAATCCTCATTCCCTCCATTAATAGATATTATTTCATTACATTCGCAGATTTCAGGTTATAAATTAAATGCTAACAAAACTGAATTTTTTCCTTTAAATTCTCTTTGTACACCTGATATGTTACATTTACAAGAAACAATTTGGCAAAGGGATACAATTACATACCTCGGGATGCAGTTTACTAATTCTATAAAAAAACAATCACATTAAATTGCGAATCTATTGTAAACTATGTTAAAGAAAAATTCTCCAAATGGTCTGCACTACATCTGTCATGGTGGGGAAAAATTGACTCAATAAAAATGGTAATTGCCCCTAAAATCTTCTATTCCCTAGCCAGATTCCTAGTCAATTTTCTATGCAGTTTTATAAGACTATTGATCGGCATTTTTCTCAATTTCTTTGGAATAATAAAACACCTTGTATAGGTTACAAAAAATTAAAAATGCGTAAATGCAATGGAGGGCTTGGTTTGCCTGATTTTTTTAATTATCATAAAGTGTTTATATTTAAACAAAGTTCTCTTTGGTTTAATCATTCCCACCTTAATAATCTCCCTACCTGGCTTCTTATAGAAAATAATTTAATAAAGCCATTACCCTTACCTACTTTATTAACGATGTCTAATAAATCAATATTGCTTAAGAATTCTACTATTTTGAAATCTACAAACTTAATCTTTCATAATTTAGATGCTCTTTTCCAATCGACTATATCCTATTCTTTTGATATGTCATTATGGCATAATCCTAAATTAAAATTATCTCGATCAGTAAAATATTGGAATTCCTGGATCAAAACTGGTATTTTTTATTTAAAGGATATTTACCATAATAATACTTTCTTAACATCTGATGAACTATGTTATAAATTTAGCTTATCTCCTTCTGATTTATTTAAATATGAAATTTTATGTAATTCTATTCTAGATTCCTTTCCTAATAATTTCCCATTAAAAATTACTTCAGATTCCACAACTTATATTCATGCAATATCTTCTTCATCTCATGCCGTTTCATTAATTTATGAAAAACTGAATAATTTTCAAGGTAACAATATTGAGTTGATTTCATCGTTTTGGAATCATGAACTCTCAACATCTTTCTCTCATGATATATGGACGGAAATATGGTTAAATAATATTTCCGGATGGTTACCTGTATCACTATATAAAACAAATTATTTTATTCTTTTTAACTGCTTATGGATTCCGTTAAAGTTATTTCAAGCTAAGCTTCTACCTAATTCGAATTGTTGGCATTGTAAATTATATCCAGGCTCATTAAAACATATGATTTTTTAATGTAATTTTGTTCACTCATTTTGGAAGGAAGTTTGGGATGTCATAAAAAAATATTCAATTTTTCTGAAACGCTTTCATTTAATATTTTGATTTGCAAATCCAGTGCTCTTTTACAAAATTGTCTGATTTAAACTGTAAACTATTGAATTTTTTATTGTCGGCTGCTTTAAAGTCTATTACTGCATGTTGGAAAGATGTATCTTTACTATTGTGTCATGTTTGGTGGTCATGGATTATTTTTACAAGAAGAGGTGCTAATTTATCCTTGTCTGGCATTGTGCATAATAGTCCTTCTTATCATTTATTTTGGCAACCAATTGATGATTATATTGCTTCTTACCTATAATTTTTATTTTCTCTCTTAATTATAAGTTGTATATGATATCCATATGTAGCTCTGTTATTAAGAAAACTGTATCATATAATAATATTATTTTCTGTTTCTCCCCTTCCTTTTATAATTTGTTATTCTTCTCACAATATTGTACCTCTTATTTTCATATTTATTGTTCTTGATAGACAGATTCTTCAAGGTACTTTTTTCGGTACTCTTTTCTGTATTGTCCTTGTTTATCACAAAATTCAATAAATTATTTTGAACACAAAAAAAAAGAACAATCTGTGTGGGGAAGGTGGCATAATACTCGATTGGCAGTGCCTGGGGTCTTATTCTGGGCAATCTGAGAGATGGCTGCATGGATCTCTTCCAACTGGTTCATCGAGGTCAGCCCACTGCAGAGGACACCGTCCGGTTGGCTACCTGTATTTCCATCTGGTGGAGATCACTTTCAAGAGACACAAGGTCCTTAGTTAGGCAGCGGCGGATGCCCTAGGAGGCTGCCATGCAGTGGCCATGAACCACAACCTTATGTGCATGGGAATCGTGCACAGAACAAGGTTGATCCTGGTATGTAAATCATGTACCGCAGAGTAAAAAGAGTATTCACGGTCATTTGGGTGCCCCATTCACCATGTATTGTGGAGGTGCATACGTGGACCCCACTGGTCAAAGTGTTGTGTGATGCGGGCACTGACTGCTGCATTTAAAGTTGGGGTAGAGCGGTGGAGCTGTAAATCGGGCACACAGCTGAAGTCACCCCCCGCCCAAATCCCGGGGCTGAGTGGGTCAAGAAAGAGTGTTGAGGGCAGGACTATCTAGGAACTCTGTTTGGTTGGAGTTGGGTGCATATAAAGCCACTAGGGTAAGGGGAGCCCCATCTAGGTGCCCCTCCAGTAAGACATACCTCCCATCCGTTTCCAACTGCAGTGTACCTAGAACGAAGGGGACCCCAGGTGAATCCAGATAAGAACACCCCTCTGATAAGCCAACATTGTGGTCCCATAAGTCTACCCTCTCCATTTAGAGCGCTCTTTGAGGAGCTCAGATGCCGTGAGATTGGTCTCCTGTATTATAGCGATTTGGGCATGCTGGTGTTTGAGATATGCATAAAAGTGGTATTTCTTGGCTGGAGTATCCATACCCTGCACATTCCATGTAATAATATGATACTTCAGAGCAGAGCAATCAGGTGTTGGTTCGGGCATGGCTGCAAATAGCATAGAGGTGCTCAGGGCATGTGGAATAGTAGTGCACCCCCCTCTGTCTGGCTGTGCCCCGCCCATCTGTGCCCTCCCAGTGTGTTGTAGATACGTTGGTGTAGAATGTCTGGAAATACCTTGTGTCCGTAGTGGCAGCCTCAGAGCAAAACTTACAAAAGTTAATATTAACCACCCATTGTGGAATCAATCCCCCGGGGCAGTATTTGCAGAAGGGCCTGCCCATGAATGCCCAAATCAAAAGCAATAACCAAGGAAAGATAAGTATAAACGAGCAACAGTCCTTGTGGAAACAATGGTAGGACGTGGCACCGGAGCAAGATAACTGTTTTTGATAGCCAGGCCCTTAAGATGGAAGCAGGTGTGGCCTGCTAGGACATGACAAATGGGGGTGAGGTAACAACATCCAGGACCAACAGAGTGGGTAGGAAACAGAGTGAAGTCAGCACCCCATTGCTGTAAGTCAAAGGAAGTCATCAGCCGATCGTGGGGTAACCTTGGGGGCCGCCTTACTTGAGGCAAATGAAGACTCAGAAGCACAAGCATTGGAACAAGAGTCCTCAGGTGGCTTATCCCTCAGAACAGTGAAGGAATTGACGTGATGGTGATGCGCTGCCACCTCTACCACTCGCCCCTGTTCCACAGCAACTTGTTCCCAGTCCAGAAGGATGCGTGGCATCTTACGGTGCTGACACCGTGGTTTAGGTGTCACCCAGAATTCCTCTTCATGTTCAGTGTCAGCCAGGCGGGCTAGTCCCTTCACACGGAGGCATGTCCAGGCATCTTCTGGAGTGGTGAAGATGTGAGAGGAGTCGTCATCAAAACAAGCAATGATAAAGCCAATAAATCTGGCTCTTAAATTAAAATGTAAGGTAGATCTACTGGCTTGATCAATACATTTTAGATTTTCACAATGTGTGGGTAAAAATGGCAGAGATGGGGAATGAATCACACACTGCTTTATTCCCACTTGAGCATAAAATCATAATAAGCTTTAATTATTTATCATCCGGAGAAACATGCAGGAAACAAATAAGGTAATATACAATTATTTTGAAGTCAATGTAGTGGGTAAATGTGCATGCAAACTTTTCCATAAAATGAAAAATGCAACTGACTCTCTTTTTAAAAAGAAGCAAAATGTGTCCTTCTACTAAAAAAGTGGCAGTAACAACAAGAATTTTGATACACCTATTTCTAAACATGAACTTTCTACCGAAGGATGAGGAATTGCTCATGCTCAGTACATATAAATTGCCTACTCATGTTTTTGTTTCTACATCTGTTTATTGTAATGAATATGTTGTATGCTCTATTTGGTGTAAGAGTAAAAATGATAATGTACAAAGTGTTCCTTTAATACATAATAAAATCATTATAATAATAGGCTCTTTTCAAGGCAATCTGCTCTGAGTAAACATCTGAATTATTTAAGTTGCTGCAACAGGAGTTGGTATAAAATTTAATGTACGATTCCATTTCTGGGAAACATGTCACCTTCATTTCATATACAACTATAACTCCTTCACATTCTTTACAACAGTATATTCTGTAGAGGAACACCATGCAGGTTAAGTTCGGAGTCTGTAGCCACGAAGGCTGCATTTGTAGTCAGAAGCAGGTCATACGTTGACTTCGTTGAAGTGTGCTTGTGTTTGAGAGGAGACCTGGGACGGTTCTTTTCAATGCGAAAAGCCTAGAAGCTCTGTATTTTCAACTGAAGTACAGTTTTTGCAGTATCCTGGGTTCAATTCAAGCAGGTTAAATCTTCCTTCTTCAGACAGCAGGGCAGTCCATTTTCTGAGTCTCCATAGGTCCAGGAGTGTTCTGATGAAAGGTTCTGAGGATGCCAGTTTTATACAGAGTACCAGGCTGAGTGTGGGAGTCACCTCTTTTTCTAACCCTAAACTGGCTCTAATCACTTCTTCCACTTTCTCTGGTTTGGCTCCAATCTGTCTAGGGGGACTAATGGCAGGCATGCCCAGGTGTGGCTAAATTTGCCAGAGACAGAGCAGGCATTCCCAGAAGTCAGGAAGGGGGTGGGTACAGCCCTCAGGCTACCCTTTGAAGCTTAGGAACGGAGTGAGTACAACCTCCCAGGCCATTCTGCTCAGGACAGGAACACCCTTCCCCTCACTTAAGACCCTTTTGTCTCCTGTCTGGAAGGAATACATATCACGCCACAGGAGACATTGACAGTCAAGTGACCCTGGATGCTGGTAGCAAGGCATGTTTGGTAAAGACAGGAAAAAGCCCACTTTCTAAAAGTGGCATTTTCGGAATAGTAATTTAGACTGACTTTAGCATGTAAAGTGGAAGAAGTATTTCTCCACCTACTCCCAAACCAAATGAATCACTTTTTAGCTGCAATAAGGTAACACAGTGTTAGTTTACGGGAGAGCTAGCCTCGCTACATTGAAAAATGACTTTGGGAGTTTTGTACTGTTAAGATATGTAAAATTCAAGTACACATGTCCTACTTGTTAAATACCATGCACCCTGCCCTATGAATCCTCATGGTCTACCTTAGGGGTTACTTATAAGTACTAAAAAGGAAGGGTTTAGGCCTGGCAGAAGGCTTATTTTACCAGATTAAAATGGCATTTTAAATCTACACTTCAGGCTGCAGTGGCAGGCATGAGACATGCTTAACAGTGCTACTATATGTACAGGCCCTGGGTACATATACTACCATTTACTAGGGACGTATAACTAACTGAAATGTGTCAGTTAGGTTTATATCAATTTTATCATGTTTGGAAGGGAGAGCATGGTTAGCAGGAGTAAAGTGTGCAGAGCCCCAATGCCAACAAAAACTAGTTCAATAAGAATAGAGTAAGGCAAATGTCTGGGGGAATACCATGCCAATTGAAGGAGCTATAGGGGTCTGTGCTTTTGTAAGTTAATTTGAGAGTCTTTAAACGTATTAATTTTAGAGTTTTTAAACGTATTTTAAAGTGTTATAACCAATCCTAGCCATAACTTCACATTTACATATATATATATTAGTGAAAAAGTAGATAGACAGACAGACTAACAGACAGAAAGGCAGGCAGACAGACAGATAGACAGACAGAGAGACATGCAGACAGATAGATAGATAGATAGATAGATAGATAGATAGATAGATAGACATACAGATAGATAGATAGATAGATAGATAGAGAGAGAGAGAGAGAGAGAGATAGATAGATAGATAGATAGATAGATAGATAGATAGATAGATAGATAGATAGATAGATAGATAGATAGATAGATAGATAGATAGATAGATAGATAGATAGATAGATAGATAGATAGAGTTGGAGATTGGGCCATTGGTTGGTGATAGGTCCACAATTGTCCTCACTGGGAACCAAACACCCCATTGTAGTGCTTGACTCTCACAGGGTAGCGAAGCGGAGCAGTCCAAGGCCTACTAAAGGGAGGTGGTGTGGGCTAGTAATCACCCATCCCTGGCACTCAATAATAGCACTCAAAAATTATTGTCCAGCCAGTATCTTTTCTTTAGAAAAAGGAGCAGTACATTATTACACACATACCACTAAATACTAGTAATGGTAAAAAATAGCCGCTAGAGAGCATCACAGTGAAAAAGCATTGCATTTCAATCATATAGGCCGCCACTAGAGTGCATAACCACATAAAAATTGCATTTAGACATTTGCGGACCTTCCAGGAATTCTTGGATGTTACAACACACAAGGCCCCTATGAAGCAAAGAACTCCTAGATGTAGAGCAAAAGTTCAAGCCATGAGAGAGCTTGAAAAGACTTTGAAATCCAGGGGAGGTGATAATTTTGGGGTCCCCCAACTTAGGGTCGGAACTCAGAAAGTATCCTGGGAAAAAAATGCTAAGTGGTGCTGAGTAACTTGGTGGTAGTCCCATCGACCTGGGACCACTGCATGTAGAGATACAGGTGAAAATGCATTTAGTTTGAAAAGCCCGCAAAGCATTGTGGTGCAATTTTTCCCGAGCCAGTGAATATCTGAAGAGCAACTCTCCCGATGTGCCAGGGAGAGCTGCGTTGATATTTTCCTTTTTGTTTGCGAGGTACACCTGGCCTCGCACTGCGTTTTCTTTCTTAAATCGGGGAACCCAGTCCTACTCGGGCACCCCACGGCTTTACTTGGTTGGAGGGCAGCTTGGGTAGCCCACCCCTGACAATCTTCACTTGTGTCCGTTCATTCCAGTGGCAGATGTGCACTTGTGTGTTGCTGCATCCCGCTATCCCCAGACATGGGCCCAGGGAGCAGGGAGAGCGGACCACTTAGGGGGGTTACTGCAGCACTCCCCTCATCCTCCTGTCATGATCCCCCTGCAGAGCCTGGAGGGGCCCAGGACCCCATCCCTGGGCCCCTCCAGGCTCTGCAGGGGGATCGTGACAGTGCACCCCGATCCTCGGACTCTCGGAGAAGCGCAATGGCCCTTCCTACATTAGGAAGTACTCAGGGGTCCAGGGATGGGGTCTCGCCCCCCTTTTAGCATAAATCCACCCGGGAGATCGGGTCCCCTGAAAGCTGTAAGAATAGGGAGGGGGTCGCACGCACACCCCTCCTCCAGTAAAAATAAGAAGTCAGCTTCTTGGCGGCATCCCCAGGTCCTGGTCCAACCGGGGAAAATTATTAGAACAGTAGCAAAGACCCACGCGCTCCGAGGTAGTAAAGTAGGTCAAAGGTTCCTAAACTTTAGAATGCCATAACTTGGGCCCTGTTGGGACGATTACGATGATCCTGGGCTCACTTTACTCCTGATGGTGACCTCTATCCACCAGTGTCACTCGATTCAACCCTTCTCAGCTCCCAAGTGGTGCAGTCTTCAAAAAGCGATCCTCCTGGGCCAGTTCTCCTTTGGTGATTTGTTGGTGGCCGCAGAAAAGTTCAGGACTTTTCTCCAACTGGCCCTCAGGGTGTGGAAGGGGGCCTTGGGGAGAGCCATTGGTCCTGGGGTCAACTGGGCAGAGTCCTTAGTCCTGCGTGGGAGTCAGGTGGTTCCTCTTTCCAGTTACTGATGGCAGTCCCAGGAGCTAGCAGCGAAGTGAAAAAAAAAACTCCACAGGCCAGAGAGAGTCTTGCCCTTGTGCAAGAGTTTTTAAAGGGGAGAGGAAGGTTCCAGAAGACTGGATCCCCTGGCCAATCATGGGTTGCCACATCACCTTGCCATCCCTGCCCCAACCCTCCTACAAAGCATTCTGGAACAGTCCAAGATGTTGTCATCCAGGAGCCACTGGTCTCTTCAACTCCAGGGGTCTCAGCTTCACCCCTCACTGACATCACTGCAAGGGACTTGCACACTAGAATTTCAAAGAGGGCGCCCCTCTGGGTTGACCCCAGTTGTCTGGGCACTCTCCTTTGTTTAGTGGGCTTGGGCAGGCCCATCCCTGGTACAGTGTGACAGCTGAGTGAATGATGGAGATCATTCTGCCCCACCCCTTTCCTCTTCAGGAGCTGGGAGAAGTACTGCTTATTGCTCCTTTTGTGTGGGGCAGCCTTTGTTCCTACTGCTGGAGAAAATGTAATTAACTGGGCACAGCAGGGTAACACAAGGCCTGGGATCTGATCCTGAGCTGAGCCAGGAAAATATGGAAACTCTGGACGGCCCATAAGATGTACAGTTATCATGTTAGAAGTTACATATATGGTTTTACTGCACAGGTTACACTCCAATTCAAGACTTCAATGGTCTCTGTAGTCCAAAGGGGAGTGAAACTACCCTCTAAGGTGGTTCTCTGCCTATAATCGGGTGGCACTATAGTTAAAACTTTAAAGCCCATTGACTTTCCCTATTAGTGTACACTACCCTCGTAAGGCCTATCCCAGGTGAAAACCTAATCCTGCAGAGTCCCCATTGCGCGAGCCTACCTGTGCACTGTTACAGGGCTGTGCACAACAGTAGTCTCCCACACGCAGTCTGCACATGTTTGCACACATGTTCATGTGTAACCAGCCAAGTGCCCCTTACTTTTGCTGTGTCGCAGCGACCTCATCTTAAAAGGCAGACAATGGTGGTAACACGTGCAGTCCTTTTGCCAAGTGATTACTGGGGGTGAGGCATTGGTAGTGAGGCGCACCCACAGTAAAAAGTTAAACAGGTGATCATAAAAAAGCAAAAACGCTGTGCATACTGAAGGGGCAGAATCCAATTTGCAATAGATAGATAGATAGTTAACTGTCAACAAGAGAATCAACCTTGAAGCTCCTCACACATGCCTAGAAAGCTCTCCATTTTATTTTATTTTTTAAATCTGTTTTTATTGAGTTTATTTCACATTACAGTACAGAAATGACGGACGTTTGGGTCGCAGTCCCCCAATGCCACCGTTAATCAAAAACAGAACTTACATTTCTCCACTGCAATGCAGGACATGCAAGAACAACAGAGAGAGTCCTCCCATGTGGAAAGGCCTCAGTATGCAATCATTTAGGCAATGGTGAAATGGGTATAGACACAGTGTGAACACTTGGTAGCATCTTAGCGATGGTATCCCATGTCAGTTCTTTCAGCACTTTCCCCTCGGCCTATCCAACAGATGACAATTTTTTAGGAACCAGTTAAACAATAACATCAACAGTGACCGGTACATAAGTGACAACCTGTTTCACGTCCCTCCCGTACATGCGTCCCTAGCTATTACTTGGCGACTTGTTATGTACCCCTACTCGCTGCCAACTCCATTCCCACATGTGCGCCTCGGTAATGTGTTTGCGTTCATGGAATACCGTGGCTTGGTATCAGGGGTGTACGTGGTGTATGGCGTCCCCTATCTGGTCGGGACTCTCCTGGTAAGTGCAGCCCCCGGGAGTCCCCTCCTCTGTGTGTTGTAGTGTCTGAAGCATGCCCCCCCACTGAGCCGCCATGGGCTCCTTGCGCAGCCCTAGTGTTTCCTCCCGTTGTATGGCAATCCCCTCTGCTTTAGCCCAGGCCAGCAATGAATAGATCCATGCGCGTATCTGTGGCGGGTCCACTGCTTTCCATCGCTTAGTTAGGAGGCGCTTAGCGACCACAATCCCCAGGTCAAGAAATCGAGATGTGGCTTTCAAGGCTGGAGTCCTGCGGAAGTGGTGTAGAAGGTATACAGTCCAGTCAAAGTGTATATCACGACCTGTGCAGGTGTGTAACAGTCTGCCTACCTCACGCCAGTATGCTAGCAATTTAGAGCAACTCCATAACATGTGTATCAACCCAGCCCCAAGCTCAGCACATCGTGGGCATACCGCATCTGTGCGATGAAAATACCTATTGATTGTCTCAGGAGTGAGATATGCCCTGTGGACGATAAACAACTGTATCTGGCGAAATCGTACATTGCGCGGTATGTGTACCGGGCTGCCAAGCATCCGCGCCCACTCTTTGTCCGCCATTTGTCTCCCCAAGTCCAGTTCCCACTTACGCCGAAGTGGCGCTAGACTGAGCGCCGTATGGAGTCGGAGCGACGCCGCAAACCAGAGCACCAGGTGGCGCCCCCGCCCCATAACGTGTAAATACTGGATAGTAAGATGCTGAGTGGGCTCAGCAGTTATGTCTCCCCATTTAGATGTTAGCGTCTCTACCAATGAGCGGTGTGTAAGGAATCGCCCCCGCGGGAGCCCCTCTTCTTCCACTAGTGTCATATATGGGATAAGGACCCCATCTCGATACAGGTCACCCAGCGTCTGTATGTCAGCTTCCTGCCAGTCTGCAATCGCCAGGGATGTGAGAACCGCTGTCCCACAAGGAGAGCCCTCTAATGGTATAGCCGGTGCATAAGGCACAAGGGTCGTAGTGATATATAAACATCTGCGATAGCATTTGTACGCTACTGCTAGTAGTAGCGGCTTTGGCGCTGCGGCTCTAGTAGCAGGATGGAAAAGCCTGATTATTTGCTCAAGTGTGTAAGGTGGCAGCGAGGTCGCTGTGTCCTCCCGGTTCCTGTCCGCAAGCCATTGGGCTATCCACTGCATCTGGGCGGCTAAATAGTAGTGCTCAAGGCAGGGCGCTGCCAGGCCTCCCTGGTCAGTAGGAAGGTACAGTTTTCCTAGCGTTATCCTGTGTCGGGAGCTCCCTCACAAAAAATCCCTCAGCATTCTGGCAAAGGAAGCGAAGAAAGCAGCTGAGACATAAAGGGGCAGATTAGTGAAATAATACAGGAGCCGGGGAAGAATCACCATTTTGGTCAATGCTACTCTACCAGTGACCGTCAGTGGGAGCGTACTCCAAAATCTCATCTGCGACCGGATCGCGGTTAAGGCCCTCCCCAGATTACCGTCAAATAAATCTCTCTGCTGGCGATATATCTGGATCCCTAGATAGCGGAAGGTACACTCTTTCCATTGCACCTCCGCACCGTTGAGGATATAATGTGGGTTATGACCCCCCTCGCCGAACGCGTAGATGCATGACTTTCCAGCGTTCACTCGCAATCCCGAGACCGCGGCAAAGTCCAGCAACAGGCGTGCCAACTGATCAGGTATGTTGTCAACGTCTTTCACGTAGACTAGTAGGTCATCTGCGTAGAGCGACACTTGGTGTACCGCGTCTCCAAGAGGTATACCCATTCCCAGCGTCTCACGCATTACTGCTGCTAAAGGCTCTATGGCGAGCGCTAACAGGAGCGGGGATAGGGGGCACCCTTGTCTTGTACCCCTGCGCACTGGTATAGCGTCTGATATGTGTGGCCCTAACCGCACGCGGACCGCCGGACTTTTGTAAAGGAGGTCAACCATCTGGAGAAACCCCAGTCCCAGATCATACCGCATCAACACCGCCGACAGATAGCCCCAGTCTAGGCAATCGAAAGCCTTTTCCAAGTCCAACAGAAGACACCCGGCTCTGGGCCACCTCTGCAGTGCATCCGTTGCTACCCTGAAAAATCGCCGGAGATTCAGGGAGGTGCTCCGCGCGGGCACAAAGCCATTTTGGTCAACGTGAACCAATTCCGGAACGACCGGCGCTAGTCGGACCGCTAACAACTTAGCAAGTATTTTATAGTCGGTGTTGAGGAGGGCTAAGGGCCGATACGAACCCACTGCCGTGGGATCCCTATCCGGTTCCAGGAGAGATACTAGATATGCCTCTTGTAATGAGGGAGGCAACTTCTGTTCCTCTAGTGCTGTGGTGTACAGCGCATGTAGGCGTTGCACAAGGGTCTCCCGATAGGCCTTGTAGTATTCAGCAGGCAGGCCATCTGGCCCCAGCGTCTTCCCAGATGCCATAGATCCGATCGCTTCACCGATCTGCTCCAGGGTGAGCGGGCTATTGAGCGCCTCCTGATGTTCAACCGAAGCGGTAGGTAACCGGGCGGAGTCGAGGAAGTGCTCCAGCCCCTGACCAGAGCAGCACCCTCCAGACTGTTATAGTTGGGCGTAGTGGTCTGTGAAAGCCTTATGGATCTCCCGCTGCGTATACACAAGAGTCCCCTCCAACGTACGTATAGCTCCAATCGGAGCATGGGCGCATTCCTGCCTCAGCAGCCAGGCAAGCTAACGGCCCGCTCTATCAGCCGAGGCGTGTGTGCGGGCTGTATGGGCTGTATAGTTGTGGCATCTCAGCCTCTCCAGCAATTCTGCATGTTGGTCTCGCAACCCTCGCAGCCGGCCCGAATCATTACCGCTCCCTTCATCGCGCTCATATTGCAGGAGCTGGGACTCTATCTTTGTTAACGATATTGACAATTGTTTTCGTATGTTCCACGTGGCCCCCAAGCAGTGGCCTCTAATCGCTGTTTTGAAAGCGTTCCACTCCACTAGCGCATTACTCGCAATGCCTTCATTAAGTTCAAAATATGTTAGAATGGCCGTCCCTAGTGAGGAACGGAAGTCCAGGTCTTCTAATGCGGCCGTTTGAAGGCGCAATGTAGGTATGGGAGGGCGGTCGGCTTCCCAACTCAGTTGAAGCCATATAGGGTTGTGATCGGAGTGTGTCCGACCTAGGTACTCCATTTTCGTGACCAACGGGAGCAGGGATTGGGATCCCACCACTCTATCTATTCGCACATGCAAGTCATGCACCGCCGAATAGAAGGAATAAATGCGCTCAGTGGGGTTGAGCACTCACCACATGTCTAATAATGTCCAGTGTGTGAGCCAATCCGCGAGAGCGCGAGCATTAGACACAGCAGAGGTGCTGCGGAGAGGGGGAAAGGACCTGTCTGCATCAACGTCAAGTACCGAATTAAAGTCCCCCCCTAGAAGCCAGGGCAATCCTGCATAGGGGGACAATACCTGCGTCAACCGCTCCTGAAATGAGGACTGGTCCACATTTGGGGCATATAGTGAACCCAGTAAGATTACCTGACCATTGAGTCACCCCTTGACTAAGGAATATCTACCCTCCTGATCATTTACCACCTCTTCACAGATAAACGGGATACCCGCCCTAACCCATATTAACGTGCCCCGCGCGTGTGCTGAATACACTGTTCCATGTACCTCTCCCCGCCAGCGTCTACGCAGTTTGTCCAGTTCTACCTGCGTCATGTGCGTTTCCTGTAAGAGGGCGATGCCCACCTGGGGATGCTGGAGGTAAGCAAAGACTGAATAGAGGCGCGCAGGCGTATGCATGCCACGTATATTCCATGTCATTATGTTAGTGCACGTCATTGTTAGCATGGGAAAGCATTTGGAGTGACGGGAGGAGTTGTCGTGAAATTGTGCCTGTTACGGGGGTGGGTAGATGTGTACCGGCCTGTCTTAACATAACCAAAGATTCAACGTCAAACCTCATAACAGTGGGGGCAAACTCTGCAGAGAGAGCCGTCCAAACGTCCTTAACAATGTAGGATGTTAGACTATTCCAGAAAGCTGTCTGGAGGGGTCGTGGGAGCAGACGGTGTTATGTTGTAGCGTACCCCTCCCTGTCTCTGCTGTAAGCGGTGCCATCAAAATAAGTCTCCGATTCATTGTAGGGGCGCAGTGTGTGGCTTGAGAGAGCAACATTTCCCCTATCTCTATATGTCGTGACGGCGCGTGGGGTATGACGTGTCAAAGCGGCCACAGCCATCTGGGTGTTATGTGTTGTATCTTGCACATTGTCTGCAATAGCTGTGCTGCCCCGTGTTAACTGTGTCGAGTGAAGGGCATACATAACTAGCACAATTTAAGACAATACTTGCGTGAACTGCTTATGATATAGTCCAGCATGGCAGTGTCCCATCAGATTATATCGTCCGCGGTCTGCGGAGTGACCACTGGTTGATCCAGATCTTCAGAGTCCACTGTTGCAGGGGACGATGAGCCGCTGTCCGCTGTCAAGTCCGGAGAGCCCGCTGTGAGTCCATCCCTGCCGCGCGCCGGTCCGAGTGTCGCAACCGCCTCTAGGGCTTCTTGTCTTTCCTGTCTGATCTTCTCCGGGCTTGGCGCCGCTGACCCCAGGTTCGCTCTCCTGCGTGTCGCCCGCTTTCCTCGTCGCCGTGGTCTGCCACCTGCCAGACCGCCAGCATCTGGGACCGATGGGCGCGGTCCCTTCCACAGTCCGGACTCCTCTAGCCAGTCCCATGCATCCGCCGGGGAATCAAAGAAGCGGGTCCCTCCCTTCGTCACCACTCGTAGTCGAGCCGGGAATAGTAGAGAGTAGGGCAGACCCAGATCTCGAAGTTGACGCTTCACTGCCATATAGTTGCCTCTGCGCCGCTGCACTAACGCCGTATAGTCAGGGAACAACATGACCTGGCTGCCTCCTACTTTGAGGTGTTCCAACTTGTGTGTTTCACGTAGTACTGTATCCCTGTCTCTGTAATTGAGTAGTTTAAAAAGGAACGGGCGTGGCCTAGCCCCCGGTCGGGGCCTCTGCATCGGTACTCGGTGCGCACGCTCCACCGTAAACTGCGACGACAGTGCTCCTTGGGGTAGAATGTCTCTTAACCAGTTCTCCACATACTGTTCTGGGTTTCGCCTTCTTCTCCCTCCGGAAGACCCACCACGCGAACATTGTTGCGGCGGGAGCGTCCCTCCGCGTCCTCAACTCTATCTTCCAGCGCATGTATTCGGTCTAGCATATCTTGCAGTGCAGACGCGTGGCTATGGGTGACTGGCTGTAGTTCCTGTAGGGTCTGGCCGTGAAGGGTAACCTTCTCAGTCAATTTCCGGTGGTCTGCGTGCAGCAGCGTGAAGTTCGCAGTGACTTTATCAATTCTCGTCTCCAGGGAGGCTCTGGTGTGTTCCAAGGCAGACCCGATCTTTTCCACCGCTGCCAAGACTGTGTCCATCTTAGCGGCTAGAGCCGCAGTCGACGACTCGGTGCCCTCCCCTTCTTTGTGGCGGGGAGAATCCGCGCTGCCCACCCACGGCGGCCCCTGCTGCATCTTGGCTCGTATACGGCCCATCACTAGTTGCTGCACAGTTGACATTCGCAGCTGACCAGAAGGCAAAGGGGCTGCTCAGGCTACCTGTCGCCGCGTGTGCCTCAATGTCTATTCAGCAATGAGGTGAATGGAGAGCACCCGGTGCCTGCGTCGGCCTCAGCAGGCGTGCGTCAACTCCCGCCACAACACTGCTAGAACGTCCCCAGGAAATCAGGCCGCGCGGTAGGCCCAAGCGCCGCACAATGGCAGGTCTTCTCACCTCCTCCCAGCGTCCCGCTCCAACAGTAGGTCTTGCAAGCCCTCGCGACCACAGGCCGCAGTGTCGACGCAGGGAGAAGGGGGGGGCGGCGGCAGAGCAGACCAGTTCCCAGCGACCGGCCCCCGCCACCACTCACACCAGCAGCGGCCGCCGATCGCTGCCACAGCACCGCTACAGGTCTCTAGATAGACGACTCTGGGGTCCCTCCTGGTGCCGCCGCGGCAGGCCACCGGGCCCAGGGAGGCATACGCTGCCGCACCGCAGCTAGATCCAGAGGTAAGTTCCACTTCCTCGGTGCCCCCACCCCGCAGCACCGCGCCCGTCAATGGCCGGGCAGTCAGGTCCACACGTCTAGGCCAGGCAGCGCGCACTCACCAGCTGCGTCTCAGCAGGGGGGGGAAAGGACAGCCGCCGCAGGCTTCTCCTGTTCACAGCGCCAGGTCCGAGCAGGTCGGCCACACTCACAGTTCTCGCCGGCAGTTTCAGTCCAGGCCTCCGGGCATGAAACAGGCCCAGAGCACTCACTGCAGGGCAAGTTCACCGACGAGAGGCGCAGGCGCCCAGCGCGGGGCACAGATTACTACCCCAGTGTTCTGCTTTTTGGGGGGGGGGTTCAGAGCACAGCGCCACCAGCAGGATTCACTCTCCGGCTGTAGGGTATCCTGGCCTCCCAGGCGGGTTATCAGGGCCGGTGCAGCCAGACCCTCGCGTAGCCGCCCCCTCCTCTCTCAGGGGTCTCCACTTCGGTCGAACACTCCGCAGCTTGACTCGGCGCGAAGGGGCCAGCCACACCGCTTCAGCGCAGCGCCGTCTCACCTGCAGACGCCACAGTTGCTTAGGCCGCCATCTAGTAACACCACAAAGAGGTGGGTGCCTCCTCACCTCATCGAGCTGCCCCTGCACTCGGAGCCAACAGCCTCAGATCGGGCAGATGGGCGCACCCCGCAGCTCAGCTCAGCGCCAAGGTCAGCCTCTTCGCGGGTCTCTGCTCCCCAGATGCGGTCCGCCTCTTCGCGGGTCTCTGCTCCCTCGCTGCCCACACACCTCCGATACCCGGCAGGCAGCCAGGCGTGTCCACCGCCCCGGGTCCGCCGCAAGCGGGAGTCGCAGCAGCGACACAGGCAAACTGACGCGGCTCGCACCGCGCCGTCTCCACTCGGCCTTTCCGTGCTCGGGCCGCTCACCTTGTTGCAGTCGCCACTCGGTTGCGCGGCGACGAAATGGCACTTATCGGGTCTGCTTCAGATCAGCAGCACCCCAGCGATACAGCCCCGCCGTTTTCCAGGGCAGATGGCACCAATTGAAGGAGAAATTCCGAATAACAAGGGGATGATGGCCGGAGCGCTAAAGTCCTGCGTCCGCCATGATGGCTGGCTAGCCACGCCCCTCCCTAGAAAGCTCTCCATGACGTAGGACCAGCATATCTGAGCCACCGCCTCTCATTCCATGTACCCGCCAGACAACTTTGCTCTGCCCAACTGGCCCTGGGTACATTCTCACGGATCCACAAGACCACAACTGGAGGAAAATCCTTCTCCTATCTCGCCGCCAAGACATGGTACACCCTGCCCCTTCACCTCAGGCAATCTCCGTCGCTGACCCAATTCAGGAAGGATCTCAAGACCTGGCTCTTTGACTGAACCTCCATGCCCAGACAGATCAGGAGCACCTCCCCCCCTCCTCAGCGCCTTGAGACACTCATGGGTGAGCAGCCGTGCTACACAAACTCCTGATAGATAGATAGATAGATAGATAGATAGATAGATAGACGCAGACGGACGGATGGATGGATCATGTATTCTCATCAAGGGCTTCAGGTGGCATCATAAATAAAACACTGAAGTCAGACTGTTTTGTAAAGGTTAGCAGAACCCTGATATGACAGCATAGGACCATATCAGAAGGAAAGTTCAGCTAGGAGGCAAACTTGGATTAATAAGAAACCACTGCAAAGTGTGCAGTGTGTGCGTTTTGTTAAGAGGGACAATAATATACATTTTTAACTATCACTCTGCTTTATCAACAATAAAAGAAAGGCTGTGGTCCTTATTTACTGCACAATTTGACAACTTGGCAGGGAGCTACACACCCATTTCCCTGCTTCCGGTAGTGAGTATATTACTAGAAAAGCATGTTAATAAACATCCGTCCTGTTTCTTGGAAACTCATAATGTCCTCCACCCCACCCAGACATGTTTCAGATCGGGTTGCAGTTCAGTGACTGCACTACTGGTAGCCACAGAGGAAATCTGCTCTATTCTAGATCAAGGTGGTTCCACTGCAAAAATAATGTTGGATCTAAGTGTTGCTTTCGACGCGGTATCGCACTCCATGCTTATCCAGAGGATGATGGAAGTTGGCATTATTGGGGATGCCATTTGAGTGGCTGGAAGCCTTCTTGAGGAATAGGAGCTTTCAAGTTTGCAAAGGTCCATTTATTTAATCTATTCACCCACTGCAGTGTTGATCCCACAGGGATACTCATTGAGCCCTACACTTTTTAATTTGTAAAATTAAAAATTGTAAGGTCTCATAGTCTTGCATTAGTGTTGCATGAAGATGACACTCAGATCATTTTGGCCCTTACACCCAATGTTAGTCGAACCTCCACCCAACTAAGCTTTTATCTAAAGGAGGTTACGTGCAAGCAGTCTGAAACTTAACGGCGACAAAACGGAGGTACTGGTGGTAGGTAACAATAGCTCAAGGTGGCTGGAACTGTCCTGGCCAGAACAACTAGGCGAGTTACCACAGCCAGCCAAAGCAGTAAAAAGTCTAGGCATCTGGATAGACAACAAGCTCATGATGAAGACTTAAGCCAAAAAATTGGCCTGGTCTTCTTTTGGCATGCTGAGATCTCTCAGGAAAATCTTACAAATCCTACCGGCATCTACAAGGAGGGTAGTGATCAATGGCTCGCGGGTGGTGGGGCGGGTGGGTCGTGTGGGCGGGGTTATGTGGGGGCGTCGGTGGGAGGGGTCGTGCATATTTAAAAAAACATTAAAAAAATAATAATAAACGTACCTTTGCGCAGGGTCCTGCGTTGCCGCTCCTGCTCTTCTCCGTCTCGGACGGAAGCACAGCCAGGCCCCACTGACCAATCACAACGCTGCAATGCAGCGTTATGATTTGTAGGCACCCAGGCTCCCCTGACCAATCACAATGCTGCAATGCAGCGTTGTGATTGCTTTGAGCATCCTGGTTCGGCGCTCAACCAGGGAATGGGCGCCTGTGCTTGTTCTCCACTCAGACTCTAATGCAGCCTGCATGGAGAACAGGGGACAATGCGCATGACTGGTTTGGGTGGCCCAAGAGGGCCGACCAAACAGTCATTGTGCACTTAGGAGTGGGCAAACAACTCCTCCCCTGCCCTACTCCGAGAGCAGAGCAGCCCTGCCCACCCGAACACCCGCAAAGCAGCACGATGCATAAAATTATAATAACTGTAAGTTATTATCATTTTATGCTTCTTCTTCGCACTGCTTAAAAGCAGTGGGGCGATGCTCCTCCGCCATAGCGGAGGAGCCGCCACTAGTAGAGATACAGTGTTTAATAAACCCACGGCTAGGCTTTGGTAACTCCCTCGATTTAGGGAGTCCTAAATACTTGATAAAAATATTTCAAGTGGTGCAGAATGCCGCTGCAAGCATTATGCTCAAAATACCCAAGCACCAATCAGCAAGATCTGCTCTATCAGCCTTACATTGGCTGCCAGTCCAAAGGAGAATTCACTTTAAGGCTCTATGCATGTTCCAGGGAGGTCTTTGAGATCTAGTAATCAGAGACTGCTGCTGGTGGTCAAGATCAAAAGGGTGAGAAGAGGAGGCCGCTCCTTTGTGTACCTTGTATCTGCTCTTTGGAATGCACTTTCGGCCTCCCTTAGAAGTCAGCAGTCAAAAGTATGTTTTAGAAAATGTTTAAAAACATACCTTTTCTGCAGAATGGACTTTAGTTAATTGGTTCACTATGGTAACTCGGTGAGATTGTTATACATAGCGCTGCGAGGTCCGCTGGGGTAGCCATGCGCTCTATAAAAACAACTGAATTGAATTGAACATGGTACGATCTTCTATTCGTTCAAATCATTCCATGCATTATGAGGTTCCTTACTTGATACACATTATATACAGATCAAACCAATTGTTATGTAAAAGAATAAGCTACCCTTTTCTATCACTATCGGGGAATTTTGCAACTAAACCCCTTACATCTTTTTATTTTAGAAACCTTCAGATTTTTCTCCTTTCATAGGAAAGTTAGACTATTGCCACATCTTCTTGTATCAATTTCTCACATTATTTTCTTTTCTATGTTGGTGTAGCTCATAGCAGTTTCCTTTCTTCTCATTTCTATGATGTGGTAATGTAAGAGACCTTTTAGGTCTGTCACCTGCGGTGTCCTGTTTTATGTTAAATGTTATTATCACACAGTCAGGCATTACACCATGGAGACACGCTGCCACGTGCAGACTGCACGCCACGTCCTCTCGCCATGCGTGACACTATTATGTACATTAGAGGTGACAAGAGAAAGGGATTATGATAATAGTTGGTGACACTGTGCGCTCAGCCAGAGGAATGGCACAAAAGAGGCAGAACTCTGCACATGAGAAGATTGAAGGTTAATGCGCAGCAGCTTTAGTGTACTGGAGCGAGGCTTCTTTCATAAGGTGCAACCACTCAATGCAGCTAGGCACTAGTTTGCAGCATTGTCCATGTTATCTGAGTGAAAATGTGATACCATTGTACGATTTGAATACAGAATTAGGTTTTCAGATGGGGGAAAGTGGTGCGAGTGGAACATGTTTGAGCTCCTTGCCCATTGTGGCATTGCTCCGGCAGAAAAAGATAGGCATGTCACAGATGCCGTATTTTGGCTCTGAATAAGTTCATATATCAGATTAAAAATGGATTCACAGTTAATATACATTAAGGCACAGTGTCAATTTCTGAATGGCTCCTCCATAGGTAAAATCAGTTTCCTTAGTAACTGTATGATATTTTCGGCCACAAGACTAAATAGATTCTCTCTCCTCCTCCTTCAGTAATTTGGAAGACGATGGGAGAGATTTACTAAGATTTTGCATCACAAAAGTGATGGAAATCGGTGCAAAATCTTTTTTTCCCAATTTACTTTTCAGCGCTAAACTTGTTTAGCGCTGGAAATACCAGAAAAGTAATGTGATGCGCTGCTTTGCATTACTTTGAGCCATGGGGGCGTACCAAGGGTGGTGCATGGGCGTTCCCATGCACCACCCAAGGTACCTCTCACTAAACCCAATTTACTAAATAAACTAAATTGGATTTAGCGTGAGAAAACTGTGCCCTTTTCTAGTAGGCACAAGGAAGGAGAAATGCTTTCATTTCTCCTTTCTTTTCCGACTTTCCATGTGTGCTGCACTTTACAGCACACATACAAAGTGTGAAAATGGTTAAAGTGAGTCCACGCATAGTATTTTGTACTGGAAGGGTTCCTTCCAGTACAAGACCTTTGCTAGTCTCACGGATACACCCTTGCACCATGGCACAAAGGTGTCTCCTTGGCGCATGGCAACTGATTTCAGCGCCGGCGCTAGTGAGAGGGTAGGAGAGTGCCTTATTTTAGTAAATAGGGCGCTCTCCTCTTCTCTCCTTTCCACATAGCGCACCGCAGCATTTGCGGCTGCTGCAGTGCGCTACGTGAGAAAATAGTAAATCTGGCCCTAAGCGTACAGAAGCAGTGAGATGTACATAAGGGGCAATCGTGTGCAGATCAGAAACGAAGATTAAGCATCAACCAAAGTCTAGAGCTGTGCACAGCGGAGTTGTATCTAGGGAACTGCGACATTTTTGGTACAGATAAATGCAGGTTTCTTATTTTTCCTAAGATTTGAGACACGTTTTTGAATTTCACATACATTTTTTTATATTTTGGAAATTTCCTGCTATTTTGAACATTTTGGAGACTAGGGGGCATATTATCAACGGCCAGCGATAATTATCGCTGGCCGTGATTAGCAACGTATTTCCTAACGCAGGCTATCTCTGGAATTTATCTCCCTGGTAGCGCGTTATTAACAACGCGTTTCTCCAGGGAGATAAAAATTCCAGAGATAGCGAGGTTGTCGCCGGTTTGCAGGGAACATCGCTGGTTTTCCAGCGATGTTCCCTGCAAACGGCGATAGCTCTTGCTGATACGACCTCTGTGGTCGTATCAGCATAATCCACCTCCTATGTCTAACATAGGTAAGTCAGGATTGTAGCAGACGTTAGATTTTGGCGAAAATGCCCGTTTTCGCCAAAGTTTAACGTCTGCTATAATCCTGTGGGCTGCTTGTAAATATCGCGATGTGAACATCGGCGATATTTACAACGTAGTCCATCCGGGTACGCACAGTAACGCCACACTTTGCATCTCATTAGAGATGCAAAGGGAAGCGTTGGGAAAAAGGGTGTTAACATGCGATTATGCATGTTAGCACCCTCTTGTTGATAGGGCGTTAGTTTTATCTCCGCTTTTTTGGCTTTTTAAGCCAAAAAAGCGGAGATAAAGCCCTTGTAGATATGCCCCTTCTTTTTCTTGAAATTAAAAAAAGAGAGATAAAATGTGTAGATTTTTTATGGAAGAAACATGGGGGCATATTAGCAAGACCCACGTTAAAATTATCGCCGTTTTAGCGGCAGGAAACTGCCGCTAAAACGGCGATAATGGGCTTGCTAATATGCGTTATAGAATTCCAATAGAAGCCCATGTTAGATGTCCTGCACATCTAACCTGGGCTTCTATTGGAATTCTATAACGCATATTAGCAAGCCCATTATCGACGTTTTAGCGGCAGTTTCCTGCCGCTAAAACGGCGATAATTTTAACGTGGGTCTTGCTAATATGCCCCATGATTTCCTATTTTCCATCTTTTCCTTGAAATTAAAAAAAGAGCGATAAAGTGTATATTTTTATGAAGGAACATGGACTGACTGGGGCTAAGGAGTGTCCAAGCTTTGGTTGCTGACAACATACTATAGCGACAATACTGGAGCTGCAAGGCGCTGCTGATGTATTGTAATGGCAGGCCAGCTGATTTACAGGCTAGCCAGAGTACTGGGCACCCTCAGAGTGAGAATTTACAGGAAAACTGTAATATTTATGCTGCAGCTAAGTTAATTAGACAGCGGAAAATGGGACCAGATTCGTAATCAATATCAGACCTGACAAAAATGTTCAAACAAGCCCTACTGAAAAAGACCGTGACTAGAATGGGGTCATATTGACTTTCTTGGTTGAATCATGGTGGACCATCCTGCTCTGAAAACAACATTTGAGCCTGAAGCATACTTGGAAATGGCATAATGCCCAATCTGGCCCTAACAGAGTACATGGGACAATCATATATAAAGGTTATTAAGAGATCGCTGTCAGGGGAAGAAAGTCCTTGGCGTTCGGACACATATGGTGGTCCAGGAGAGTTGTGTGTGAGGGGAGCTGAGGCCATATTTATTTCAAATGTGTTGCTTTCAAAACATCCAAGAAAGCTCAAACTAAGGGGGTCATTACGATGGCGGGCAGAGGCACAACTGCGGTGCTGGCGGAAAATGACCTTTTCCGCACTCCAGCAGCGGTCCTCCCTCCCGCCATATTACAATGGGCAAACATAGCCCATTTTCCGGCCGCCGCGGAGCGACGTGAACCGCCAGATTTTTGCACACGCCACCGCGGTGGTGGGAGCCAATAGAGACCCACCGCCGTGCGGAATGACATCCCGACCGCCGTACAAATCACGATGCCACAAACAACCCAGCACACCGCAGCAGAGAAACCACCAATCCAGAGACGGCGGAAACACTACTGCGGAGCGCGAAACCAGACTCCCGGTCCCCTCCACCCGGTCCGGACCGCAATGGATCCAGCTCTTCAAGCCATTCCGGTGCTGTACCTCATACACTACCAGAAAATAATGGACCGTCGCGGACAACACCGCAGGTACGCAATGACACAACTCTGCACACAACCACAACACACAACTCCTGTGCTGATATACGGTTCCTGTCCACATCAGACACTCTGGTGGGGACAGGAACACCTCCCCAAGTGTACCCACACATGTCCCACCTGTCAGGAAATCACCCCTCCGCATCCGGGTCACCAATCAACTGCGAAATCACTGCAATGTCCCGGTCACGTCACCGCAGCGGTGAAGACGCGGGAAAACATGCGCAAAATGTAGTAGGCAGGGCCGGCGCCAGGCATGGGCAGTCCACAAAGTTTCACAGGGCTCCACCTCCACCCTTCCCACACTACGTTTCCCACACCCATTTGGGGCACATGCTGTGTGCTCCTCCTGTGCCCCCCCCTGCACAATTCATCTCCCAGGTGTAGCCATACCTTGCACCTCACACACCAAAGGACCAGGGCGCCTGTCTTGGAAGGTGGGGGTGAAGAGGAACACCCTGCACAGAAGCTCAGGGGCTGGACAACCCTCCTCCTCACACCTATCTCCCACTCATGTGAAGCAAACTGAGTCTAATTATAAATGAAGACTCACACTGCATAAGAACATCCACTGAACTGTCCACACTGCCTGTCAAGTCACTCACAAACACCCCACACTGACACACTGACACATACACACACCACAGGTCAGTAGCAATGTAGGACAATCAATGGGCCAGCCAAAAGTAAAGTGGACAGTGCTGGAAAACCATGGAGCAAGCCACATAGCATCTGTACATCACATGCAAGAGAAGGAACATATCACAACACCCTTAGGCTATCAAATCAGACATGGGTGGCACAGTGAGTGAAATTAAACCAAACTGACCTCTGTGCAACAACTCAGGGACACATCAAGGCAAGCCATGCATAGTCACAGGAATGATAGGAAGTGTCTGAAGTCATACAGTGAGCAGCCACACATCTGTCTCAACTGACTTGACATGTGTACATCATCAGTACAACACACATGGCCCATTGTCACACTCCTTGACTGTCAAACACAACTAGGACCTTCACACATACCCATTCTCTACTCACCTCATACCTGCAGCACTCAACACCTGTGAGAAGCACACATAAAGGCCAAAATGGTGTTCTGTGAGTTCAATGACAACCAATCACACTCCCTGTGGTGCACCCACAAACATCACACTAACACAGGGATGCCTGAACCAATGCAGACACCAAAGCAATAGCCAAACACAAAGCTCACAAACAACATACACAGAGGTACAACAAGCCCACACATGGGCAGCAAAACAGTGGAAAGGCAATGTGACCCTAGACAGAACAGGAATACACAACATTGTCACTCAGGACCAATGCACAGACACCATACCTCAACACAAACAAGAGGTGCATCATCAAAAATCTACCATGAACACTAACTGGGATCAATGGTACAATCAGCTAACACAGACACAGACACCTCACCACCCATGAAGTGGACAAGGTGCCATATTTTACCAGAAGCATGCACATGCACAACCCTGAAAAGTGACATGTCAAAAATAGGAGGACTAACCACCAATGTGCACTGAAAACAAGCCCAGCAACAAGGATCCTCCTTGCTGCATCTGACAGACACACAAGTAATGTACACCACACCTGCAACACACATCTGAATGTATCACACAGCAACAACCACTCACACACAACGTCATGCAAATAGAACATCACACACACATAGCATCAGTCAGTACAAAGAGCCAACACAGGCCAAACACTGCATACATCCACAACAAAAACACAACAGATGCACAGACCAATCCATCACAATGCAAACTCAGCTGCACATCAGGGGGATGCACAACAAGCAAGTACAAGGCAACATACACTGACAACACTGCATGCACACCAAGCAGTGTGTGCACAACAACCAAATCAGTAGCACACACATCTGAGTGCCACACCATGAACTCCCACAACACAAATCATCATAGCACAAACATAACATTACACTCAGGAAGTGTAGCACTACCACAGCAAACACACATACAGCTTAGCCATCACCCACAGATGCACAACTCAGGGACATCCAGGTGCAAACAACATGACGAGAGGACTGTGCTGCCCAAACATCTGCACTGCACATGAGCAACCATCTCAGCAAACAAGTACAAGGAGATAACACATAACTAATTTGCAAACTGTCCTGAGTAGCACAATGGTCCTGGACACAGATCAGCCTCACACAGCATAGTGTCACACTATGAAGTGGTGGGGAGGCTCACACACTGGCAAGCCATGGGGTGGAAGACATGAGACTGAAGTGGTGTGTACTTCAGTAGTGGACAGGTGAGCAGTGTACAGTACATAAACACATAGAGGTGTCACTCACAATGTGTAGGCATCAGAAGCACATATGGGGGATGGCATGACTCCACATACCACATACCATACTGGAGCCAAAAATGGGTCAAGTGACAGCAATGCAAGAGAAAACTCACAACTGTTGTCAGTGTGGCTGAGCAGTTCTGTACAGTGTGCACAAACAGTAACAAAACACATGGCTGATCAACAAAACACAACACAGACTTGCCTGTCAAACACTCTGCATACTCACAACTGGCAGCAACAACAAGTAGGTGTCCCCCAGGAGTGCAAGGACACAACAACACACTGCACACTGCCCAACCTAAAACTCCCACAGGAGCCCACAATCTGAAAAACATGGCAGATAATTGAAACAAACAGGCACTCAGCTTCTGTGTCATACATGTGTGCAGTTGGCATTGCAGGGGCACACACACATCAACTCTAACAACAAAATCACCCCTTCACACTTCATGACCACACAAATGCACACATCCAAATGTACCCATGTGACTAGGAAGACAGGCCATCACAAGATAACCATACATCAACACTGCTGTTCACACATCAAGAAAGATCACACAGATATGATGGACCCTGGCCAGCCCGCAAGTAATCCTGTGGATAGAATACACCTCTGTTCTGGTATTGCATCATACCATGACATGTGGACAATTTAGCAAACCTGACCATATGATGAGTATGATAATCGTAGATCATCACAAACACCCATCATTGCACCCTCAAACCTCAGAAGAAAGAAGAACTAAAGTGCCCCTCACCACTGCCAAACCCAGAATAAGTAAAAGAAGCAATTGGCACTGTGAAGGTGGCATACAGAGCATTTATCACATGCAACCATACACATACCGAAAACACTTTTATTTAGCAAGGACACTGACAAAGTAGACAACAGGAGTAACTGTCTTTATTACATATCACCAAGATAGGCATCAAAAGTAGACACTAGCAAGGCCAGTGGCCAGTCCATAGTTCAAAGTAGGTACATGTGTGCATGAGAACCTGCACAGGGAATGGGCATCCAAAGTTACAAACAGCAAGGCCAGTGGCCAGTCCATAGTTCAAAGGAGGGACATGTGAACATGAGAACCTGCACAGGGAATGGGCATCCAAAGTTACAAACAGCAAGGCCAGTGGCCAGTCCATAGTGCAAAGGAGGGACATGTGAACATGAGAACCTGCACAGGGAATGGTCCCCCAAAGTGACAAACAGCAAGGCCAGTGGCCAGTCCATAGTTCAAAGTAGGTACATGTGTGCATGAGAACCTGCACAGGGAATGGGCATCCAAACTTACAAACAGCAAGGCCAGTGGCCAGTCCATAGTTCAAAGTAGGGACATGTGAACATGAGAACCTGCACAGGGAATGGGCATCCAAAGTTTCAAACAGCAAGGCCAGTGGCCAGTCCATAGTGCAAAGGAGGGACATGTGAACATGAGAACCTGCACAGGGAATGGTCCCCCAAAGTGACAAACAGCAAGGCCAGTGGCCAGTCCATAGTTCAAAGTAGGTACATGTGTGCATGAGAACCTGCACAGGGAATGGGCATCCAAAGTTACAAACAGCAAGGCCAGTGGCCAGTCCATAGTTCAAAGTAGGTACATGTGTGCATGAGAACCTGCACAGGGAATGGGCATCCAAAGTTACAAACAGCAAGGCCAGTGGCCAGTCCATAGTTCAAAGTAGGTACATGTGTGCATGAGAACCTGCACAGGGAATGGGCATCCAAAGTTACAAACAGCAAGGCCAGTGGCCAGTCCATAGTGCAAAGGAGGGACATGTGTGCATCTGAACCTGCACAGGGAATGGGTGACACCGTACACTGCCATGGGAATCACCACAGCTCTGAGGATACAGATGGGCAGTCCAGGCACCGCTGTGGGAGAGATGGCTTTGGGAGGGGGACTTTGCCTCAGACTTGGCTGTCAGTTGAACTGGGAGGTGGCTGATTGTCGGGGACCATTGGCGGACCAGACCTGGAGAGGGAGGAGCAGCTGAGGTAGAGGCATCAGTGGCTTTGTGAGCCGGAGGGCTGCTTGGACCGGGTGGCATGGTGGCACGGGGAGGTGGAGAAATGCTGCTGTGAGACACAGTGTGTGAGGGAGAATGTGGAGGGCTGCCTTTCCACTTCTTGGGGATTCGATACTGAAGAATTGTCTTGGTAGGAGTGTGAAGTGGGGCGGGCACAACAGACTCACTCCCCACCAAAGGTGCTTCAGGTGCAGGTGGTGGCCCTCCCTCTGGTGATCTGCTGGGTCTGGTGGTACGCTTGCCTTTTCCCCTCCATCCCCTCTTGACCAGGTGAACCCCCACAGTGCCCTCCTGTCCCAGCTTCACAGGGATGTGGGTGGGAGTTGAGGTTGTGGGTGAACCTGCCTCACAGAGCCATTTCTGCGGACTCTTTGCAGGCACCAGCTTCACAGCAGGCACGGCAACTTTTTGCCTGTCTTTGGGAGCAGGTTTTGGGACGGAAGCGTCTTTGGATTGGACTGATTTGGATGCATGTGAGCCTGAGGCCTACTTCTTGGCTTGATGCCCCTGAGTGTCACCCGAAGGGCTTTTGGCTTTGCGTTCCTGTGTGACTTCTTTTGTTTTTGGGGATGGTGTCTGCGCTCTTGCCTGCTTGGAGTGCTGCTGTGTTGTGCTTCGTGTGGAGTACTTTGAGCCTGAGGGCTGTGGTATGTGGTCACTCTCATCAGATGTGGCCACTGGCAGGGTGGTTGCCGAAGGGACTGGAGCTGGACCCTGAGCCAGTGCCAGCTGAATGGCTGCCGTCACTGTGGAGGACAAAGACTGGACAGTTCTGTGTAGCCCACCCACATCAGAATGAATGCCCTCCATGAAGGCAACTACCTGTGCCAACTTCTTGTCATGATCAAGGAAGGCATTCAGTAGAGTAGTCTGACCCACACACAGCTGGCGCAAAAGCTCCACCGCCTCAACACTGAGGGCAGCAGGGGAGACAGGGGCAGGGACAGCAATGCCTGGGGGAAGGACACTCTACCCCTCTTACTGCTGCGGGCACGGGCAGCACTAGTGGAACTAGCCGGGAGGGTGGGCACTGGATAATGTGTGGTGGACGAAGAGGCAGATTTCCCACTCTCTGTGTCCGCCAACATCGAGGAGTCACCGCTGGCGTCAGATGACGTTGAGGTTGGTGTTTCCGGGCATGATTCTTCAAGGGCACTCCGGTCCCCCTCCGAGGCGCTGGTCACATCAGTGTCAGTGAGCTCATGTGTTGCAGTCGAGCAAGATGCCTCATCCCCGGTGCCCGTACCCTGTCCTTCTGTGCCCTCTGTAGATGCTGCAAGAGACAGAGACGTAGGTTCAGTTTAGTGCCATACTCACAAACATCATATGCAAACAAAGCACAAAACAAGATGATGATAGCCCCATGTTGAACACACCCCTGTGCAGTCTGCATGTGCAGCCACAATGCAAATATATGAAGATGCATGGGAACATGCATACTTGGCATTGATGACCCATGAGATGTTCACACAGCCAAATAGCTTGCCCGTGCCTCCATGTAACCTGACATACAGATCCCTTTAAGCATACCCACGTGCCTGTAGGTGAAAATGATGTACATCTCAACTTGTTGTCACAGTCACATATGGAGTCACTTTAAGGGGACAACACAGATACAGACTCCAAAATGTCCACCTGCAATGGCCATGAGCTCCTGCCATCCACCATGTTGTGCTTTGGAGCACAACTACTGTTGCACATTGGTGTCAGATGTGTAGTTCTCACAAGTTCGAGGTCAGGCACTGCACACATCGACGAAAGCACACTAAGATGAGGCACGCTGCTGTTCACTGCCCAGTGATGTCCATGACTCCCCTAATGCAGCAGATGCCATAAGGCCACATCTCAGCATGCAATGTCAAGGGCCATTACATGAAACACATGAGAAAGTACATGTACCGCAAATGCATGACAGCTGCACTCAAGACAGAGGCCACTTACAAGCCATTGCATCACACTAGGAACATCACAGAGCTCTGCACTGGCTCAGGGTTGGGACACATGCTCACACACCCCAAAAGTCACCCTTCACAGAATACTCACCCCCAACTTGCTGCTGATGGGCCCTCAAGCGTCCATCCAGCTCTGGCTGTGTCACTGCCAAGAGGCGGGCCATTAGTGGTGTCATGCTCCTGCGTGCCAACCTGCCAGTCCGAGGGAGCAGCCCCAGCGTCATCTCTGCCACGTTCTTGCTCAGCCGGCAGATGTCATCCCACCTCTTGTGACAGTGTGTGTGCCATCGGTTGGAGACACCCAGAGCCCGCACCTTGCATGCAATGGCCCTCCATATGGCCTTACACTGGTGGGCTTTGAGCTGCAGGCATGGGAGACAAGAGGAGGAAATATCAGTAACAATGGGTTATGTACCGTGTCTCAGTACAGGAGCATGCACAAAATTAGCACAGCTATTCAGACATGCTCAGCAGGGGCCATACAGCATGACATGTAGTACATTAGCATAAGAGAATCGTACACAAATGCATGCAGGTATGAGGATGGGCACAGTACCTGGACATCTCATGCACATGCAGAATGCCAGCACAGAAACCAATGTGTTGGAGGCCCACATCTGCAATGCAGTTTGTGAGGGAGCAAGACAGACATCACATTGTAAATGATGTTCCGTGGCAGAATCACTGTGTCCAACAATGCACACCCCTCAATGTCCTTGGGCTGTGAATGGCTCACTGTGTCATGGTGGTCACATTTAGGGACATGATCTGACATTCTCACACCCTTCTCACAAGGTCTGTCTTGTGCAATCCACAGGCCTAAGATAGCTCATTGAGGAATAGGGTGGCAGACGACACATATGTCTCACTCTGTCCATTCAGTGATGGGTCCCTGTCAATTTGGGCAGTAACTGTGCAGGCCAGAGTGGCTCACACTGAGGTTTAACGTGGGCCATCATAACATTCACATGCATGTACAATATGAGAGTGCAAACAGTGCCTACACATGCGAGTCAGTACACATAATGAGAATAAGGGAAGGGGGATGTTTCTGAAGTACAACAATCTGCTGTGACATATGGGAATTTCCAACAAGATTGTCACCCTCCGGCAGTTCACTCTTGTGCATACTGCTCACAGATCCATGGTGGCAATAGAAATTCAAACACACTTCCATCAGTACCCTCTGGACGGAAAGTCTTTGTAATGTCACAAATGAGCATGTGAAGACCTCCTGGACTCAAACATCCATTCGCACAGGCAATGTCTGTCCTAACTTCCACTTTCCAAACTTGCAGTGTCACTGTATGGCTGCAATAATACTGCATGTCCCTCGCATCCTGAAATGCAGCCCTGGAAACCCCATTTTCCTTAAGTCAGCATGCTAGGCAGTGTACCACACAAATCCACACTATCAGGCAAATACTGCAGCAGATCAACTTCATGTGTGCACTCCCTGCACTCTCACTTCCACTCTGAGACACTTACCATGACATCTGGAGCACCATAGAGCCTCCCATACTGTGTGAGCACCTCGTCCACAAGGACCTCCAGCTCCTCTGTGGTGAAGGGACAGGCCCTGATGTTCTCAGTTCTCGCCATCACTGGGTTCAGGAGACAGGAACAGCAGCAGTTGGTGGTGAAGAGTGTCAGGCAGCAGTGTCTGGAAGCAGTGGAAATGTGTGGCTCTCTCCCACACATATATAGCCCACTGGGGTTGTTTCAGTGGTACTCAGATGCTGCAATTGGTGTTCCAGGTCATCTTTTTTCAAATGCATCCAATGACTGGCGCCGCGGTGGCGGAGCACGCCTACCGTGATTTTCAAAAGTGCATTTTTCTACCGCGATTGCGGCTCCCAATGGCTGTAAGGGCATGGGCATTGGCGGTGACACACCGCGGGGCCAAGGCGGTTGCTACCACAATCGTGCATCTTTCAATTGCATACAATGACCAGCCCTGCGGTAGCGGAGCACGCCTACCGCGATTTCCAAATGTGTATATCACTACCACGATTGCGGTTCCCATTGGCTGTAAGGGCATGGGCATTGGCGGTGACACACCGCGGGGCCCAGGCGGTCGCTACCGCAATCATGCATCTTTCAATTGCATCCAATGACCGGCCCCGCGGTGGCGGAGCACGCCTACCGCGATTTCCAAATGTGTATATCACTACCGCGATTGCGGTTCCCATTGGCTGTAAGGGCATGGGCATTGGCGGTGACACACCGCGGGGCCCAGGCAGTCGCTACCGCAATCGTGCATCTTTCAATTGCATCCAATGACCGGCCCCGCGGTGGCGGAGCACGCCTACCGTGATTTTCAAAAGTGCATTTGTCTACCGTGATTGCGGTTCCCATTGGCTGTAAGGACATGTGCTTTGGCGGTGACACACCGCGGGCCCCAGGCAGTCGCTACCGCGATTTGGCCACTTGGCTTTGGTGCCTATGGCCGTGATTGTGGTGGCGGTGCACGCTTATGGCACCTATGGACACATCATGCTGTAGCAATGGCAATGGCCAGTTCTCAACATTGAACAGTAGACACTCACTATGAGTCATGCCACCAGTTAGTGCAAACCAATGCTAGTGTTACATTTGACTCGCTGATGACTACACATGCCATGTCAGTGCACAGGATTACATGCATTGGCATGTACTCCCTCACATGTCACTTATGATATTGTTGTGCATGTACACAGATCTGTGGTGTGATGGACTCTCAAAGATGTACACATGTCAATGTGTGAGATGGCAAAGCAACACACAGTAATGAAGGTCTGGCTACATGATGTGCCTATTTCACTGTGTACATTGCTGAGCTCCTGTACATACTTGATCATTGTGCGCACACTGTGCTCATTGTGTTGTTAATATGTGCCCTGTCGGACTTACGCAAGAGGGTGTGGCAGGTACAGCAGCTACGTCGAAGCCAGCAGTGTTGCTGTTTCACACATGTGCTGTGTCAACTACTCTCAGGGCTGGTGACACAAGATGTTGAAATGTACCTTTTGGCATTCACATAGTCTGAATCTGTTTGGGGGGTACTCACTGTGTGAATACTGGACAAGTGTACGACTGGTTTAGATCAAGGTGTCCCTACATGTAACTTGTGGTGTAAGCTGTAGTTTCATGCCAGTCATTGTTGGCGCTGTGTCAGTCAAAACATAAGATGTTGTGCCCATCTCAGAGTGGAATTGAATTGACATGTGTCCCCTTTCCTCTCACCTAGGAGGCGACCTAATATTTTTCATCCATTCACAGTGCTTGCGGACATGGAGGATGAGGACGCCATACGTAAATTCCGTTTGGATCGACCTACCCTTCTGGACCTATGTGCTCAGTTGGAGCCCCATCTGAGGCCTCGCCGAACCTATCCAACTGCTCTGACACCAACATGTAAGGTGATGGCGGCCCTGCATTTTTTTGCAACTGGTTCATTCCAGTACACGGTTGCCAGCGCAGGTGGGATGTCTCAACCAATGTTCAGCATGGTGCTACGTGATGTCCTGTCCGCCATGATGAACTAAAAGGACAGCTACATCCATTTCCCCAGGAGACATGAGTTGGCAGCTGTGAAGGGAGATTTTTATGACCTTGCCCACATCCCTAATGTTGTTGGTGCCATTGACTGCACACATGTGGGCCTGGTTCCACCACAGGCATGTGAGCACATCTACAGGAACAGGAAGCATACACATTCCATCAATGTGCAAGTGGTATGCCAGGCGGACATGATAATCTCCCATGTCTGTGCCAAATTTCCAGGATCAGCCCATGACTCCTACATCCTGCGTAACAGCATCGTACCACAGCTGATGGCAAATCTGCTTCCAGAGCGTGCGTAGATTGTGGGTGAGTACGCAGAGTCAAGTAGTGTGCTGTATGTGTGACATGCTGTCCTCTGCCACAGTTTTATTACAAAGTTGGTCTGTGTATCTCATACCTAGGTGACTCTGCATATCCCAACCGGCCTTGGTTGCTGAGCCCACTGCGGAATCCCAGGACCCCGGGTGATGTCCGCTACAATGAGGCCCATGGGAGGACACATCGTGTGGTGGAGCGTACATTTGGTCTTCTTAAGTCTCGATTTCGGTTCCTGGACAGAACCGAAGGTGCACTGATGTACTCTCCCCAAAAGGTGTGTCAGATCGTAGTTGCATGCTGCATGCTCCACAACCTTGCCCTGCGCAAAGAGATCCCCCTGATCCTGGACGATGATGAGCAGCAGATGCCCCTGCCTGCAAACCCACACATGTCCAGAGATGAGGATAGTGGACAGGAGGAAGGTGTCGACCTGCGTCAACAGCTCATCAACCGCTACTTCCCTTGAAGGTGAGTGACATTGTACAACGGTGCCATTGTATGCTGTTTTTGTAGTTGTAGGAAATGCCTAGGGAAGCTTTGTGACAGCTGCCTGTTGTTGGCTCTGTGCTGAGGGCTGATGTTTCTGGGACAGGGTAGTTATGCACAGCTACATGATGTCTATGTCGATATCGTTGCTCATTGTAATGTGTGCAGGTTTGAGTACCTTGATGACAAGTGTTGTGTAATGGGTGTGATGCCATCGCCTGACAAGTGAATGTTGTTCTCTTGTGTTTTCCTAGGTCCCTTCAGCCTCTCAATGCCTCACAACAATCAGTGCACTTGGTACATTGTAATCTGAGTCAAGATTGTACATCCTGTGATAAACATGGAGCTGACACGAAAACATAGGTGTGTAAAGAGTGTTTATTTACAATAAGTATATGTGACAGGGAAGTGATTATTTACAAATAGGTGGGAAGTGAATCAATGAGTTGTCAGTGATGGTAGACGAGACAATAGAGTAGTCACCACATTGATGTGGTGACACAGTCCAACAGACGCCTGCCATCAACATGGCAGTGTGGGTAAGGATAGTCAACAAATTCAATGGCAAGGTGAAGAGAGGTGGCATCATGGCTGGCTCTTTGACTGGCGTTTGGCTGGTGCTTTGCCACGTGATCCTCCCTTGTTTTTCCTCGGACGGCCCCTTGAGCGTTTGGCAGGGGGGCCTCTGCTGCGGGCTCAGAGGTGTCTGAGGACTCATCCTGTTCCAGCACACATGTCTCTGTGGCCGCAGGTGAGGTGGTGGCACTGTCATCCTGCGGGACACTGGAGGGAGGTTGAGCTGTCCTTTGTGCCGCAGGCCTGTCCCTCAGGACACCCACAAGCTGGCCCAAGAGGTCCACGTTTGGGCCCATACGCGTGTCTATGGACCTCAGCAGCAGGAGGAGCTCACGCGATTCTTCCAGAGCTTGGCCCATGTGTCCCTGGGCTTGTTCGTATGCCCCAAGGACTCTGGCGATGTTGGCCAGGGCTTCGGTCCCAGTGTCCTGTTGATTTTGTCGCCCAGTTGCCCTCCCACCTGCCCTGCTATCCCAGACCCGTGGCGTCACCACTCGACGCACCCGCTGACTCTCCCTGCCCTCCTCAGATTGTGGGGTGGTGTGGGTATCCTCTGAGGCAGGGACAGTGTTGCAGGCAGCACTGGTGGTGGTGGTGGAGGCCGCACATGTCGTTACAGCAGGGGTCAGCGCAGTTGTTGTTGCTGAGGTGGTGGTGGTGAGGACAGTGGGGGCCTGTGACCTGCTGTGCCCTGGCAGGCCAGATGGGCCAGGTTCTGTGTCCGCATCCGAGGAATTTAGGGAGTCTGCATCCGAGAGTCCATGTTCCGGGGGGGGGGGGGACTGGCTCTGCAGGTTGGTGTTGTCATCTGCAGCAGTCAATTCTTGGTCACCTGTAGAACAGAGAAGAAATGGTCATTGAAGTGCACCCCACAAGCTTGGTGTTAAATGTTTGGATGTTACATGTTATACACCACACAATTTACATTGAGATCACTTTGTATGGTTGCACGGTACTGAGCATCATGACATGATGTGTTGGTACCTATATTACTTGTCCATGGTGTGAAATGTCAATAGATACCATGCTCCACGTACAGATTGTGTGATTACAAGGACATGTCGTCATCTAACGACTAGCAGCACAACAACTTTATGTGAAGCATCTTTGTTGTTTACTCTGCATGGAAGACCTTCATTCTGGGCATGTACTAGCCATTGTTATCTGATGCATCCCTCTGTCATATCATGTTCTTTGCTTTATTTAAAAAAATGACCATGCTTGTTTTGTTTTCATATGGGCCTTGATGCTCTGCCACCATGGCATTTACAAATAGCATTCACTGCTGTGCATGATTGTGCCCTGAATTTCTTCAACATGTGATTTGGTGAGTCAAACTTTAATTTCTTTGACAGTTACATACGTGAAGCTGTCTACACACTGGAAGTGGCTATTGGATCTATGCCAAGTTGGGTGGGATGTGAGGGCTGGTGTGGACATGTGGCTCCATGCTTTTTGAGAGGAATGGCAGGGTGCATGCACTGTCTACCTACCTGTTCTGTGACACAGTTGAGGGGAATTTCTGACACATGTTCCTGTTAGGTGGAGGTGATCAATGCAATGGCTGCCACATGCTTCTGGGTGTGGGGGAGTGCTCCATCTTGCTCAGCTGTGGGACAAGGGGGCCTGGTGGGAGTTGTAGTGCTGGCTTTCCACCCACAAACACCCCTCCCTCTTAAGATGGCTACCTACCTGTTAGGTGGAGGTGATCAATGCAATGGCTGCCACATGCTTCTGGGTGTGGGGGTGTGATCCATCTTGCTCAGCTGTGGGACAAGGGGGCCTGGTGGGAGTTTTAGTGCTGACTTTCCACCCACAAACACCCCTCCCTGTTAAGATGGCTACCTACCTGTTAGGTGGAGGTGAACAATGCAATGGCTGCCACATGCTTCTGGGTGTGGGTGGAGTGCTCCATCCTGCTGAGCTGTGGGACAAGGGGGCCTGGTGGGATTTGTGGTGCTGGCTTTCCACCCACAAACACCCCTCCCTATTAAGATGGCTACCTACCTGTTAGGTGCAGGTGATCAATGCAATGGCTGCCACATGCTTCTGGGTGTGGGGGAGTGCTCCATCTTGCTTAGCTGTGGGACAAGGGTGCCTGTTGGGAGTTGTAGTGCTGGCTTCCCACCCACAAACACCCCTCCCTGTTAAGATGGCTACCTACCTGTTAGGTGGAGGTGAACAATGCAATGGCTGCCACATGCTTCTGGGTGTGGGGGAGTGCTCCATCTTGCTTAGCTGTGGGACAAGGGGGCCTGGTGGGAATTGTAGTGCTGGCTTTCCACCCACAAACACCCCTCCCTGTTAAGATGGCTACCTACCTGTTAGGTGGAGGTGAACAATGCAATGGCTGCCACATGCTTCTGGGTGTGGGGGAGTGCTCCATCTTGCTCAGCTGTGGGACAAGGGGGCCTGGTGGGAGTTGTAATGCTGGCTTTCCACCCACAAACACCCCTCCCTGTTAAGATGGCTACCTACTCTTAGGTGGAGGTGATCAATGCAATGGCTGCCACATGCTTCTGGGTGTGGGGGAGGGCTCCATCTTGCTCAGCTGTGGGACAAGGGTGCCTGGTGGGAGTTGTAGTGCCGGCTTTCCACCCACAAACACCCCTCCCTGTTAAGATGGCTACCTACCTGTTAGGTGGAGGTGATCAAAGCAATGGCTGCCACATGCTTCTGGGTGTGGGTGGAGTGCTCCATCCTGCTGAGCTGTGGGACAAGGGGGCCTGGTGGGATTTGTGGTGCTGGCTTTCCACCCACAAACACCCCTCCCTATTAAGATGGCTACCTACCTGTTAGGTGCAGGTGATCAATGCAATGGCTGCCACATGCTTCTGGGTGTGGTGGAGTGCTCCATCTTGCTTAGCTGTGGGACAAGGGTGCCTGTTGGGAGTTGTAGTGCTGGCTTCCCACCCACAAACACCCATCCCTGTTAAGATGGCTACCTACCTGTTAGGTGGAGGTGATCAATGCAATGGCTGCCACATGCTTCTGGGTGTGGGGGAGTGCTCCATCTTGCTTAGCTGTGGGACAAGGGGGCCTGGTGGGAATTGTAGTGCTGGCTTTCCACCCACAAACACCCCTCCCTGTTAAGATGGCTACCTACCTGTTAGGTGGAGGTGAACAATGCAATGACTGCCACATGGTTCTGGGTGTGGGGGAGTGCTCCATCTTGCTCAGCTGTGGGACAAGGGGGCCTGGTGGGAGTTGTAATGCTGGCTTTCCACCCACAAACACCCCTCCCTGTTAAGATGGCTACCTACTCTTAGGTGGAGGTGAACAATGCAATGGCTGCCACATGGTTCTGGGTGTGGGTGAGTGCTCCATCTTGCTCAGCTGTGGGACAAGGGGGCCTGGCGGGAGTTGTAGTGCTGGCTTTCCACCCACAAACACCCCTCTCTGTTAAGATGGCTACCTACCTGTTAGGTGGAGGTGATCAATGCAATGGCTGCCACATGCTTCTGGGTGTGGGGGAGTGCTCCATCTTGCTCAGCTGTGGGACAAGGGGGCCTGGTGTGAGTTGTAGTGCTGACTTTCCACCCACAAACACCCCTCCCTGTTAAAATGGCTACCTACCTGTTAGGTGAAGGTGATCAATGCACTGGCTGCCACATGGTTCTGGGTGTGGGGGAGTGCTCCATCTTGCTCAGCTGTGGGACAAGGGTGCCTGGTGGGAGTTGTAGTGCTGGCTTTCCACCCACAAACACCCCTCCCTGTTAAGATGGCTACCTACCTGTTAGGTGGAGGTGACAATGCAATGGCTGCCACATGCTTCTGGGTGTGGGGAGTGCTCCATCTTGCTCAGCTGTGGGACAAGGGTGCCTGGTGGGAGTTGTAGTGCTGGCTTTCCACCCACAAACACCCCTCCCTGTTAAGATGGCTACCTACCTGTTAGGTGGAGGTGATCAATGCAATGGCCGCCACATGCTTCTGGGTGTGGGGGAGTGCTCCATCTTGCTCAGCTGTGGGACAAGGGTGCCTGGTGGGAGTTGTAGTGCTGGCTGCCTGTACACATGCAACCCTGGGAATGTTGCTAGCTACCTTTGGGGTGATTCAGAGGGAGTGAATGTTAGATCTGTGAGACATGTGTTGGGGAGTGTGTGGTGCACATGGATGCATTTGGGCCTAGAAGGTGTAGCTTTGTAGTTGTGCAAGACAGTACATAGCAGTGTGATGGTAGCCATTTGTTGTTACTTACCAGCCTCCACTCCCCCGGGTATTCCTGTGAGACTCTCTGGATGCAGTATGGCAAGCACCTTCCCCTCTCATGCGGTGAATGTTCTTGGTGGAATGGGAGGGCCACCGCCAGTCCTCTGAGCCAGCTCACGGTTCTTGTTGTTCCTCTCTTTCACCTTTTTCTTGAGGTCATGCCACCGCTTCACGATCTCCCTCTTGGTGCATGGGACAGTCCCTTTTGCATTGACCTTGCGGACTATCCTTTCCCACATTAGTGTTTTGGTAGCTAATGGTGTCTGTTGGACCATGCTTCCAAACAATTGTGGTTCTACTCTGATTACCTCATCTACCATGACTGACAACTCATTGTCAGTGAATTTGGGCATTTTCTTCTGTGCCATGGTGTGTGATGTGCAAAGGGGTTGAAAGTGCAGGTGTGAGAGTGGTGGTGGTGATCTAAGTGGTGTGTGTGTGTGTGTTGTTGTGCTGGTGAGTTGTGTGGTGGTTTGCCTCTCCTTTGTGCTGTAGGCTTGGTTCCTTCAGTGGTGGAGTATTGCAAAGGATTGTGGTCAGGGAAGGGGCTTGTTTTATACTTAGCTCTGTGGGTGTGTCAAAATGGAGTATTGATGTCAGGTGTGTTGTGTGGGTTGACCTGGGATTTGTGTTTTTTTTACTTGCCATGGGGATGTGTCATTGGGGTGTATTAGGTGTTTTTTGAGGCTGAGCCAGGTTGCTGGGTAACACTTGGTGGGCATGTTGTGTGTTTTTTTCGGTCGGCTGCCATGATTTTTCCAGAGCGGCCGCGGTGGTGGGTTTACGACCGCCCTTCCGCCGGCTCTCCCATTCATCACTGGTTGCGATCGCGGCGGTCAGAAACAGCGGATCGTTCCGCTGTCACCTCGAAGGTATCCTAATTTCACGTGCGGTCAATCCGCTGGGCGTGCGGCGGTTTGGGCTTTTTCCGCTGCGAATCCGACTGCCGCGGACGGATTTTCATCTGCTCCGCACGCTACCGGCGGTCTTTCTTGGCATTGTTCCGCCTCGGTCGGATTTTTCTGGTGGTTGATCCTAATAGGACTGCCGGTTTTCCCGTGGTACATGCGGACAGTTGATTCCCGCTACCATGGCGCTCCGGATGCTTTTCCGCCCGCCATCGTAATCAGCCCCTAAACAGCTAAAGACAGGGCTTCTGGATGTACTTTGTTCTTTCAATATGACGTGCAATGAGATCATGATGGCAGGAGCAGCCATACGTTTCTGTGACATTGACAGAAAGGGGGCCTCAAAAACACTATGGGGCAGATTTACAAGCCCCTTGCGACACTTTTACGCCGCTGTTGCGTCACTTTTGTGACGCAGCAGCGTCGTAAACAATGCGCCACGTTGCGACACATTTACAACGTGACGCATCTAGGGAGATGCGTCACGTTGTAAAGCCCTGCGCTACATTATACCTGGTCAGGAATAATGTATGCAGGGCGTAAGAAAGCCTTGTAAAAGTGACACAGTGAAATTTACAAGATTTCACTGTGTCACTTCTACGACGCCACTGCGTCAAAACTTTACGCCTGCTTGAAGCAGGGGTAAGGAGGTACGCAGCATAATACGAATAGGCATTCCTGAGCATTGCTGGAGTTGCGTCGTGCTTGCGACACGACTCTAGCAATGCGTTGCCTTTATACCAACAGATGCATCACGCATCTGTCAATCCTTGCGCCACGGTGCGCAGCATTGTAATTGTGACGCATCTGTGGTGGCGCAAGGGTTTTTTGGTGTGACGCGAATTAACTGACACATCTCTGCTGATATGCAGAGATGCGTCAGTTCTTGTAAATCTGCCCCTATGCATTTTCAAGCCACAGTGATATCCAGGGCTGGGCAGCAAAACCTGTTTGACGGTTGATATTTCATATCTATTGTGGTAAGATAAGGTGGTGCTTGGTACAAACACCTTTTGCCAATATATTTTGAAAACAGGATTCTCGAGGTGGTATTATGTGACAAGAACACTTACGGAAATGTTCTGTGTGAAATTTTGATTTGGTTGTGATGTGTTCTGTTGATTTTTGTGCCTCTGTGTTTTTGTTCTGCATTATTGCAATGTGATTTTGTTGTACTGCAGTTGTTGTGTTGTGTTCTGTTTTGACTGTTTTGTTGTGATGTGTCCTATTATGTTTTTGTTGATTTGTTATGCTACTTTGTTCTGTTGTTTTCTTTAGAAAATGTAAAAAAAATGCAGCTACATTTCCAATTAAAAGCATCACATGCCTTTAAAGTTCCTGTGACAAGCAACCATTTACCACTGAGTCTTAACTTGGCATGCTCGCTTTATGTGATATGGGCCAAAGACTTGAGTTTTCGAGACGGGGTTGGGTCCGAATTTGATGGGCCACCAGGTGAAGTCCCAGAGCGAAGGGTTCACTAACACAACATCAATGTAAAAAATATTGATGTTAAAAATATCGAGTAAAAAATATAGACAACAAAAATATCGACTCCTGTACTTAAGCAGGTAAGTACAAAAATATGGACTAAAAAATATCGATGTAAAAATATAGATATATAAAATATCAACTTTTATATAAATATAAAATAAAATAATATATATTAAATATATTAAATATTAAATATAATTTTAACAAAATAAAATAAATTTGATATACATTTTAATGGAATATAACAATTAAACTTAATAAAAAATAAACACACAAATAATAATTTATACATATATATTTACTTTAAAACAATTAATAAACTATTATTTTTAATTTCTGTTAAAAGTTTAAAACAATATAAAAAATTAAAATATATATTAATGATTTAAAATATAAAAAAGCAAAAATCTATAACAAATTAAAACATTAAACTATTAAAAAATATTTAAACTTAAATTTCACAATACAATCAGTGCAACAGTAGGGAAAGTGTTGGATGGCACAGGGGTAAAAATAACTATTCCCACTCAATTGAGATTAAATTTACTATTTCAACTCCAGTGAGTGCAACAGTAGGGAAAGTGTTGGATAGTAGAGGGGTAAAAATTACTATTCCCACTCAATTGAGAGCAACAGTAGGGAAAGTGTTAGATAGTGGAGGGGTAAAATTACTATTCCCACTCCAAAGAGTGCAACAATAGGGAAAGTGTTGGATAGCGGAGAGATAAAAATTACTATTCCCACTCCACCGAGTGCAACAGTAGGATAAGTGTTGAATAGCGGAGGTGTAAAATTTACTATTCCCACTACACTGAGTGCAACAGTAGGGAAAGTGCTGGATAGCGAAGGGGTAAAAATGACTATTCCAACTCCAATGAGTGCAACAGTAGGGAACGTGTTGGATAGCGGAGTGGTAAAATTTACTATTCCCACTCCAGTGAGAGCAACAGTAGGGAAAGTGTTGGATAGCGGAGGGGTAAAGATTACTATTTCCACCCCAGTGAGTGCAACAGTAGGGAAAGTGCTGGATAGCGACGAGGTAAAAATTACTATTCCCACTCTAGTGAGTGCAAGATTAGGGAAAGTGTTGGCTAGCCGGAGAGACAAAAATTACTATTCACAATCAAACAGTTACAAAAATATATATATATTAAAAATTAAAATAAATCATAAAAATAAATAAACAATATTTAAAAAATGAAAAATCAAATATATGAAATATATAACAATGAAAACATATTATAATGTTAATTACATATAAAAAAAAGCCTACACATATTATATAAAATAAAATAATAAATAAATTAAAAATATATTTTTTTAAACTAGAAAATATTCACAAACAAAAAAATTAATTAATACATAAATGTATTTATTTTATTTCCTACCTATAACACCACAACATAAACAAAACACTTCAACATTTTAAATTAAATGTACTTCCATAATTAACATAATTAATAATCAATTAAAAAAGTATTATTAATAAAATAAACTAATAAATATTAATTGACTTCACACACTTTAACACTATAATATCCACAACACACACCTAAATTAAACTATAAAATAATAAAACACAATTAAAACTTATTTTTAAATAAAAACTATTACTAACAACTAATAATAAAGTAATTAAAATGTATTTAATACCCACCCTTTACTCCTTTAAAAGTAAAAACAACACACAAAAAAACAATTACCCAAAATAAATATCAAATAATTAACATTAATTAACAACTATATATTAATTAATTAAACACAAATTACTTCCCACCCTTTACTCCTATAAACACCACAACACACACCTAAAAGTTATCACACAATTACTATATTAGAATTTTGATTAATTTAATTATTATCAATTAATATAAAATTTATAATACAAAATAAATAGATTTCTTAACACCCTTTACCCCTATAAACCCCAAAACACACACCTAACATTAATTACAAAAATACCATAATTAATTACCAATTAATTAACTAAAATTAATTAACAACCTATTATTAACTCAATTAAAAATAAATTACTTCCCACCCTTTACACCTATAAACACCACAACACACACCTAAAATTAATTACACAATTACCATAATTAATTACCAATTAATTATTTAAAATTAATTAACAACCAATTATTAATTCATAAATTAAAAATAAATTACTTCCCACCCATTACACCTATAAACACCACAACACACACCTAAAATTAATTACACAATTACCATAATTAATCACCAATTAATTAATTAAAGTTAATTAACAACCAATTATTAATTCATTAATAAATTACTTTACACATTTAAAACTATAAAATCTGAATTAAACAAATATTAATAACTAAGGGGGTCATTACGATGGCGGGCGGAAGCACAACCGCCGTGCTGGCGGATGCAAAAACCACTAGTTACCGCCGGCACGCAGCAGTCCACACGCCCGCCCAATTACGATGCGAAAAGTAGGCCAAACACCGCCGGCAAGCCAGCAACACCGTCCGCCATCAAAGTGCGCCCGTACACGTAGCGGCGCAGCCCAACTGACACACACCGTCCAACGAAAACACGTCCCGCCCGGTGCATAAATTACGATGCCGCAAACAAACGGCTCCCACGGCCAAGAGATACCGTATGACAAACCGAAGCGGTAACACGGACGCCGAGCACGGACAACGAAGAAGCGGCTCCCCCGAGCATGAATGCAGCACTGCAGGCCCTCCCCATGCTCTTGCTGATGCACCACCAAGGACGCAACGTACCGCGGAGACGCAGGTAGGCACACACACAACAAGTGCACGCAAACAGTGCACACAGTGCAAGGGCGGAAAAGCGGACAACCCCCCCCAGCGCGTGTACACTACACATCCACCATTGCAACCACATATGACACACAGGCCAAATCGTAACATCGCGTAACACATGTGTACACACCACCTGGGACTAGGAACCAACGACCCCGTCACGGCCCCAAAGCGGCGATGACGCCGCCACACATGCGCACAACGCAGAGGCCAACCGCAGCGCCATGCATGCGTCGCACACAGACACAGGGACACAACCAAGCAGCACACACATCAGCCCCACCCCGAACGCACATGACACGTGACAGGCCTGCCACAGACATGTCCCCAACGCCCAATTCACGGACAACACCCAACGCCACACAACCGACGCACACATGTCAGTGAAGTCACGCAACAGCAGGACACACCCCAGTGTAACAAACATGGCGAAGCACACAGCGGCGGCAACACCAACTAGGAGAAGCAGGGCTCCTTCGGGAAGAGGAACGCCAGTACCACACTGAAACACCCATACCACCCTGCACATATGAACAAGACATATAAAACGGAACACCAAAGAGCGCGGGACCGACAACAGGTGGCCCAAGAATAACATTCACACACAAGGCCCAACGCAGAGCGGAAAGGCAGCCTGCCGCCCACACAAGGGAGAGCAGACAGCACTGAATGACCTTCCATTCCAACTCCGAAACCACAGCCCTACGAAAGAAGCCGGTGAATACAGCCATTGTCCAAGAAAAGACCAACACAGGCATGCCGAGGAGACCGACCACAGGGCAGATAGCGCATATCACAGAAGCACACAACGGACGGGGAAGAAAGAAGAAAACACTCCCCATGTCGGCCACATGCAAGTTAATTGGAAGGAGTCACACATCACTGACCTTGAACTGTCTGAGAAGCATGTGGGATGAGGGCCCGTGTCCTCCAAACAAGCCAACAGAACACAAGTCCTGTCCCCCTACGACTACACAGAGCTCACAGCAACCTCGGAGCGTGCACATTGCAGACTGCACACACAGCCGGAGCACGCCACCACAACGCACCGCTGCGAAATGGCAACCGCAACACACCTACCCAACTACGCCGGACAGCTCAAGCTGTACAAAACCAACCTGATACATATATTGGGATGCGATCTCCTGTCCCTGCTGAACGTAAGTTACCGACTGACTTACCGCATCACATTGTTCAGCTGCGTCATGCCCGTCTTCTACTGTCGGAGGTGTCCCTACCAGCATCCCGTGGAGATATGCCTCTCCAACCCGGCATGTCTAAAGGCGGACCTGCTACCACTACTCCTCCCTCTGGACGCACACGACAGGGCCTGCTCTGCCTATGGGGGCATGGCGTATGTGGCCAACATCGCACCCGCACTGAAATGGGACCACTGTGCCTCCACACGACGGATCATCGAGAACAGCTACATCGAATGTCACCCAGCATGCCCCATCATGGTCCTCCAAGGGACAACTTACGAACAACACCTTGACAGCCACCATCCGCTACATTGGCTGGCAAACATGTACACCACCAATGACATGGAAGCCCTGCTGGACGGCATCGCATACCTGACAACCTGTAAATTCGTCGGACCACAACGCAGGTTCCCCGATTGACCTATGATGTCCAACCCCGCACCCATGCTTAGCTTCCGCACGGACTGGCCAGTCACCACCACAACAGCCATACCAAACGACCGGCAACTGTTACCACACCATCAACGACATCACCATGACATCGGATATGACCGAGACATGCACACTGTTCCCCATCACATCCAGGAACACCGCATGCATCGTGGGAGGCAGTGGCATGGGGTCTGTGTATCGCACCCACATGGACGGAACTGCACGAACAACCAGGACACGACATGGATCCAGCGCCCATGGACACACACACCGCTCAGTGGACATGAATAGGTCGCCTGGAGTCTGTGGGTGCTGCACCCCTCCCACCCCCGCCCCGGGAATCCCATACCAGGACCTTTGCATGGACGACAAGTGCATACAACAACAACACGACCCCAGTGACTGTGACATGTCCAGTAACCACCACATTGCAACAACAAGTGGCACGCCGCTGCATGCACGCAAGCACATGCCCTGATGTCATCTCACATGCACGCGTGCATGAGGAACAACCGCAGCAAACCTGTCACATGGAACTGAGATGGACTGTGCCCATGATGCCAAGCGGTCTGGTAGGCTACATGTATACCGTCTGTGTCAAAGTCCGCAGCTCCGCAGCTATACGTAAATGTACATTAGCACAGCCTTGGCCAAGCAGATGTAACTCTGAAGCCCACATCCCACATGCAACAGCCAATCACATGTAACCCCACACCCTATCCCATTTGCAATCATGCTCAGTATATCCTCAACATGTATTCCGCTGCCAGTAGTGTCCACTATACTGCATCACAGAGGACAGAAGACTCAATATAATGTTTGAAACCAAAACTGTCTCCGCTGACTCATTTCACAAGTACGAATGAGAGAGGATGAGAGTATGTGAAGTACACGGCAGTCGTGACATGACCATGTAGTCCACTGGTATTGGATGTCAACGCAAATGAGTAGCACAACTGTGGAAGACACACATGTGTCGTGTGAAGTCGTATCGACGCAGTGCTCAGGTGGGTGGGTGTGACGGGTAGATGCGCACATGCCAAGTTGGAGCACGCCGTGTCGGGAGGGGTCATGAACAGTACACCACCGCTTCCCTGGGCATTGTGAGAGGACACCTGTCGGGGGGAGTGAACACGTGTGTGCACAGCAGCCGGGCACACGTACAAAGCGGTACCAGGCGCACCTCAGCCCACCCTCTGTGGACAAGCTGGATCCTGTTGTGCGCCCGCCATGCCCCTTGACAAGGCACACACAGCCCCAGTCGACCAGGTGTAACCCCAACATAGTCAATCCGCACAGGCGATACAGGGCACGGGATGGCAGTGGAGCATGGTGTGTGAGAGGTCTCCTCGCGCTCCTCCTGGTCATATCACGCAGGCAATAGAACCTCAACGTCTAGCATGGCACAAGTCAAATGGAAGTGTAGGGGGACGCACCACAGCACGAGCAGCACTGACGTCACGGGAGGTGGCTCGCACCATCCCATCCATTGCCCATTATACCAACCATGCCACATGCCATTGCGACTAAGTGCAAGCGCGTGCGCCACCACCCCCGAGCCCTCCCCAGAGAGGCCAAAGAGTGAATGTGTGGGCCATCAGTCACAGACGGACGCGGCATGGCCGCAAGGGCAGCCACAGCCACTGGGTGTCGCAGGTGGCGGATCCGGAAGGCGAAGCCTGTGATGCATAGTCCATGCAGGCCGGGTCTCCATTTGGGGCACCACGCAGGTGGACGGCGTCCCGCAACACATCATACCCTGAGACAGCCCACTCGTGCAACTGGACCCACACATACACTCCTTGCCCTCTCTGGTGCGAGCTTGGGGCTGCCTGTGCAAGCGCTAGCCTCGCAGGTGCACATGCATATTGGGGGAGCGAGGGGAGGACATGAGGGCTGGGGCGAAGATGACTGTATCACTGTCAGTGAGTACAAGGGATGACCCAGATGCGGAAAGGAAGAGACGTGTCCCGTGTGTACTGCAACTAGTCGCCAATCCAACTACCCCCCCATGTCCGGAATGTAAGCCCGCACCTAGGCCCGCCCATCCGCCACATCGAATATACCACCAGCACGACAACCTTCCCATTCGAAACACTGACTGGGGGTGGCGACCAGTGAACAATCATGTGTAGCCTACCCACGCGTACATGTGGGCCCTCCATGATCCATGTCACCTGCGGCAAAGTCATGACATGCGCAATGAGGGAAGTGAGGAGAGCTGTCCGCCCCACGCACAGAAGGTGCATCAGCTCCACAGACCCAGCAGCGAGTCCAGCAGGGGTCACATGTGCAGGGGCAGCTGTGCCTGGTGTGAAGGTACATGCATATAGACAGCACATCGACCAATGTGTAGTCTGCCCACATCTACAGTCCATCATCATGCGGACATAGGAATTGAACACAGGGCAACACATCTGAGTGGGTGCACCCACCGTGACCAACAATGCGCAATCATCGACGTACCCGCCCTGTGCATGGCCCCCCACCCAACGGAGGCACATCCAGTGCCACCATCCCACACACACAAGCCTTCCACGGAACATGCTGTGTCCAATGGTCAGTACAGAGTCAGCGCCCATCTGGTGGATCCTGAACAGGAGACACATGCACACACATGCCAGCTCCCACTATGTACGTCTGCCACCTGGCACGTGCAATGTAACCTCTCACCTGTGACGTGTGACTGCAAGCACACAGCCGTCTTGGCATGGGGCTGTCAATGTGGACACCTGTCAATGTTTCGGGAGGTGTGATCCGTACAGTGCTGTACATAGGGTGCAGTGCTGACACCTACTACTGTCTCATATCCCCTCGTGCCACAGGTCCCACTTGTTTTGGCCGCTCAGCCTGTGCCCACATCGTCGTCGTCGTGTGCCATACTCATCCAGCCTCGGAAGCAGTTCCATGCTCAGCAGACATTCATGTTGCCGTGGCGTTGCCGCTTGACGAATATGCAGTCAGTCCCCATCAGCACGCCCCGCAAGTCATTGGGGCCTAGATCCCCATGTGCATGCACATGGCAGTGGTTTGTATCACTAGCCATTGCCATTGTTGGGAGACCTGTGTAAGTGTATTGTGGCCGTGCCGTCCCAGCTTGACAGCTGGGCTGTGGCTCATGTGCTTGCTCAGTCATGTCAGTGATGTGTATGCGAAATTGCTATGTGTTGTGTTGCTTTGACATGTGTCCACTGCCATTTACCCTAGGCGGAGACCGAACATTGACCGCCCATACCAATTGCTGGCGGACATGGACGATACAGAGGTCATTAGGAAGTTTCGGCTGGACAGGCCAACCCTGCATCGACTGTGTGCCATGTTGGAACCCCATCTCCGTCCCCGCAGGGTGTATCCGACAGCTGTCACCCCCACGGCTAAGGTGATGGCCGCCATGCATTTCTTCGCCACTGGGTCATTCCAGCACACAGTGGGCAGTGGAGGAGGGATGTCCCAGCCCATGTTCAGCAAGGTGCTGAGGGATGGACTGGCAGCCAAGATGCTGTACCGAAACAGGTACATCCGCTTCCCCAGGGCTCGTGAATTGGCGGCAGTGAAGGGTGCATTCTATGCCCTTGGCAGAATCCCACACGTCGTTGGAGCCATTGACTGCACACATGTTGGCCTTGTTCCACCACAGGCCACTGAGCACCTGTACTGCAACAGGAAGCACACGCACTCCCTGAATGTGCAAGTGGTGTGCCTTGCGGACATGGTGATCACCCACGTGTGTGCAAAGTTCCCAGGCTCGGCCCATGACGCACACATAATGCGCAACAGCATCTTGCCACGACTGATGTCCAATCTGCAACAGGATCGTGGCTGTATTGTCGGTGAGTATGTGGAGTGGTGTAGCGTGCTGGGTGTGCGATGCTGTCCCCTGTCCAGTTGGAATAGCAACGGTTCTCTGTGTCCCTCACACCCAGGTGACTCTGCGTACCCGAATGGGGCATGGCTGCTCAGTCCATTGAGGAATCCTCGCACCCCAGCAGACGATCGCTACAATGAGGCACATGGGAGGACCAGACGTGTGGTCGAGCGTACCTTTGGCCTCCTCAAGTCCAGGTTCAGGTGCCTGGACCGCACCGGGGGTGCGCTGGCGTACTCCCCACAGAAGGTGTGCCAGATAGTGGTGGCGTGCTGCATGCTGCACAACTGGCCATTCGGAAGCAGATCCCCCTCATCGTGGATGACGGAGATCAACCAGGGCCCCAGCCCGCATACCAGGACAGCTCGAGTGAGGAGGACAGCGGAGAGGAGGAAGCTGGTAATGTGCGGCAGCAGCTCATCGCCCACTACTTCACTTGACGGTGAGTGTCCATGTACGACGGCTGATGTGGCTGTATCTGTGCAGGTGTGTGTGTGCTGTGTCAGGGTGGCCGTTTGTTCACTGCGTGCTGTGTGTCAACGCTCCATGGCCAGGGTAGTATGCCACTGTTGGTGGCTGTGGCATTGTGCCCTATTGCTCTGTGCGATGTGTGTACATTGCTTGTAGTTGTTGACATGTACTGTGTGATGGGTGTGTGACACACTCATTGAATGTGCTCCTGTTCTGTCTCCCACCCCTAGGTCCCTACAGGCCCTCCGGTTCCATTGCCATGCCACGCATCAGGTGCCTTTCCGCCCAAGGTGGCCGTTGTATTCCGTACAAATAAAACACAGGGCACAAACAGCAGTTTGTGTAAGAGGTGCATTTATTTCAAACTGTGACATGTGATTGTGTGCGAGGTGATGACAAAAGTGGTGCGTGCAGTGACAATGAGCTGTCGGTCACGGCTGCGTGATGCTCAGGGTGTACCCACTTGTTCCATGTCCATGGTCCAACAGACACATGCCATCCAGATGGCTGTGTGGAGTGGGATCGTAGTCCAAGTCAATGCAGTGGGTGGTCAAGGAAGGCTGGCTGGCTGCCTCACTTGCGTCTGGAGCGTGCGTAGTCCTCCCGGGAGATCTGTTTGTACTTCGGACGGCCCCTTCCACGTTTGGGAGGGGGTGTGTGGTGGCGACCTGCTGGTGGGGGTGAGGTGTGCTCACTGGCTGTGGACGCAGGGGTACTGGACACTGCTGCTCGACCCTGCGCCCCGGCAGGTGGTGGCGGTGGTGGAGATGCTGTCCCTGGCTGTGACCTCACCGCCACCACCAGCTGGCCCATGAGGTCCACGAGTTGGCCCATACGGGCGTCCATGGACCTCAGCACCCCCAGCACCTCCCGCGTGTCTGAAGCAGACCTGACCCATTGTTCTTGGGCCTCTTCATAGGCCCCAAGGACTCTGGCCATTTGAGGCAGGGCATGGCTCCCAGGGGAGACTTGCGTTTCCCTGACCCTGCTCCTCCTACCAGTACTGCTGCCACCGGCCTGCCCACTAGCCACATTGCTCACCACGGTCCTCGCTGTGGCTCCCAGGGTGGATCCAGTCGGCCGGGCCACCACCTGCGCTGGGGCTGGTGCCAGCGAAGACGTGGTGGTGGTGGCGGCGGTGGTGGTCGGTGCGGCGATGGTGGCGGTTGCGGCAATGGTAGTGGCCGCAATGACCGTGGGTGTGGCCGCAATGACCGTGGGTGTGGCCGCAATGACCGTGGGTGTGGCCGCAACGACAGTGGCAGCAGGGGGCTGGGAATGTTCAGCAGCCCTGGATGATGGGTTGGTGGGTAGGAGGGGTCCTGGGGAGCGGCTGGGCCCTGCCACACCAGATGGGCCTGCTTGGTGGTCCGTGTCCGAAGAGGAGGACAGATCCTCCACATCCGTGTGTCCTCGTTGGGGGCTTGTAGGCTGGCTGTGCTGGCTGCTGTCTCCATCCCCAGCATCCAGCAGTTCGTCACCTGTGGAGAGAATGAGATTTGTTATTGTGTTGCACCTGGCGAAGTATGTATTTGTCGTCTGACATTAACAGTTCGTGCAATCTCGTACATGGGTTTCCCGGAGGCGTGTGTGTGGCTGTAGCATTTGTAGTTGTGTGTGCTTGACAATGGGACTGTGTGCTGTGCACATGTGGCATGGGACGGATTGGCCATGCCGATGGGTGTGTTGCTGTGCCCCTACTTATTGTGACTCTGGTGTATGCGGGCTCCTGGCCCATCCTGGGTCTGGTTTGTACTTTGCTTTTGGTGTTCAGATGGGACGCTTAGGAACGCATATGGCAACATGGGGGCCATGCCCCAGATTCGCATTTGGGATGGAATATGCTTTTGGGGTACATGCTGTGAGCCATGGGTGCCGAACGTGACATGTGTTGTGGCAGCATGACAGTGCATGGTTTGAGGTGTGTGCATGCTTGACATGGCCTGCATATTTGCTGTCTGTTGTGATTACTGGACATGGCATTGGACGCATCGTTATGAGTGAGTGATGGTTGTGTGCCAGCCAACGTATTGCAGTTGTCCCATCTCCTTGGTGTGCGTGCTGCCCTGTGCCATGTGCATCACTGCAGTGCTCGGGGGTGTGGCCCATGTTGTGTGTTGTTGCTCACAGTGTGTCGTGCGCTTCATTGACTTCTGGCACATGGTTGGTCATGGGCATGTATCTTAGCGTGACTGCTGTATGTGTGGCAGCTGTGCGGATGACATGCCTTTCATGAGACTGGGGCTGACGGATGGGATGGATGGTATGTTGTATGTGCATGGTGTGTCTGTGTGTTTGATGGGTTCAGTGGTGTTCGTGTGCATTTATGTTGTTCCGCTCTGTTGCGTCTAGTGTTGTTTGTCTTACATAGGCGTAGTTGTGGGGTGTGTGGTTGACAGGCAGTAGGGGCTACATGGACAGGACTTCAATGGTGTTTCGGTTGTGTGTGATGGGTTGTACAGTGGCTGCCGTGTGGTACTATATTCAGTGTGGCTTGTGCATGCAGCCGTGGCTCCTTGGGTGTTGCTGTGTTTGTGATGGGTCATGTGGGGTGTGAGTCTGTGGTTCATGTCCGTGTGCACATTGTTCACTTGTTCGTGACGGTGGGAGGTGCTGCGTGTTCGTCTGCTACGTGACATGTCCCATGTGTTGGTCGTGTTACGGTCCTCATGCCTCCAGTAATCCAGCCCTGTCCAGTTTCCCACCTGCAGGTTGTTCGTGCGTGCACTGTACTGGATGCCACAGGGTTCTAAGCGGGGGTGCTCCATGTTGCAGGTCTGTGGGGGTGGGGGGGTGTTGTGGGTCGTGGTGGTGGCTGGACACCCACTGACACCGATTGCTGTGGACCGCGATGTCTACCTTTCGGCTGTCGTTGTGCACTGCGGTGGCTGACACGTGGCTGTGGGGTGTGGGGGATGCTCCTCCTTGCTGTGCTGTGGGACTAGGGGCCTGGTGTGTTTTGTACTTGGGCTGTCCACCCTCCCACCCACTGCACTTTGTGTTCCTGCCACTTACCTGTTACTTGTCGGTTAGTGCAGCTATGGCGGACACATGGGTGTGGTGGGTGCTCGTTGTGGCGCTTCTGGCATATTTGGGGACCTGTTGGTGGTTACGTGGCTGGCTGAGTGTACACATGTCCCCACGCATCTTACAGTTGTTCGGTTTGGGCTGTGTGTGGTGGTGTCTGTTGCATGTGTGTGTGATGTGTTGTGTATTGTGTGCTGGACATGGGGGTGTTTGTCCCTGGGAGCTGTGGCATGGTGGTAGTGCATGTGAGTACATAGCGGTGTGCTGGTATACATTAGTTTGTACTTACCAGACTCCACTCCCCTGCTAATCCGGCGAGGATCTCGGGATGTATGATGACTCGCACCTTCTCCTCCCACGCTTTGAAGGTCTTGAAGAGCGCGGGATTCCCTCCGCCAGTGACGGCAGCCAGCTCTCTGTTCTTGCTCTCCTTCTTCTTGACCAGGCTCTTGACGTCATTCCACCGTTTGTTTATTTCGACTCTGTTCCTGGGCAAGGTCCCGACTGCATTGACCTGGTCTACGATCCGGTTCCACATTCTCTTTCTGGTGGCTAGTGGTGTGTGCTGGACCAGGTTCCCATAGATTTGTGGGTGCACCTTGATGATCTCGTCGACCATGACCGTCAGCTCCATGGGCGTGAACTTGGGCATTCTTTGTGGTGCCATGGTGTTTGTGGTGCTGGTGCGGTGTGTGTTGTGTAATGTGCAGGGGGTTTGTGGTGCCGGTGTTTGGTGGTGGTGGTGGTGGTGGTGGTTGTGATGTGTGCGTTTCTGTGGTGTGCTGCTGTCCTTGCTGTGTCACTGTGTCCTCTCCTCTCCTCTCTAGTTTACAATGTTGCAAGGGGTTGTGGTCTGTGGGAGTGCTGCTTTTGTACTTACCTATGTGGGTGTGTCCTCATGGTCTGTTGTTTTCAGGTGTGTTGTGTCTGGGGTTCTGGCCTTTGTAGTTTTTGTTTGTCCAGGGGGGTGTTTTCGGGATGTGTACTGTGCTTGTGTATTTGTGCGTGCCTTGCTGTGTGGACTTGTTGGCCATGTTGTGTGCGATTGTTTTTGTCAGCGGATGGTTTCTGTGCAGGGACGTGGGCGCCATGGCTTCTGCCGTGTCGGTTCTCATCGGCGTTGTTTGCGCTGGCGGGCGGTATATTTGTAGTTTTCCCGCGCTCATGGCGGTGCGATCGTAATCTCACGTGCGGTGTGTCGGGCGTGAGGGCGGGTGGTTTTGTGTTGTCGTGCGTGTTTCCGTCCGTGGCGGGCGGTTTGACTCCGACTCGGACGATGGCGGGCGGTATCTTGTGTGATTTTTCGCCGATGGCGGTTTTCGGTTTGTGTAATCGTAATGGCGTGGTCGGTGTTCAGACGGTGTGTGCGGGCAAATTTTTGCCGCTTCCATGCCTGGCGGATTTTTTTACGCTGGGTATCGTAATGGGCCCCTAAGAAATAATCAATTAATTTAATATAGTCAAATTACTTCCCACTCTATTCCCCTATAACCCCCCAACCGCTACAGAAGTAAAAACGCAAAATTCAAATAAAAAAAATTAATAACTACTAAAAATTTAAAACATATGAAAAATACAAACAATTCTTCTACAAAAAAACATACATCACATACATATAAAATATATACTAAAATACATAACATTAATTTAAAAAACGATATTTTTAACAACTAAATTTTTGCAAACGATATTAAACACTTCGATATTTTTAAAATCAAAATTACTTACCTTAATTACCGATATTTCTGAACCACGAGATTTATTACTCGATATTTGTGCAACTCAGTATTTTTTACTCGATATTCTGTCTGCACACCAGAGCGAAGTGCCTTTGCTAAAGATTACTGCTTTCATCTTGTCTATGATGAGCTTGAGGCAGTTGTTTTTCATCTATTTGGTGACTTCAGTAATGCTGGTGGAGATATTGGTCCAGATGTCTGGAGTCTTGTCAGAGAGGGAGAGTATGAGCTGGGTGTTATCAGCATAGAATATGATGTTGATTCCATGGGTGCAGCTGATGCTGGAGAGTGGTGTCATGTAGGCATTGAACAGGGTGTGGATGAGTGAGGATACTTTTGGAACTCTGCAAATGAAATTGATGGTGTCCAAGGTAAAGGGGGCCAGGCTGACCGACTGGTCTCAGCCTGTCAAAAAGTAGCAAATCTGGCGTAGTGTGAGTCCTTAATGTCAACTTCATGCAGTTGTTGGATAAGGATGGGGTGTTAGATAACCCTGGGCAAAGCACTACGCTACGCTCGCGTAGTTTGCGAAGTTTGCGCTACTTCGCACAACGTGAATTGCACGTAGCACAGTGCAAACACGCGTAGCGTAGCGTAGTGGTCATTTTTTGCTTGCTCGCGGTCCTCAACGTCAAGTTGGCGACCGCGAGCAAGCAAAATGACATCCCGGCGAGACTTTTTCTCGTTCGCGATCAGCAACATCAAGTTGCCGATCGCGAGCGTGGAAAATAAACCACCCAGCGAGATTCTCAACGCGGGGAGGTCAGGTTTCTCATTGCGAGTGGTCGCGTATGCTCGCGACCGCTCGCGATGAGAAACTACCAGTCCGCGTTGAGAAGCTGCCGCTCGAGTAAAAATCTACTCGAGCGGCAGTAAAGACAGCTCGCACTGTGCAAGATGCCATTTTCAATGATTGCACAGTGCGGACAAGCATCCGGCACTGTGCAATCATTGCGAACAGTGCACTACGCAGTTCGCGTAGTGCTACGCGTAGCTCGCGTAGTACGAACTGCACTTTGCGTAGCTTCGCGTAGCGCTACTTCGCGAACTACGCCCAGGCTTAGTGTTAGACAGTGTCTAAGGCTGCGGAAATGTCTAGTAAGAAGAGGGCCACAGTGTCATACCTGTTAATGATCATCCAGATGTCACATGTGTCAGCGATGAGGGCAGTCTCTGTACTGTGATGGGCCTGAATCCAGATTGAGCAGTATAGAAGAGGTTGTTGTTGTTGAGGAGGGTAGCTATGTGTTTGTTTATTATCTTTTCCATGACTTTTACAGGTTAGGGTAGCAGGGAGATAGGCTAATAGTTGGTTAGCGTCTTCTAGTCTGTTGAGGCTTTCTTGCAGAGGGGGAGTACTGAGGCATGTATTCCAGTAGGTGACTGTGATGATTGAGTTGTTCAGGATTGAGGAGACGGCTGTGCTGATAGGCTCCCATCCTTTGATGTAGATGTGGTGAGAGCAGGGGTCAGAGGGTGCTCCAGGGTGTATGAAATGCATGGCTGTCGCCATTTCTTGAGTGTTGATGGTAGACCAGTTGGTCATGGTGGTCCTCTGGGTGTTGGTTGCGATGACAGGGAGAGCTGCAAGGGTCTATATATAGGTCTGTTTGGGGCTTGAAGTTGTAGAATCTGGCGATCTTGTTGATGAAGAATATGGACAGTGGTGTGCAGAGGTCCTGAGAGGGGATTACTCTGCCAAAGGGGTGGTGTCTTATGAAGAAAGAAAAATCCATAGCACAGTTGGTACTACTTTCGATGCAGTTGGTGAAGGCTGAGCCTTTGATGGCCTTGATATGCAGATGGTAGTGTCTGAGGGAGGATTTTTAGGTGTCTTGTCAGTGTCGTCTTGTCTTTGTCTCCATCTGCGTTCAAGTTGCTTGCTGTGTCGTTTGGTTATCCTGAGCTCTTCTGCGTACCAGATTGCTTGCGGTCCAGTTTTCGTGGCTCTGTTGGCTTGGAGAGGAGCCAGGATGTCTGTGCAGGTGGTGAAGATCCAGGTGTTGAAGTTGGAGATGGATTTGGGGAGGTTGTTGTTGTGTCTAAGCCAGTGGTGTAGGAGTTCAGATGACATGGATGCTTCTAAGATCTTGCTCCAGTCCTGTTGTGAAGGTTTGGTGATGGTGTTTTTGCGATGGTGTGGGATGATATGCTGAAGTTGATGGTTGGACCAGTGACCCATGTGGGCTTGACTACTGTGATGTCTCTGAAGCTAGTGAAGCTAGTGAAGCTAGTGAAGCTGTCCAGCGGCGTGAGTTGGGCTTTTTACTCAATAAATGAGCTCAAGGTTGGACAGTTCCTCAAGGAGGTTGGACATTTTGGGATCTGTGAGGTCCTTCAGGTGGTAGTTGACATTGCCAAGAAGGATGAAGACGCTAGAGTCGAGGATTGGGGGGTGACAAAGTTGCAATGGTGCTGCCAATGCTGGTGTGTAGTCCAGGGGGGTAGTGACATGAGTACCAAACAACGGTATAGTTGGCGGTGATGTGGAGTTTGAATGTCAAGTGTTCCATATTTCTGGTTGTGATTTCCGAGGTGCAAGAGCATTGGATGGATTCTTTGAAGATGGTAGCTATTCCACCTCTGCGTCTGTTTGTTCTGTCCTATCTTGTGATCTTGTATCCAAGGGGGATTGCTCTGGTGAAAATAAAGATTAAGGGGCCGATTCCGATCTCGGTCGGAGGCGCACCCAATACCATTCGGTCGGGAAAAAAGCCATGCGAAAGCCTGTTTCCCGACCGATCCGCACAGCACACCGAACGAGTAAGTACGATGCGCACAACAGCACAGAATCCGGCCGAGCCGTACTCACCCAAACCAGGTCCTGTTCCCCGACCGAGGCGAATCCGGAAACGCCGAATCGAGTCGCACGGAAGGAAAAATGCAGCTCCGTCCGGCCGAACGAGTACGATGCGCTTTCCGTACGAGCCGAACCCGTCGCTACGCACGGCACGTCAAAGCATCCGGGAGAGGCGCACATAAGCTCCGATTCGCGCCACAACACGATCCACGGCTACGAGACGAACATGCCAGCGACGAGGACGAGGCGAAGCGACGAGGACGACGCGAAGCAACGAGAAGGACGAACGACACGAACCAACCATGAATCCCTTCGTCCCGATCATACCAATATTCTACATTTACTACCGGAACAGGCACGGACGCGTACGGCGCAGAAGGTAAGTCAGACACCAACCACAAAACACATACAACACGTACATGACACATCACACACACACAGAGGGATGCAGAATATACTTACACCAGCAACAGCAGCACCATAGGGGCGGGATGCCCATCACCAATGCCACATATGCACACAGGGGCCTGAATGCGCACCACCACCCCTACCCAGGGGGCTGGATGCCTACCACTACTACCACCCTTAGCCAGGGGGCTGGATGCCTACCACTACTACCACCCTTAGCCAGGGGGCTGGATGCCTACCACTACTACCACCCTCACCCAGGGGGGCTGGATGCCTACCACTACTACCACCCTTAGCCAGGGGGGCTGGATGCCTACCACTACTACCACCCTCACCCTGGGGGCTGGATGCCTACCACTACTACCACCCTTAGCCAGGGGGGCTGGATGCCTACCACTACTACCACCCTCACCCAGGGGGGCTGAATGCCTACCACTACTACCACCCTTAGCCAGGGGGGCTGGATGCCTACCACTACTACCACCCTCAGCCAGGGGGGCTGGATGCCTACCACTACTACCACCCTCACCCAGGGGGGCTGGATGCCTACCACTACTGCCACCCTTAGCCAGGGGGGGCTGGATGCCTACCACTACTACCACCCACACCCAGGGGGGGCTGGATGCCTACCACTACTACCACCCCCACTCATAGGATGGACAATGCATGACACAACCAGCACACCACAACTTAGGGAATGCAAGAAGAAGACATCCCCCCAACACCATGACAAGCGTGTGTAGACTGTGTCAAATGCCTACAACACCGAACATGACTTTGAACATACAATGTGACCCCCTAGCACATGTGCCACTCATATATGTGTGTGGCACCCACAATGCAAGCAGGCCATGACCATTGTGGCAATGGGGTCCAAACCCCATCACCACAGTGACCAAAAGGTAAGTGTGGGGTCCATAGCTGAAGCACATTTTGAACATTGTGGCAATGGGGTCTAAACCCCCATCACCACAGTGAACAAAAGGTAAGTGTGGGGTCCATAGCTGAAGCACATTTTGAACATTGTGGCAATGGGGTCCAAACCCCCATCATCACAGTGAACAAAAGGTAAGTGTGGGGTCCATAGCTGAAGCACATTTTGAACATTGTGGCAATGGGGTCCAAACCCCCATCATCACAGTGACCAAAATGTAAGTGTGGGGTCCATAGCTGAAGCACATCTTGAACATTGTGGCAATGGGGTCTAAACCCCCATCATCACAGTGACCAAAATGTAAGTGTGGGGCCCATAGCTGAAGCACATCTTGAACATTGTGGCAATGGGGTCTAAACCCCATCACCACAGTGAACAAAAGGTAAGTGTGGGGTCCATAGCTGAAGCACATTTTGAACATTGTGGCAATGGGGTCCAAACCCCCATCATCACAGTGAACAAAAGGTAAGTGTGGGGTCCATAGCTGAAGCACATTTTGAACATTGTGGCAATGGGGTCCAAACCCCCATCATCACAGTGACCAAAATGTAAGTGTGGGGTCCATAGCTGAAGCACATCTTGAACATTGTGGCAATGGGGTCTAAACCCCCATCATCACAGTGACCAAAATGTAAGTGTGGGGTCCATAGCTGAAGCACATCTTGAACATTGTGGCAATGGGGTCTAAACCCCCATCATCACAGTGACCAAAATGTAAGTGTGGGGTCCATAGCTGAAGCACATCTTGAACATTGTGGCAATGGGGTCTAAACCCCCATCACCACAGTGACCAAAAGGTAAGTGTTGACAAAGAAAGAGGTGCAACTGCCAAACTGCATGGATGATTCCTGGTCACAGACCAACAAACACATCAGTGGCAAAGTAGTGTATGTGTCCCATTGCAACATAAATTGGGGAGCCAAATACTGCAGTGCAAATAAGACATACCTTTGGCCATGTGCAGACAAACAACACCCATGGGGGCTGACACCGTCAACAATCATCAATGACACAATGACAGAAGTGACCATCAGAATGCAGACCCACATATTTGCACCAATGGGCACACAAATGCAGATACCCTGTGGAGACTGCAGATGTGAGGTGAACAGATACCATACCATGGCAGCAATGGGACACACAAACCATGATCATTGTGCTGACCGATGACCTAGGAGTCCCAGGGACAGCAGGGGAAACCCACCAAACTACATACAGCCAATGGCACACCCAAGATATGCCAATGCAGTGGTGCAGATGCACAAACACAAACAGGCAGACCCACACTGCACATCATACACAACAGGTGAGGGGGGTGCCAGTGTCCCCAGGCAACCACACAACACATGAGGAGACCTGAATACCAATCATACAGATGTGCATACAGTGCCACACAAAGGTAACTCATGGATCCAAATCCCCTATGTGGGCAAGCAGGCATTGTCAGATGAGAGGGAGCACAAATCACACATGTCACACAGGCACGTAGGGACAGCAACTTACACAGCAAGACACAGACACACCACAGCACCACCCCCAGGGCCCCCACAATGTGGTGACCCTGGGCTGCATTACAATCCCACTGTGATGACAAAGCTAAATGTGGTTCTGTTAGAAATGGGATCTCTATTTGGCAAGGGCTTGCACCTTTGTCCAAGTAGGGACCCTTCTTCCTAGTCAGGGTAAGGGTGTTACACTCGTGAAGTAACCCCTGCTCACCCTCGTGGTAGCTTGGCACGAGCAGTCAGGCTTAATTCAGAGGCAGTGTGTAAAGCATTTGCACATAACCAACAGTAATACAGTGTAAGCACTACAAACGGACACCACACCAGTTTAGAAAAATAACCAATATTTTATATACTCAAGACAAGACCAATTACGACAAAAATCCACAATACTATACTTTACGAATGAATGCTTGATACGTTAACTTCTTCTTTGCAGGAATAGCACAAAAGCAAAGTTCGTACGAGTCGGTAGCTCCGTCCGAGCCTACCGTGATGCTGAAAACCACAGAGTCTAACAGTTCCAGTCGACCGCGTCGATACGGGCCAGCAGAGTCATGAACAGACTCGGTTACAGTACCTTTCTCGTTGTGGCTGGTACGGAGTGTACGAGCCGGTCGGCGTTCGTCGCGGGTGCGGTGCAAGACGGAGCGATGCAAGGTGCGGTGTCCCTCGATGCGGTGCAGGCAGCGGCTCGATGAGCGTCGTGCAGACGGAGTCGGTGAGTCCAAGGCGTGCGATGCAGGGTGAGACGATGCTCGATGCGGTGCTGTCAGGTTGCGATGCAGGCGACCAAGCCGGAGTGCGGGAGCTGGCGTCGAACAGCGGTGCGAGTCGGAGCGGTGCGTCGCAGACGTGCGAGCGGTGCCCCAAATGCGGTGCGGTCACGACTCTTGAGCCAGTTGCAGCGACCGCGTCGGTCGGGTCCGGTTGGTTCAGTGAAGCGATGCGAACTGCGGTGCCCACAGGTCACGGTGCAAGCAGCGGCTCGATGTTGGCGGCGTCGGACGTCGCCCACGGTGAGACCAGGGTTGCGATGCGAAGCGGGGCGATGCGGTCTGCGGTGCAAACAGGTCACCGGCCAGGGATGGATTCGGTTGACGGAGTCGGTTGCGGTTCCCTTCCTCTGTGGCAACTGAAACAGCGTTCCAGAAGCGGTACCCAGAGGCTTGTGAAGTCTTTGTAGTCCCTGAGACTTCTTAACAGGAGGCCAGCTCGGTTCCAGGCCCTTGGAGATACTCAGCACAAGTTTGTAGAAAGTTCAGTCCAGTCCTTTCACTGCCCAAGACAGAAGCAGCCACTGCAGGCCAACCCAACAAAGCAACAACACAGCAAAGGGGCAGTACTCCTCCTGGCAGCTCTTCCAGCTCTTCGTCTTGGCAGGTTCCTTGATTCCAGCGAGATCTAAATTCATGGGGTCAGGGCCCCAATATTTATATCCCAAATTCCTTTGTTCTCTGAAGGCAGAGAGGCCTTTGCCTAGTCCAAACCAGTTCTGGAGCACTTTGTTGACAAGTCTCCGTCCCTTCTTTCAGTGAGTAGGCCAGGGACATCAGACGCACCACAGGAGGTGGAGCCAGCATTGTGGAGGGAAGGCACTGTCCTATTCAGGGCCCAGGTGTGACCCCTCCCACCCATCTACATGTAGATCTTGCTATTCAGCCCTGTGCTGACTCACCCTGTCTCCTGGCATCCCCCAGCCCCTGTCACTCACACTCCAGACAAGGAATACACAACCTCGCAGAGGCAGGCTTGGATGGTTAGACAAGAAAATACCCACTTTCTAAAAGTGGTATTTTCAAACACAGAATGTTAAAACCAACTTCACTAAAAGCTGCATTTTATCATTCTGAGTCCAGGCATACTAAACTCGAATTTCTACCATGTTCCCGGGGTCAGTTAGGATTATAAGCTGTAATAATCAAAACTGCCCGTTCTGGCCTAGGGGAACAGGTAGCCTTGCAATAGTGAAAACGAACTAGGCTGTGATTCACTATTAGGACATGCCACACACACCCGGGCATGTCCTACCTTTCGCGTACAACGCACCCTGCCCACAGGGTACCTTGGGCCTACCTTAGGGGTGACTAACATGTAGCAAAGGGAAGGTTTAGGGACTTGCAAGTGTGTGCACTTGCCAAGTCGACATGGCAGCCCCAGGCTGCGCACAGGCTCTGCGATGGCAGGCCCGAGTTACACTTTACGGGCTGTTTGCGTGGGTGGCACAATCCAGTGCTGCAGCCCACCAACAGCATTTGGTCTATAGGCCCTGGCACTCGCAGTGCACTTTACAAGGGACTGACACATAAACCAAATAGGCCAATCATGGAAACACCAATCCATAACGCATTTTATACAGGAGCACTTGCACTTTCCCACTGGACCGCAGTGAGGAAAGTGCGCAGAATCATTACACCAGCAAAAACAGAGTCAAAACCGGGAGGTCAGAAAGCAAAAAGTCAGGGGAAACACGCCAAAAGATGCCAAGTCTAACACATGTCCCCTCCAGCTGAAAGTAGGGAGAACTACCCAACCCCATTGGAGTTCTCTTCACTAAGGCGGAAGAACCTGGACAGACCATCTGCGTTGGCGTGTTCTGTACCAGGACGGTGCTCCACCGTAAAGTCCATTCCCTGTAGGGAGATGGACCACCTCAGCAGTTTTGGATTCTCACCCCTCATTTGCATCAACCATCTGAGGGGCCTGTGGTCTGTCTGAACCCGGAAGTGAGTCCCAAACAGGTATGGTCTCAACTTCTTCAGTGCCCAGACCACAGCAAAAGCTTCCCTTTCTATGGCACTCCACCTCTGTTCCCTGGGAAGTAGTCTCCTGCTAAGGAAGACTACAGGCTGATCCAGGCCCTCTTCGTTCAGTTGTGAGAGCACCGCTCCCACACCATGCTCTGAAGCGTCAGTCTGCACGACAAATTCTTTGGAGAAGTCAGGTGCCTTGAGCACGGGCGCCGTGCACATGGCTGCCTTCAGGGCATCAAAAGCTTTCTGGCAGGACTCAGTCCAGATCACTTTCCTGGGCTGCTCTTAGAGGTCAGCTCTGTTAAGGGGGCAACGATGGTGCCATAGCCCTTAACAAATCTCCTATAATAGCCGGTGAGACCTAAGAAGGCTCTCACCTCTGTCTGGGTCTTGGGGGTTCCCAAGCCAGAATGGTGTCAATCTTGGGTTGTAGGGCGCCACCTGGCCGCTTCCTACCTGGTGTCCCAAGTACACCACCGAACCCTGCCCGATCTGGCACTTACTGGCCTTGATCGTGAGGCCTGCACCTTGCAGAGCCCTCAACACTTTCTCAAGGTGCTGTAAATGTTCTTCCCAGCTGGAACTGAACACAGCAATGTCATCCAGGTAGGCGGCACTGAAATCCTCCAGCCCGGCCAACAGCTGATTGACCAACCTCTGAAAGGTGGCAGGGGCATTCTTCAACCCAAAGGGCATCACCCGGAATTGGTAATGACCTTCTGGGGTTGAGAATGCTGATCTCTCCTTGGCCCCATCGGTTAAGGCAATCTGCCAGTACCCAGACGTCAAATCAAACGTGCTGAGGAACCGGGCAGCTCCCAACCGATCAATGAGCTCATCAGCTCTGGGGATGGGGTGCGCGTCAGTCCTGGTGACGGCATTGAGCCCACGGTAGTCCACACAAAACCGGAGTTCTGGAGTGGCACCGGGCGCCGCAGCCTTTGGGACCAAGACCACTGGGCTGGCCCAAGGACTGTGGGAGGGCTCAATCACCCCTAACGCCAACATCTTAGAGACCTCCTCCTTGATGCTGGCTCTGACCCGGTCAGTCAACCTGTAAATCTTGTGCTTCACAGGAGGGCTGTCACCGGTGTCCACGTCATGGGTACACCAGTGAGTAACACCGGGGGTCAGAGAGAACAGTGGGGCGAACTGTCCCAACAACTGGCGACAGTCCCCTGCTGCTCCTGAGTCAGAGTAGGGAGAGGATCACACTCTCTACTGACCCATCATCCTCCTTGGTAGACAGGAGGTCAGGAGAGGCTCACTCTCCTCTTCCACCCCATCATCTGTCGCCAAGAGCATACTCACTTCGGACCTCTCGAAGTGGGGTTTGAGGCGGTTCACGTGAAGGACCCTCAAAGGGTTCCTTGGAGCCTGCAAATCCACCCAGGTAGGTGACGTCACTTTTGCGCTCCTTTACCTCATATGGCCCAGTCCACTTGTCCTGCAAGGCACAAGGTGCCACTGGGGCCATGACCCACACTTTTTGCCCAGGTTGAAATTCGACCAGAGTGGCGTTCTGGTCATACCATCTCTTCATTTCTTCCTGGCTTGCTTCTAGGTTCGCCTGAGCGAGTTTCCTGAAGCGGGCAGTTTGGTTTCTAAAGGCCAGCATGTAGCTAAATACATCCTGGGGAGTTTTCCTGGGAGCTGCCTCCCAGCCTTCCTTAACCAAACTCAGAGGTCCTCTGACAGGGTGGCCATACAGGAGCTCAAAGGGGCTGTACCCAAGAGACTTCTGAGGCACCTCCCTGTATGCAAAGAGTAGGCATGGCAAGAGGACGTCCCACTTACGCCTCATGGGTTCTGTTAGACCCTTTATCATGCCTTTCAAGGTCTGGTTGAATCTCTCCACCAGACCGTTTCCTTGTGGGTGGTAAGGAGTGGTGAACTTGTAGGTTACACCACACTCCTTCCACAGGGATGTCATATACTTCGATATGAAATTGGTCCCCCTATCGGAAACCACCTCTCTGGGGAATCCCACACGGGAAAAGATCCCCATTAACGCCCGGCCCACCACTGGCGCCGTCGTTGTCCTGAGAGGGATTGCCTCCGGGTACCGGGTGGCATGGTCCACCAAGACCAGGATGTACCTGTTGCCCATGGCTGTCTTGGGATCCAGTAGCCCCACAATATCCATCCCTACCCTTTCAAAGGGTGTTCCAACAAAAGGAAAAGGTTGGAGAGGAGCTTTGACCTTCCTCCCACTCTTACCACTTGCCTGGCAAGTTTGGCAAGACCTACAGTGTGCATCTGACTGCCTTCGCATTTGGGGCCAAAAGAAGTGGGTGACAAGCCTGTCAAAGGTCTTGTCCTGCCCCAAATGTCCTGCCAAAGGTACGTCATGAGCCAGACCCAGTAGGAAGGTCCTGAAGCGCTGGGGTACCACCAGCACACGGGCTGACCCAGGCTCAGCAACCTTAGGCTCACTGTATAGGAGACCACTCTCCCAGTAGATCAGATGTGACCCGGACTGATTACCAGCTGCCTGGTCTGCAGCCTTCCGCCGCAGACCCTCCAGAGTAGGGCACTCGTTCTGCTCCCTGCAGAACTCCTCCTGGTGGGACCCCCTTCTTGCTGCCAATGGGTCAGCTCAGAGATGTCTCCCAGTTCGGCTACCTGCTCCCCTGTAGGCACCGGGCGTCCCCTCGAGGTCCGCCTCCTCCCGGTCCGTGGGAACTTTGGGGGCCGGTTTCCCGCGCCCCCTGCCCTTTCTCTTGGCAGGGACTTGGGCCACTGTTTCAGGCTCCAAGTCCTCTTGATCACCCTTCCTGGCTGCCATTGACCGAGTAGACACGCATGCCCACTCTGGCAACCCAAGCATCTCCAAGTGAGACCTGAGCTCAACCTCCTTCCATGAGGACTGCTCCAGGTCGTTTCCTAGCAGACAATCTACAGGCATGGTAGGGCTCACAACCACCCTCAAGGGACCTGAGACCCCCCCATTCAAAGGGAACCTGCGCCACCATACATTGGCGCTCTGAGTTGTCTACCGCAACTACTTGGTGGAATGCTCCTGGGACTACTTGCTTCTCAGACACCAGGTGACACCGGACTGAGGTCACACTGGCTCCAGTATCTCTGAGAGCCTCTACCCTGTTCCCATTAATGGTCACCCAGGTGCTATATTTCTTTGTGTTAGGGGGCACCTGGTTTCCTGGGACCATCTCACTGTCCCCTAGTGAGACAAGGGTCATTTCTGCGGGATCCCCACCCTCCTGTGGGCACCCCTCCTCCCCAAGCGCTACACTAGCCAACACTTTGGACTGTCCACCGGTGGGCGGCTGTGTCCCCTTCGGGCACTTGGGGTCCCCCTTAAAGTGACCTACCTGGTCACATGCATAACACTTGCGGGGGCCGGTCTCAACAGGCTTCCCTGTAGAGACCCCTTTCTTCTTATCGCCGGGGGCTGGGAACCTTTACCCTGGGTACTAGTTTGGGGCCCTTTAGAGAACTCCTGTGCTTTACCCTTGTCCCCCCACCTTTCTGCTGGGGACCCTGCCCACCTTTGGCTGAGTCTCCCCCAAACGCTTTCTTGTGGACCCTGGTACTCACCCAGCGGTCCGCTTCCATAGCAAGCTTCCTGGGGTCAGTTAGCTTACTATCAACTAGGTGCTGGCGCAGATCTGCAAAACATAGACTAGACAAGTGCTCCCATGCAATCAAGTTGTAGAGCCCCTGAAAATCTGTTACACTACTGCCCTTCACCCAACCATCCAGAGACCTGCAGAACACATCCACACATTCCAACCAAGTGTTGACATCAGACTTCTTACTGGACCTGAACTGATCCCTGTACTTTTCAGGAGTGAGACCATACTTCGTGAGAAGGGCATCCTTCATGTCAGCATAGGTGAGGTGATACCCTTACCCAAAGCTATCAGAGCATCCCTTGCTTCTTCCGGGAAAAGTGGCCACAATCCTGCTCCCCAATTCTCCTCAGGGACCCCATTCATGTGTATGGCTGCCTCATAACCCTGAAACCACCTTTGTATGTCATCCCCCTTCTTGAACTCCTTGCCTACGTTCTTGGGAATGTGCACAATCCTGTCTGGCTTTCTGGACGAATTGCTGCCACCATCTGAGCCTGACTTACTCCTAAGTTCTAGCTCCTTCAGTTCTCTCTCATGCTCTAAGAGCATCTTCCTCTCCTCTATGGCCAATCTCTTCTCCTCCAGCTCACTCTCCAGCCTGAGCTTCTGCAGCTCAAACTGCCTTGCCTCCCGCCTGTCCTCCAGCTCCTCTGGGGACAGACTGCTGCAGCCTGACCTGGCGGGTTCCCCCTACCCAAAAGCACATCCACCCTGGAAATAGGCTCCTCCACCTCCTCACTGAGATTACCAGGCTGCCCATTGGCATGTCTGGCTGCTACCCAGGCCCTCAGCGCCTTCTGTAGCTCCTCCTTCCTTGTGAGGCCTTTAATTTGGACTTTCAGGTTTTTACAAATCGCTCGTAACTCCTTTACGGCGTAGGATTCCAACCTGTCCTCCTCAAAGATAACTTCCAGAGATGCAACGGATGATGCAATTGATTCAGGCATGACAAAAGTCGTGAGTTGAAAACTGGCAAGATCAAAAATAGGCCAAAAGAAAAAGAACCAGTATGTGGTACGTAATGGTCTGCGATATGGTAGTAGTGCACACCAATCACTGTAAGTCAAGTGCAAACACAAGTCCTATCCTCACCGCTGACAACCAATGTTAGAAATGGGATCTCTAGTTGGCAAGGGCTTGCACCTTTGTCCAAGTAGGGACCCTTCTTCCTAGTCAGGGTAAGGGTGTTACACTCGTGAAGTAACCCCTGCTCACCCTCGTGGTAGCTTGGCACGAGCAGTCAGGCTTAATTCAGAGGCAGTGTGTAAAGCATTTGCACATAACCAACAGTAATACAGTGTAAGCACTACAAACGGACACCACACCAGTTTAGAAAAATAACCAATATTTTATATACTCAAGACAAGACCAATTACGACAAAAATCCACAATACTATACTTTACGAATGAATGCTTGATACGTTAACTTCTTCTTTGCAGGAATAGCACAAAAGCAAAGTTCGTACGAGTCGGTAGCTCCGTCCGAGCCTACCGTGATGCTGAAAACCACAGAGTCTAACAGTTCCAGCCGACCGCGTCGATACGGGCCAGCAGAGTCATGAACAGACTCGGTTACAGTACCTTTCTCGTTGTGGCTGGTACGGAGTGTACGAGCCGGTCGGCGTTCGTCGCGGGTGCGGTGCAAGACGGAGCGATGCAAGGTGCGGTGTCCCTCGATGCGGTGCAGGCAGCGGCTCGATGAGCGTCGTGCAGACGGAGTCGGTGAGTCCAAGGCGTGCGATGCAGGGTGAGACGATGCTCGATGCGGTGCTGTCAGGTTGCGATGCAGGAGACCAAGCCGGAGTGCGGGAGCTGGTGTCGAACAGCGGTGCGAGTCGGAGCGGTGCGTCGCAGACGTGCGAGCGGTGCCCCAAATGCGGTGCGGTCACGACTCTTGAGCCAGTTGCAGCGACCGCGTCGGTCGGGTCCGGTTGGTTCAGTGAAGCGATGCGATGCGAACTGCGGTGCCCACAGGTCACGGTGCAAGCAGCGGCTCGATGTTGGCGGCGTCGGACGTCGCCCACGGTGAGACCAGGGTTGCGATGCGAAGCGGGGCGATGCGGTCTGCGGTGCAAACAGGTCACCGGCCAGGGATGGATTCGGTTGACGGAGTCGGTTGCGGTTCCCTTCCTCTGTGGCAACTGAAACAGCGTTCCAGAAGCGGTACCCAGAGGCTTGTGAAGTCTTTGTAGTCCCTGAGACTTCTTAACAGGAGGCCAGCTCGGTTCCAGGCCCTTGGAGATACTCAGCACAAGTTTGTAGAAAGTTCAGTCCAGTCCTTTCACTGCCCAAGACAGAAGCAGCAACTGCAGGCCAACCCAACAAAGCAACAACACAGCAAAGGGGCAGTACTCCTCCTGGCAGCTCTTCCAGCTCTTCGTCTTGGCAGGTTCCTTGATTCCAGCGAGATCTAAATTCATGGGGTCAGGGCCCCAATATTTATATCCCAAATTCCTTTGTTCTCTGAAGGCAGAGAGGCCTTTGCCTAGTCCAAACCAGTTCTGGAGCACTTTGTTGACAAGTCTCCGTCCCTTCTTTCAGTGAGTAGGCCAGGGACATCAGACGCACCACAGGAGGTGGAGCCAGCATTGTGGAGGGAAGGCACTGTCCTATTCAGGGCCCAGGTGCGACCCTCCCACCCATCTACATGTAGATCTTGCTATTCAGCCCTGTGCTGACTCACCCTGTCTCCTGGCATCCCCCAGCCCCTGTCACTCACACTCCAGACAAGGAATACACAACCTCGCAGAGGCAGGCTTGGATGGTTAGACAAGAAAATACCCACTTTCTAAAAGTGGTATTTTCAAACACAGAATGTTAAAACCAACTTCACTAAAAGCTGCATTTTATCATTCTGAGTCCAGGCATACTAAACTCGAATTTCTACCATGTTCCCGGGGTCAGTTAGGATTATAAGCTGTAATAATCAAAACTGCCCGTTCTGGCCTAGGGGAACAGGTAGCCTTGCAATAGTGAAAAACGAACTAGGCTGTGATTCACTATTAGGACATGCCACACACACCCGGGCATGTCCTACCTTTCGCGTACAACGCACCCTGCCCACAGGGGTACCTTGGGCCTACCTTAGGGGTGACTAACATGTAGCAAATGGAAGGTTTAGGGACTTGCAAGTGTGTACACTTGCCAAGTCGACATGGCAGCCCCAGGCTGCGCACAGGCTCTGCGATGGCAGGCCCGAGTTACACTTTACGGGCTGTTTGCGTGGGTGGCACAATCCAGTGCTGCAGCCCACCAACAGCATTTGGTCTATAGGCCCTGGCACTCGCAGTGCACTTTACAAGGGACTGACACATAAACCAAATAGGCCAATCATGGAAACACCAATCCATAACGCATTTTATACAGGAGCACTTGCACTTTCCCACTGGACCGCAGTGAGGAAAGTGCGCAGAATCATTACACCAGCAAAAACAGAGTCAAAACCGGGAGGTCAGAAAGCAAAAAGTCAGGGGAAACACGCCAAAAGATGCCAAGTCTAACAGGTTCACACTGTGAACCACAGTCATGTGTCCTGAGCAACTAACTACCATCACACCTACACAAGCACAAATCAAACAGCATGGCCAGTAAGCCAAGGCCAACATGGAGGCAGGGGCCTAGCCGGGCAACAACTCTCATCTGCACACACTCAACACCACACCCCTCGACCTCCAACAATGTGCAGCAGTGAAGTACACATGCACTGGTGACATTGCACATGCACCCATGACTATTCCAGGGTGGTGGGTGGGAACCAAGGTGCAGAAACACATCACACATGGCCACTCAACAAGACTCCTGAATGTCTGACACACTGCACACTACGCTGTACATGGACATGACGGCAATACCACACCAACCAATGGGATCCCAGCCACAGTCACACACCAATGAAGAAGCCAAGGTCACCCACAAAGAACACACATAGACAACAACCAACATTGCAGCCCGGACCCTGAGGAGTGCCAGCAGTCACACACACAACGTGTCACAATCACTGAAAGATAACACAAACTGGAAATCACATGACAGGGGCAAACAACAAGTGCCAAGGGGAAACCTGACTGTGACCCATCTGCGTCTGCACACAAACTCAGCCCTGACAGCAAACACAACAATTGGTGACACCCTGATGACCAGTAATGTGCCATGCACCCACATCACAGAGAACCCAGGGAGAAGACTTTGGGGGAACATAGCTCAACTCAGCTAGCATCACAAACAGGTACAACACTAGGGATCACAGCATGCACAGCTAAACGGAAGTGAACACACAGACATGCACATACAACACACACCTTGGGCGCAGGCAATGTCACAGGAGTACACACTGCCATGAGGGGACTCCACTCCTGTGTGAGGAAAGCTGTGCCATATGTTGCCTCAGTAGGGCCCCATCATGTCAGCTGAGCACTTGGTCACACAATCAACAATTAGCACCAAATGAGGGCTCCCGTAACATCAGCCTGGTCATGGAAGTGCCAACGGAATCATCAGCACAGATCCAACACACTTGTATAGCAATGTTGCACTGACAACACAGATGAGTCCTTCCCCATTGATGCCCAAACCTGCATGTCCACTGGAGATGGCCATACGGTCAGGGAAGTAGACGAATTGAACAAGGGCAGGCACAACAGATGTGCAGGGGTGGAAGCCACAGATGTGAAATAGGCAATCTAAGTAGGAAATCCCATTGCCAAATACTGAACACATGACACCCTCAGATGCTGCTATGGATGACATGGATACACCACAGGATAGGACACATTCCCCCTGGACCACATGGGTTCCTGCACAGTAACACTTCATTATCATGAGACCAAATATCACCATCACTGCAGCAAGGGCATGGTTAGTATCATCAACATCATGTACATCAGAAGCAAAAGCACTAGAGAACAGAAAGTTGCTTTATTCAGCATATGTGGCATTAAAAGTAGAAGTCCGGTAGAAAATAAACAAAGGCCAATGGCCAGTCCATCAACAAAATCACAAGTGGGTGACAGTGGCAGATGCCACCCTACACATGCCTGCACAAAACCAGGGACAATCCACTAGGAGGGGCAACTGGGGGGGTAGGCCAGGCACCGCAGGGACATGATCAGGGCTCACCAGGAGGAAGCAGGGAAGGGGTGGTGGGTGCTGGAGAGCCACTGACAACTGCAGTGGAGGTGTCTGACATGGTGTGTGCCGGCACAACTGGGGGCATGACTCAGATGTTGTGGGTGCCGGCACGACTGCAGTGGACCCTGCAGATGGAGTGGACAGGTCCGCCACTGCAGTGCCCAAGTCAGACAGGGTGGTAGTGGACTCCACTGCAGTGCCTACCACCAGGGGAGGAGAATGGGGAACAGGCAAGGTGGGCTGGACAGAGGGGGAGGACACCCTCACCACATCAGTGGCACAGACAAGCGCAGCGGGGGGTGTGGTGCCGGGAGAGCAAGTGGCAGGGGGAGAAGGCCGGATCCTCTTGGGGATGGTATATCTGTGGGTGGGGGAACCTGGGGCAGGGTGTGGTGGGGGCACCTGTGGAGTGGGGGCCTGAGGGATGGAGGATGGAGACCTGGTGCTTGAGCTGCAGGGCGGCGGCGGGGTCTTGCTCTTACCACTCCGGGGGACTTGCGGGTGGGGGCCTCAGTCTGTCTGCGCCTGGGGGAGGGGTGTCCGGGGGCGAGGGGCACTCTGCTCTGTGTGGGGGCTTCCTCTTCCCCCTGGATGCTGGAGCAGCTGGATCGGAGGGGAAGAGGCCGAGGTCACTGAGGAAGAGGCGCTGGGTCTTTGGGGTTGCAGGTGAGGCAAGGGAGGGTGTTTTGGAGGGAGAGGCAACTGAGGACTGCGCAGTGCCCGTGGATGCGTGTGTGTGTACCAGGGCCCCATCCCCTGTGAGTCTGGTTTCAGTCCCCTGACTGTGCGTGTGTGTGCGTTTTGTTTGTGGCGTGTGTGTCTGTGTGCTGGACGTGTGTGTGCTGGTGTGTGCCTGTGCCGGTGTCTGTGTGCTTGGGACGGGTAAGGTGCTGGGGAGTGTGGATGGAGCAGAGGCAGGAGGGGTGAGGGACTGTCTGAGGAGGGACACTGCTGCCATCAGGGAGGAGTCCATGGACCTATTGCCCCTCTGTAGGTCAGACATGCCCGATGAGATGCCCTCCATGAACGACACCAGCTGAGTCAACAGAGCGGTGTGCGCATGGAGGACACTCAGCATGGCTGTCTGCCCTACATGGAGCTGGCGAAGGAGGTACACAGACTCCTCACTCAGGGCAGCAGGGGACACAGGGGCAGGGGTGCGGTGCCTGGGCCAAAGGAGACACGCTCCCGAACATGGGAGCCTCCACGGACCTGGGGAATGGGAGCCGATGGGAGGGCGGTGGTGGTGCTGGTGGTGGCGGGGACAGCAACACTAGCTGGGGTGTGGTGGCTGCTGACACCCGCCTCCATAAGAGAGTCATCCTCCGAGTTGCTCTGGTCCTCAGCTGAGGTGGATGGTGCTGAGGACTCCTCGGTGTGGCTCCCTCGCCCTCCGTGCCACTGGGTCCCTCCGACCACTCCTCGGCTGCTGACCCAGTCTGGCTCTCTGGCTCCTCCTGGTCCGTGGAGCTGTCCCCTTCCGTGGCCGTGGATGTATCTGCAAACAATGGGGAAACAGACAGACATCAGTCACCTGCACCAAACGCACACACCACTGTGAGCACAGCACATTACAGAGCAAGCCCTGGCATCATTAGTTGTACATTGCTAAAAGTGCCCTAACTGAACAGGAGAAGCCAATTGTCAGTCTGATGCCAAGCATGGCACTCACATCCCACATGGCCTTGCACCCATCTGTCTGGTGTCTGTTGGATTGCAACACCCCATTGTGGACACATGCACCAAGTACACAGTAGTTGGACAGTGCAGAGGACACGGTGTGGCATGTGGACATGCACACATCACAGCTCTTGCCACTGAGTCAGTACAGGTTTCCGGATGAAAGGGATGCCCAGAGTCAAATAGGAAATGCATGTGATGCATACCAGCGACAGACACCATGATGCACCCATGTCCTGATAGCCATCGCCACAATGGTGTGCATGTAGCACATGTCACTCCCCTGCAAGACCACCAATAAGTAGCCACATGCCATGGCAGAGGCATGACTGCTAAGTCATACATCACTGTCTCAGTGATGTATGACTTGGCAGCCAGACAACAACACTATGCACTGTGTCACAATAGTAGGTCATGGGGAATGCAAGTCCTGGAGCTGCACAAGTGCACATGTACATCCCCCACACAACACATCATCTTAACCCTCATCTGTCCAGGTCATACCTATTGGACATATGGGAGACCTGTGACACTACCCTCTGAACCTGAGCCCCTCACAATCTGCTGTGAATGGGGAACAGCTGCCTGAACTTCACATTCGCATACCCCAATCTGCACGGGCAGCTGATCAAACACCTATGTGACACACAAGTATCGTCTCCTATGGTCACATCTCCAGGGGCATGCTGAGCCCCTACCAAGAAACACCCCAGCAGTCCTGGCAACTAATCCACAGCACACTGACACAGAGGCAGACACCTGAGGGGTCAAATCACTGCGCACAATGTGTCAGCTGATACACGGGAGTGGGAGTACAGAGTGCATTGCATGGCCTGGAGTAGGCATGACTGTCCTGCTCCACATGAATGAGGGATGAGCCCTGGACAGTGGGTAGCTGGCTATGTATGTGTGACACACGTAATCTGCACACTCCTGGGGCCCAAACATTGTTCCCACCCGCTGCATGGGCGTGTGCCACATACCCCAGGCACATGTGGTGGCTCAGCACAGCAAGTGGACCGCATATCAAAGCAACACGCAGATTACATGTCCGAACACAGGCGTAGTGTGAACAATGGACCCACCCATGATGCCCACAACAGAGTTAGGGAAACAGATGCTGTCCCCCACCTTTAGTGAAGCAAACTGCAAGGACACAGTCCCAAGTGACACAATTCCCTGAATGTAAGGGCCACACCTGGGTATCAGATGAGCAGTGGGCAGTGCACAATAGAGGGACATGGCTCCTGGACAACATGACTGCTGTACTGTGGCAGTTGAACCAGGCCAGAGGAGGGCACATAGCATGTAATACAGAGTTCACAGTGCAGTCTTTGACTCACCCCCTCCTTGCTGCTGTCTGGCCTTCAGCTGCCCATCCAGGTCTGGAAACACCACCGCCAGGATCTGGAGCATGTGGGGGGTCAGGGTCCGTGTTCCGCCCCTCCTTCGAGGAGGCGACAGCTTCAGCTGGACCCGTGCAATCCTCCGGGTCCAGCCCCGAAGGTCCTGCCACCTCTTCTGGCAGTTGCGGATCCGGCGCTTGTAGACCCCCACGGACCGGACAGCCCGGACGATGTCCTTCCAGATCTCCTGCTTCCGATGGGCATTAACCTGTCAGGATGACAAAGTGAAAAGGCCATTACTACACATGCAACATATCCGTGCATGACACAGTTGTATATACATGTCTCAATCACAGGGGCACATGATGTACACAGGCAGTGCAAAGCTGCCCATGGACAGTTTGCCAGACGTCACTACATGGTATCATTGCATGGGAAGTAAAACCTTGTTCAAATGCACTGTCACTGCACCATACCTGTCCAGTGCATGTCACTACACACTATGGGGGGTGACAACTACTCAGTGAGCCTACTAGCCAGTGGCGTGCAGACTTTCAGCCTTGCTAGTCAGACAATATGCACATTCAGAAAGGCAGTGCACAGAACACTCACCTGCTCCCTGGTGTCCCATACAGCTTGCTGTACTGTGGAAGTAGGCTGTCCAGCAGGGCCTGGTTCTCCTCAAGGCTGAAGGCTGGGGCTCTCTCCACAGTACGTGCCATTGCAGGGTCCAGAGGGGCAGAGACAGCAGCAGTGCAGTGGCAGATGTCGTCCTGGAGCATGTAGTGCAGGCAAGTGAGCTCTCAGGGGAACAGCCAGCAATATATATGTGCTGGAGAGGCAGATACTGTCCCTTGTGTCCAAAGTGATAGGTCCAAGTCGTTTGCATCTTCTGAATCTGCCCAATCCATGGAATAGCAGCACCAAAACACGCCCACAGCATCCTTCAAATCTTCAACTTCATGACATACATGATTTTGCAACATTGTTGTGGGTGACCAACTAAATTTCCAGCAACCGACTCGTTCGAAATTAGAAAACGCGTCCGTTGCCAGGCAAGGCCATTGTCAATGGGTGCGCCCCAATCGGTCCATTGCGGTACAACGCGTACAGGGGTACAACGCGTACCCGCACACATTGAATGCAATGGGCCGGCCGGGGGCACCGATCGGTCCATTGCGGTACAACGCGTACAGGGGTACAACGCGTACCCGCACACATTGAATGCAATGGGCCGGCCGGGGCACCGATCGGTCCATTGCAGTTCAACGCGTACAGGGGTACAACGCGTACCCGCACACATTGAATGCAATGGGCCGGCCGGGGGCACCGATCGGTCCATTGCGGTTCAACGCGTACAGGGGTACAACGCGTACCCGCACACATTGAATGCAATGGGCCGGCCGGGGGCACCGATCGGTCCATTGCGGTACAACGCATACAGGGGTACAACGCGCACTCGCGACACATTGAATGCAATGGGCCGGCCGGGGGCACCGATCGGTCCATTGCGGTACAACGCGTACAGGGGTACAACGCGTACCCGCACACATTGAATGCAATGGGCCAGCCGGGGCACCGATCGGTCCATTGCGGTACAACGCGTACAGGGGTACAACGCGTACCCGCACACATTGAATGCAATAGGCCGGCCGGGGCACCGATCGGTCCATTGCAGTTCAACGCGTACAGGGGTACAACGCGTACCCGCACACATTGAATGCAATGGGCGGCCGGGGCACCGATCGGTCCATTGCGGTACAATGCGTACAGGGGTACAATGCGTACCCGCATACATTGAATGCAATGGTCCGGCCGGGGGCACCGATCGGTCCATTGCGGTACAACGCGTACAGGGGTACAATGCGTACCCGCACACATTGAATGCAATGGGCCGGCCGGGGGCACCGGTCGGTCCATTGCGGTTCAACGCGTACAGGGGTACAACGCGTACCCGCACACATTGAATGCAATGGGCCGGCCGGGGGCACCGATCGGTCCATTGCGGTACAACGCGTACAGGGGTACAACGCGTACCCGCACACATTGAATGCAATGGGCCGGCCGGGGGCACCGATTGGTCCATTGCTGTTCAACGCATCACTGTACATGTGACTGGCATATGTCAGCATGCCTGTCTCAGATGGACATATGCCAGCCACAGATAGCTCCCAGGGAGTGAGGGGCACACCTACATCACAACAGCCTGTCCAAACTTTATCATAAGGCATGTAAGGCTGCATTTCCTATTGTGTGTATGTTGGTGTACATGTTGTCCTGTGGGTGTCACCTGTGGGCAGCCACCCCCAGGCTGTGCACGTTTTCATGGGGACAGGATCCTGGGTGTTACGTGTACATGACCACTGTGATGTGCGACTGTTCATATCTGTGCATGTGCCATGGTCACATTTCACGGTGGTGTATGTGTATGTCATGTCACATACCCCGTGAGTCCCATGTGGGACGGTATGTTTGAGCCAGGGTGTCCCAGTGGCACAATAGTGATGGTCCTCCACAGTCTTTGTGCATGTAGTGTTTACAATGTCTCTGATTTCATGTGCACAATGGGAGACAGTCTCCACATCCACGTTGTGTGTGCCTGGACTTTGATGTTGTGCGTGTGTGTGTCACAGACGTCCATGTCTGTCCTGCCGTGGCAAGTGGGACCACAACCTGTGGGGGTCATGGTTGTTTTGCTGTGGTGTATACATGATACTCCATGTAATGCCAGTGTCCATGTGGCAATACAGGGTCCCTGGGAATGTACCTGTCGTTGAGCTGTGGTGCCTGGGGCACATCTGTCATCACATGTCACTGTGGGGGGTGATTGTGACACGTCAACAGGAGATGGGAACTGTGACACGGCCTCATGATATCCAATGGGCCAACCTGGGACTAATTGATGCCACCTGTTGGACCGTGTTGACAGATGTTGGCCATGTATGTACCATACATGTCCTTACGGAACTGCACACTTCATGTAGTTGTGCCTCATAATGATGTGTGTTGGTATATTGAGTGTGTTCAATGCCGCATATGTGGGCTGACTGACAATCTTGCTTACTTCTCCTCTGCACTGCAGGGCTCCTGCTGTCCATCGACCATTCCCAGACCTGGCAACGATGGTGGAACGGGACAGCATCCGACGGTACCGCTTCACCAGGCAGCTGAGGATTTGGCAGTGCAGTTGTCCCCACATTTGCAGCCTGGCCGGCCGTATCCTACAGCGCTGACCCCCAAGGTGAAGGTGATGGCAGCCCTACACTTCTTTGCCACCGGTACCTTCCAACATACTGTGGCGACTGCTGGTGGGATGTCACAGACCATGTTGAGCCGTGTGCTCCGCGATGTTTTGGCGGCAATGTTGCTATTCCTGAACCGGTACATCTATTTCCCTAGACTGCGACGACTCACTGACGTGAAGAGTGACTTTTATGCCCTGGGGAGGATGCCGCATGTCATTGGCTCCATTGATTGGACACATGTGGCTTTGGTACCACCACAGGCCCAGGAGCAGGCCTACAGGAACCGCAAGCACTACCACTCGGTCAATGCACTGGTGGTGTGTCTTGCAGACATGACCATCACACACGTGTGTGCCCGTTTCCCTGGTTCAGCACACGATGCCTTTGTGATGAGGAGTAGTCGCATGCCCAGGATGATGGCACAGATGCAGAACCAGCGTGCCTGGCTTGTCGGTATGTACTGACTTTGTGCCATTGTGTGTGATCTGATCTGTAGTATTCCGCCCACTTTTCCAAGTCAGCTAATGTGCACTTGTCTGTCCGTAGGTGACTCAGGATACCCCAACATGCCGTGGTTGCTGACACCCCTCAGGAACCCTGTGACACCAGCCCAGATGCGCTACAATGAGGCACATGGTCGGACCAGGAGAGTGATTGAGCGGACATTTGGTCTCCTGAAGAGCCGCTTCCGCTGCCTGGACAAGACCGGAGGGTCCCTCCCATATGCCCCTGCGAAAGTGTGCAAGATTATCATCGTCTGCTGCATGCTCCACAACCTGGCAGTGCGGAAGGAGTTGCCTCTCATCCAGGATGACAATGACCAACATCCGCCACCTGTGGAGGATCCTGGCCTGGACCACGATGCCAGTGACGATGATGATGATGATGGTGATGTCCGCACACAGCTCATCACCAACTTCTTTAGCTGAATGTGAGTATCCTGAGGTGTCATGTCAATGATGTGAGTTGGCATGATGTGTAGGTGGTGCTCTGGTGCTGTTGGAGTGTGTCCATGGGCTACTTGACTGGATGTGTGTTGCGATGTGTGCTTACAGGTGGGCTGTACTCCCCAACAGTGTTGACATGCTAACTTGGTTCTGGGTGGGTATCTTGTAACATGTATTGTGCATGAGTTTTGCTGTTCTGTCCTGTACTCCATTACTTTTGACTGTGTGTCATTTCTGTCCTTCACAGGGTACTTTCAGATTCGTTTGGTCAACTGTGTCCACCGACGACGTGATTGCACTTCCAGGCTGGTAGCTGTTGTGTCCCTACAGGTGATGTGCGCCACACCCATGGACTTCCTTCCGTCTACAGTTGTTGACTGTGTGCCCGCTGCCAGGTGGGATTACCTTGCATCTGTAGTGGTTACGACATGTTGCAACTGTGTAATAAACCTGTGCTTCAGTTTGTGATGTGCGTTGTCTGTGGTCACACATTTGACTGCCATTTGCTTACTGCACCTGTGGGCTACTTGACTACAACTGGGAATGGGTGTGGTGTCTGTGCATTGCACCGTCTTCCCTGGCAACATCAGTGTAGGCAATGAGTCAGATGGCCTAGGTGTGTATGTGTTGTGTAGCCCTGGTGGTGTGTCTCCCTCATATGTGTCACATTGCCTTTACTCACATGCCTGTGTTGTCCTTGCTGTTGCAGTTCGCATACACAGTGTAATTTTGCAGTTCATCATCCCCATAACAGCACCCACGTTGGAATCACAACAGAGGCAAGTATGGTGTATTAGTGTGTTTATTGTGATACATTTGTGTGAATAGTGCATAGGATGGGTAGTGCTGTACATAAATCTTGCAATCCGAAGTTCCTAGGTGAATTGAAAGTCCTGGTAGACAGAATCCCCAGTATCGGGGCCACAGTTGTCTGACACATTGGTCCGACTTGTACTCCCCATGCAATGTGTGGGAGTAGTGTTGCCGTCAACAGGGTGAACAGTCTGTGCACAAAGGTGAACATCCAGAACAGGTTCAGGCTTCCTGGGAGTTGCGCTTGGCCATCGGCCTCTCACTTGCCCCTCCTCGGACGACCCCTCTTCTTGGGGGGGGCCCTCAAGTACAGGCTGCTGCGGTGCAGGGGACTCTCCGCCAGAGTCATCCTCCCTCCCTGTGGCAGTTGCAGTTTGTTCGGCACCAGATGTTGTTGGCACACAGGGAGGTGTGGACTGGTTGCTGTTCATCTGGCGGAGGCATTGTAAAATGTCCCTGTGCACCGCCGTCATCTCATGCAGTGCATCCCACTTGGACTCCACGCGGGACATGTGTGAGTCCACGCGGGACATGTGTGACTCCACGTGGGACATGTGAGAGTCCATGCGGGCATGATGGGCAGACTGCTGCTGTTTCATGTCTCTGAGGAGCCCCACTACCTGGCTGAGGTCTCCGGTGCTGGACTGGTACGCATCAGCTATGCGTACCAGTTGTGGGTCATCATGCACACCAGCAACCTCTGCAAGCAGCGACCTCTGTCTCCCAGCCCTCCCACCACCCCTGCTGACATGTGCAGTGCATGCAGTGGCACGCACAGATGACCCTGGTCCACCTTGGGGGTTGGTGGTGGTGGTGGTGGTGGTGTCCATGGCCCCAGGTTGGTCCAGGGTCCCTGTGCTGGTGTTGCTCCTTGTTCTGTCCATGTCGGCAGGGATGGTATTTGTGGTGACAGTCGTTGGAGGGGTGGGTGCAGGGGGTGCAGCTGGTGGTCCTGCTGGTGCTGCAGCTGGTGGTCCTGCTGGTGCTGCATGTAGACTTGCACCGGATGTGCCAGGTTGGTCTTCTTCGTCCGAGGAGGGCAGAGGCTGTACGACGCCAGTGAGCTCCGCATCCTCTTGAGCCTGGGACTGGGACTCCTCAGCGTCTGCTGCTGTGTCCCCATCATCACCTGTTTTTGGGAGACACACACAATGTATGTTATGTTTCTGCAGGCATCAATGGTTGACACACATGACAGTTGTGACTGTGCCTCTGGGTGCGGGCCTGTACATTGCATTGTCCTAAGTCGTCACAGTCAGGGGTTGATATTGGTGTGGCACATTGTCCTGCATTATTTGGGCATTTCTATGTATTTTTTGGGGTGTGAACATGGTCTGCATTGGTTGTGTTTGGTTGACAGCCGGCCCTCCTTCCCACCCACCCAGCCAGTCAGTTATCCCACCATGGACTGTGCTTTCATTGCAGGGAGTGGAAGTTGTCTCTCAGGATGTCAGTCAGTGGTGTCCTGCTGTTTGTTGGTGCACAGTTGCCAGCAGGGCCTTGTGCTCCCCACAGCAGTAGCCAGTGTCAGCCATCTTGTGAGTCCTTCTCCACTTCCTGTGATGTGAGCATGGTTCAGGGTGGTGTTGATGGGACAGTTGTGGGGGTGACCAATATCAGTGACTACGACTCCCATCATGCTATTGCCTCCACCCCCTTCCCAGCATGCCCATGCTTCCTTCCTTTTGACTCTGCTTCCCTGTGGGGTGGGCTGGCTGTGCTGACAGGATGGCTGGGAGTGTTGTCCTGGCAGTTGTTTGGCTAAAAGTCCCAAGAGTGTCCCTGTGCTTCACACAACATAACCCAGGGTGGTGGTTCTTTGTGGGATCTTGTGTTAGGATGGGGGCATTGCATTCTACCAGGTGGGTTCTGTGGAGTTTGTGTTGGGGAGTGTGTGAGGGGAGGTGCTTGTGACTATGGTCAGTGCTGCAAGTCCTCCTTCCCACCCACCCAGCCAGCCAGTTATCCCACCATGGAACGTGCTTGCATTGCAGGGAGTGGAAGTTGTCTCTCAGGATGTCAGTCAGTGGTGTCCTGCTGTTTGTTGGTGCACAGTTGCCAGCAGGGCCTTGTGCTCCCCACAGCAGTTGCCAGTGTCAGCCATCTTGTGAGTCCTTCTCCACTCCCTGTGATGTGAGCATGGTTCAGGGTGGTGTTGATGGGACAGTTGTGGGGGTGAGCTATGTCTGTGACTATGACTCCCATCATGCTATTGCCTCCACCCCACTTCCCAGCATTCCCATACTTACTTGCTTTTGTGGGGAGTTCAGTGTGTGTGGGTGTGAGAGCAATGGCAAGATGGCTGACAGTGGTGTCCTGCTGTTGGTTGGTGTGCAGTTCCCAGCATGCCCTTGTGCTCCCCACGACACAGCAACAGTGTCAGACATCTTTGATGGGCCTTTCCACACTCTGTGGGATGTGCATGCGTGAGTGTGAGCTTGCTGGGCCATGTGGTGGGGGATGTAGAGCTGTGACTACGACTCCCATCATGCTATTGCCTCCACCCCCCTTCCCAGCATGCCCATGCTTCCTTCCTTTTGACTCTGCTTCCCTGTGGGGTGGGGTGGCTGTGCTGACAGGATGGCTGGGAGTGTTGTCCTGGCAGTTGTTTGGCTAAGAATCCCAAGAGTGTCCCTGTGCTTCACACAACATAACCCAGGGTGGTGGTTCTTTGTGGGATCTTGTGTTAGGATGGGGGGCTTTGCATTCTACCAGGTGGGTTCTGTGGAGTTTGTGTTGGGGAGTGTGTGAGGGGAGGTGCTTGTGACTATGGTCAGTGCTGCAAGTCCTCCTTCCCACCCACCCAGCCAGCCAGTTATCCCACCATGGAACGTGCTTGCATTGCAGGGAGTGGAAGTTGTCTCTCAGGATGTCAGTCAGTGGTGTCCTGCTGTTTGTTGGTGCACAGTTGCCAGCAGGGCCTTGTGCTCCGAACAGCAGTTGCCAGTGTCAGCCATCTTGTGAGTCCTTCTCCACTCCCTGTGATGTGAGCATGGTTCAGGGTGGTGTTGATGGGACAGTTGTGGGGGTGAGCTATGTCTGTGACTATGACTCCCATCATGCTATTGCCTCCACCCCACTTCCCAGCATTCCCATACTTACTTGCTTTTGTGGGGAGTTCAGTGTGTGTGGGTGTGAGAGCAATGGCAAGATGGCTGACAGTGGTGTCCTGCTGTTGGTTGGTGTGCAGTTCCCAGCATGCCCTTGTGCTCCCCACGACACAGCAACAGTGTCAGACATCTTTGATGGGCCTTTCCACTCTCTGTGGGATGTGCATGTGTGAGTGTGAGCTTGCTGGGCCATGTGGTGGGGGATGTAGAGCTGTGACTATGACTCCCATCATGCTATTGCCTCCACCCCCTTCCCAGCATGCCCATGCTTCCTTCCTTTTGACTCTGCTTCCCTGTGGGGTGGGCTGCCTGTGCTGACAGGATGGCTGGGAGTGTTGTCCTGGCAGTTGTTTGGCTAAGAGTCCCAAGAGTGTCCCTGTGCTTCACACAACATAACCCAGGGTGGTGGTTCTTTGTGGGATCTTGTGTTAGGATGGGGGCATTGCATTCTACCAGGTGGGTTCTGTGGAGTTTGTGTTGAGGGGGTGTGAGGGGAGGTGCTTGTGACTATGGTCAGTGCTGCAAGTCCTCCTTCCCACCCAGCCAGCCAGATATCCCACCATGGTACGTGCTTGCATTGCAGGGAGTGGAAGTTGTCTCTCAGGATGTCAGTCAGTGGTGTCCTGCTGTTTGTTGGTGCACAGTTGCCAGCAGGGCCTTGTGCTCCCCACAGCAGTAGCCAGTGTCAGCCATCTTGTGAGTCCTTCTCCACTTCATGTGATGTGAGCATGGTTCAGGGTGGTGTTGATGGGACAGTTGTGGGGGTGACCAATATCAGTGACTACGACTCCCATCATGCTATTGCCTCCACCCCCTTCCCAGCATGCCCATGCTTCCTTCCTTTTGACTCTGCTTCCCTGTGGGGTGGGCTGGCTGTGCTGACAGGATGGCTGGGAGTGTTGTCCTGGCAGTTGTTTGGCTAACAGTCCCAAGAGTGTCCCTGTGCTTCACACAACATAACCCAGGGTGGTGGTTCTTTGTGGGATCTTGTGTTAGGATGGGGGGCATTGCATTCTACCAGGTGGGTTCTGTGGAGTTTGTGTTGAGGGGGTGTGTGAGGGGAGGTGCTTGTGACTATGGTCAGTGCTGCAAGTCCTCCTTCCCACCCAGCCAGCCAGATATCCCACCATGGTACGTGCTTGCATTGCAGGGAGTGGAAGTTGTCTCTCAGGATGTCAGTCAGTGGTGTCCTGCTGTTTGTTGGTGCACAGTTGCCAGCAGGGCCTTGTGCTCCCCACAGCAGTAGCCAGTGTCAGCCATCTTGTGAGTCCTTCTCCACTCCCTGTGATGTGCGCATGGTTCATGGTGGTGTTGATGGGACAGTTGTGGGGGGCAATATGTGTGACTGCGACTCCCCTGATGCTATTGGCTACACTGACTTGGCCAGCATACACAGAATTCCTTCCTTTGAGTGGTCTTCACTGTGTGTTGGTGTTGTTGTGGTGGCTACATGTCTGGATGTGTTTGTTAGTTCTATTTGTGCCACTGCATAGCTGTAGTTGTAGTTGTGTTTGTACATGTGATGGCACAGTTGGATGTGACTTTTTTGATGGCATGTGTTGTGTTTATCTGACTGACATACTCATTTTGGGATGATTCTGTTCTGGTTGCTGTGTAATTGCTATGAGTGCATGGTTTGACTCTCCCTTGACAGTGATGTGTGTGTGTTTTGTGGCAGTATATTGTGTACATTTGTTGTGTACTCACCAGGCTCTGGGATGTCCTCTAGTCCATATATGCTCACTGGCGGAAGGATGGCCTGCACCTTCTCCTCCCAGGGCCTGAGGTATATTGGCTTGGCAGGAGGGCCACTGCCGGTGTATTGGCTGTTGATGTAGTCTTTCTTGAGCAGGTCCCGTACCCTCCTGCGCACGTCATACCACCTGTTCTGGATGTCGCTCTTTGTGCGCCGACATGGTGATTGTGCGTTCACCCTGTTGATGATCCTCTCCCGCATCTTGGTTTTCTGGGAGATGGGGGTCTGTTGGACCAGTGTGCCAAACTGCTGTGGCTCTACCCTGAGGATATCGTCTACCATGACTTCCAATTCACAATCTAGGAACTTGGGATTCTTCTTGGGGGGCATGGTGATGGGTGGTGATGGTGAGTGATGTGTGTGTTGGTGTGCAGGTGAGGGTGTGTGAGTGTTTGTTTTGCTGGGTGTATGTGAGGTAGGTATTTGTTGGTGTGCTGATGGTGTGTGGCTTGTGTGAGGGATGAGCTGTGGGTGTGTGGTTGCTTTCTCTTGGGTGCTGGCAGTGGAATGGCATTTGCAAAGGATCATGGTTGTGATTTGTGTCCTTTATATGGGTGGAGTTGTGGGTGTGTCTTTGTTCTCTGTCCCCACCCCCCCAGTATTTATTGGCTTAGTAATTGCTTGTTTGGCCTTTTTTTGTGTGATTTTTCCTTTGTACTGTCTGTGCATGTTGGAAACGTTCTTGTGACCGAGTCGGACCCTGCATTTGTCTCGTACGGTCTTCTCCGTTTCGTTCACGCTGTGTTTGTGCAGTTTTCTATGCTGCGTACGCGTCGGTCGCGGTGTTTTGTGTTGCTTCGGCTCGGTTTTGTATGCGTGTCGGTCGTACGGCTTGTCCTCCGTCCGACTCGCTCGTGGTTTTCGCGCCTTGCATCGTACTTTGCGGTTTGGAGTTCGCGTGTACGTTTCGGTCGGATTTGTTCCGGGTGCGTGTCGGTCGGTTGGATTCGCGTGTTTTTCCGACCGGATTGCTGTTTTCCGTGCGGCTCGGTCGTTCGACTTGGGTTCGGTACGTGTCGGTCGGATTTTGCACGCCTTGCATCGTACTTGGCGTGTCGGGCGCCACAGGTACGTGTCGGTCGGTATAATTTCCGGATCCGAGTCGGTCGGTGCTTTTTCCGGCCCGAATCGGAATCGACCCCTAAATCTCATCGAGGCCTATAAGGGAAATGTCAGCCCAGGCCTACAAAGTGAAATTGCTTTTGGGTTTTATTACACTGTGAGGGTACACTAACCTAAATATGTAGTGAGCCCTGTTTTTATATATAAGCACCCTGACCAGTGGGCTTGCAAGGCAATTTTAGAGGTCAGTTATGAATTTATATAAATAGGCTTTTCCTACATGGTAAAGGCATTTTTCCCTGACATCTGCCACAGCAGGGCAATTAAACTGCTCCCTAGTTAGAGCACAGCGATGCCCTGGCAGAAATATATATCGCCATATATGTGGATGGTGCCAATACACACTGCGGCCCACATAGGACATTTAACTTTCCGTGCCATAGGTGCACTCAAACCACCATTTACAATGTACTTATAAGGAAGGTAAATAGGCCAAATAGGGAGATCCAATGTGCAGCACATGATTTAAAGGGGAAGCAGAGACACTTAACTACTATTAGTAGTGGTAAAGTGCAAAAGGTCCTAAAGCCAGCAAAAATAGGGTCCTAGAAAGGTGAAAAATATGAGGTGATCATACAGAAAAGCAAAGTTGCTTTCATTCCCATACGTTACTACAATGCCTTTAGGCTTCAGTACAGCCAACAGTGGTTCTCCTGGCAAACATATTTTGTCACATTTATAGAGTGGTATAAATAAACATGGAAGCCTACATATAACATTTAATCCCTGCAAGTAATAAAGTCACTAACGTGTTAGGTCCAGTCAAAGGTTTCAGTAATTAAACCAGACATGCTTAACTTAAGGAAAATGTGTTTAGAATTTAGAAGCACCAGAACAGCTAAAAAAGTTAAAATTAAAAAAAATCCCACTTCAATTTACAGAGATGCATTTTAAAGCAAAGTGTCACCAAAACAAAAAAAATCCAATAAGGGTAGTTGTAGGTATGAAGTTTTAAAGATTTAAGCTGAACAAGCACCACAAAGCACAAAGAGCCAATGGTAATCAATGGTCATAGAAGACTGGGACCTAGGCGCGATTTGAAGCCAATCACGATGGAGGGCAGGTTGGATACACCAAGTAGGTTGACCCTGCTAGGGTCTGGAAGTAGGGCAGTTCGAAAAAGGTTTTAAGTCCCAATTTGAAAGGGAGTTTGTTGTTTTTCTGAGGAAAAACTCCTCTCCATGCAGGACATACCTGCAATTTTATCCAGAGCCATGGAACTGCCATTTGGATCATTTTCGTAGTTTGATTTGTACCTCTGGAGCACACGTTTGGAAAAAGTTCCCAAACTTCTTTTTGGGCCCAAACAGCCAAAGTGGTATATTTGCCAAGGCATTTTCAAGATGGTGGAAGTCTTTGCCCACACTAAACTTGGCCTCCGAGAGCTGGTGTGTGCGGGAGTGTCATAGGGAAATCACCAGTGTCCTCCCACATCCAACACTAAATTCCAGTTTGCAGCAGGCACTGTACCCACAACAAAGACAAGACTCCGGTAAGACAAAACCAGGGTCTTTCAGCAACTAGACAGGGGATAGAAAAGAAATGACTTGGCTTCCTGTTTGCTCCTTTTGAAGGGTGCAAAACATTTACATGTGCTTCGAACAGACCTGTCATTTGGCACTGTGGTGTGAACAGAAGGAGCACAGCCCCCACTATGCCTATTCTATTGAGTTCTGAGGAGTCATCTCTCCTCAAGTTAGCCTATTGTGTGCTTCTGGGAGGAATTTCATATCTCTATCACACCTCTTCTCCGGCTGAGCACAAGCTGGAACAAGCTGAAGAGTTAAAGCAAATCACCCTCCAGGAACTTCAAGCAGTGAAAAGGTAACTTTTTAAAAGTTGCAACTCATTGATATTTTTTTATAGAGTTTTATAAAGCGCGGACTAGACCTGAAGATATCAGCTATCAGAGTGCTTTACATGGGCATCAATTTCGTTACAGATGGACACATATGGCACGGGGAGATTAAGTAATTTGCCCAGATTCACAGGATGTTGAGCGTCATTGCCGAGACTCGAACCCAGTTCCCCAGCTTCGAGGTCGACCGCTCTAGCCGTAAGGCTACATACTCTCCCCCAATATATTTTATAATATAAAATTTATAATATAATAACTGTCACAAATAGTGGTTTAATTATTTTTCTGGCTGGCTCGCCTCCCAAGATACAGTGTTAGTATTTTAACCAAAACGCTGATTTTCTACACGGGACAGCTAGGCCTGACACAGTGAAAATAGCTTTTAGGACCTTTTCACCATAGGGACATGTTGAAATACATTTTCTTCATGTCCCACTTTTAAACACCATGTACCCTATCCTGTGGGCTACAAGGCTTACATACAGATGACTAAGGGGCCTATTATGATGTCAGGTGGACTCACGTCCGCCCAACACCGTTGAGGATTGGGAACAGCCTTACCTTAGGTCAGCGGTTCTGACAGCAGTATTTGGATGCAACCGCCCATAGGGCACTCGGAAACTCCAATTTTTCAATGGAAGCTTGTGCAGCGGGCATTAAAGGCCCGCTGCACAAGCTTCCATTGAAAAATTGATGTTTTCAAACATCCCTGCACCATGTGGCAGGCACCTCATGGTCCCAGCCACATGGTGCAGGGATGTTTATGGGGGCACCCCTAGGCCCCAGAGCGGAGGGCCAGGAGGGGGCCCCCAATGTCGCTTTCAGACAGCCTTTCCATGTCAGAAAGGCCGACATGGAATGGCTGTCAGAAACTGACATCATAATCCCGACGGCGGAGCCGCTGTCATTTAGGGATTATGAAGTGTTTCCAATGCACTGATGGGTTCCTTGAGCCTGTCGGAAAGCACCGGATGGTCCCTCTGTCTTCTGCCTCCAACCGCACGCATTGTAATGCGTCGGTCAGACCGCAGCAGCAGATGCGGGCAGGACCGCAACTGACAAACCGTCGGTTGCTGTCCGTCCGCCATCGTAATCAGCCCCTTAGGCTTTTACCTGTTAAAAAGGATTATTTTAACACATCAATCTGCAGGTAACAGCCAGGTTAATAGAGCAGGGATAGAGCCATGTTTCCCATTGACACACTAGTAGGTGACACAATAAGTGCTATGGTCCACAGGTGATAATTTACTTTTCTGTGGCATGGGGGCAGTTTCTACACCATACACTGTGGCCTTATTAGAGAGTTAAATATGCCAATCAGGGATTAGCCAATTTCTGCATGTTTACATGCACAGTGCAATGGATAGCAGAGCCCCAGTGAGCAGAGTTTAAAAACTAACCACAAAATGTATCAAGAAATGGGGGTGACCACGAAAAAAGGGACATTTTCTCACAACTGCAATACCATTGGTGGACTTTCTGTGCCATTTACTATGGCCTTACATGAAAGATAAACAGACCAACCGGGTGAAACAAAACCAATTTTGCCAATAACATTTTGGGGCAAGAGCACACACACTGTGGCACTAATTAGTATTGTCATAGTGCACAGAGCCCTAAACCCAGGAAAGACTACGGTCCGGAAAAACATGCAAAATTCATGGTTGCTATACAGAAAAGTAATTTGCTACAATACGGTAACTCATTTTCAAAGGGGCAGCTGCTCCTGTTGGACAGCTTCCCCTTTGGGAATTGTGTTGGCAACTTAGGGAAGACCAGGCAGTGATCCAGAGGAATACTGTCCGCTCCCCCCAAAGTCTTTCCAAAGGGTATCATTTGTTTTTAAAGCAGCACCGGTTCTTTTAAGGAACACATGCTGTTTAAAAAATTGCTTCTCATTTTGAATGTAAACTCAGTGATGGTGGTGTGCTGTTCTTTCCAGGTCACCATCGCTATGCTTATTGCTAAACACAGGGGTTCACAAAAAGTGTTTCTGACCCGCTCTTACTGGATATTTTGTAACATGACCTATTGGTAAATATTTCTCATTACAAAATTACAGACAGATCACAAAAATCTGGTTCCCAATTTTCACCCACTATTTGTGACCTATCTGTAGGTACATTGTGGCCTACATGTTTAAATATATCAATTTGGTTCATATAGTCATAGTTAATTACAAGTTCTGAACATTTCACATTCCATGTAAAAAGTTAGTTATGTATGTTTGCCAATAGCAAGGTACAATGAGTGTGTAATTGGACGAAATGTTGTTAGATATGCTCCCTCAAATGCAAAGGGTATCTCCTAGCATTGAGTTGATGCTACTTAAAAAGTGGGTATCCTGTGTACAGGGAAAAGAACTGTGGTCTCTCTCACCTGCACTTGCTTACACACACACACACACACACACATTAACGTACAATCACAGACAGCCACACACACACACCTCCGATGCTTGGATAGGCTTTTTTGAAACACCAGCTCTGATACTCAATGTCCACCATTATCCCTAGGGAAATTAGGCTTACTGCTACTGAATTACCAAGACCCATAAATGCCACACCTGCTTGTTTTTATCCATTAACATAAATATATGAGCAGCCCCATGTGTAGAAACATCCAGATTAACCTTGAAATTACCACTGAATTTAAACTGCCTTTGCTTTAGAGGTGCTATTGTGTGACAACAGAATAATACAGAAAGACTGTTTCAATACACAATATAGCCATATTAAACAACCTTCTTTCTTAAAGATTCAAAAGACAATCTAAAAATCATTTTTAAAAAACGATAATCACCATGTTACAAGAAAGGTAGAATGTTAAGAGAAAGAAATATTAATTCATTTAGGCACATGCTACATTAGGAGATTATTTAAGATATGAAAATAACTATTTCCAAGGTAAAGACACCTTCCTGCACAAACACAATCGTCAGAGGCATCTTCCTCTTTCTATGTGTGCTGCAGAGTGTAGCACACTTAGAAAGGGGAAAAACGAGGAGAAATAAAAATATTTCTCCTCGTTATGCCTCCAGTGGGGAGGCGTAGCATTTTGATGCATTCCCAAGTCTACTACTAATGGCAAATCTGGGATTGCACCAAAATCCATGGGCAGATGCGTGGGAACACCCATGCTCCATTAGGGTGACGCAACACTATGACAATTATGGGCTATTGTCTTTGTAGCAACAGGAGTGAAGCCTAAACTCCCCTCCAATTTCACAAATGAAGGCCCAAATTTATCATACTTACACGCAGCGCAATGCAGCAAGAAGCCATTCTGCGCTACATGAAAGGGAAAGGGCAGGAATGCGCCATATTTAACATTATACCGCACATTCCTGTCCTGTCCTAGCGCTGGCACACATTCTGCTGTCTTGCGCCAATGCAGGCACCCTTGTGACATGGTGGAAAGGTGCCTGCATTGTAGGCAGGATTTTGAAATGCATTCCCAGGTCTACCACTAATGGTAAATATGGGAATGCATCAAAATCCATCGCTTGATGCGTGGGAACACCCATGTTTCACTCATGGATCGCAAGGAAGCGATTTGTGCTGCCTTGCATTACTCCAGATTTATCAAGCCATGCAGGACCACACAAAGTGGCCTTGCGTGGCTTGATAAATCTTACTTAGGTTTTGCGCCGCTGTGCATGGTGCAAGTGTGACGCAAAACCTTGATAAATATGCCCCGAAATATTCACCTCAGAGTGACAACACAAACACAGAATAACAACGAAGGTTGCTCAAAATTAAGTATATACACTAGACGATACATAGGATACTTATTAACACAAGGTCAGACAACCAACCTATAAACAACCTATACACATCATCAAGCCTGCTCAGACTTTTAATAAAATATTTTCAATTCATTATAGTAGATTGCTAGCGTCACTCCACCATAGCCCAGCTTATTCTTTCCAATAAGATTAACAAGTCACTATGCACGCTTACACCAGACTCCAAATAATAAAATCAGAACCCTAGGGCCTCATTTATGTGTTTTTGCCGTAGGGCAGCTTGGCAGGCCTTCGGCAAAAGAAAAGGGCAGGAATGGCTGTATTTATGAGATACAGTGAATTCCTGACCTTTTCCCCTGCTCCGGCGCACAATGGGCTGCCGTGCTCCAACGCAGGCACCTTTCCACCATGGTGCAAGGGTGTCTGCGTTGATGGGATGATTGTTTTTATGCTGGAAGGGAAACCTTCCTGCACAAAAACAATTACAAGAGGTTTTTGAAAAATGAGGAGGAATAAAGATATTTCTCCTCATTGTGCCTACCTTACGCCTCCCCTGGGGAGGCGTAAGTTTTTGGCGCTGCCTCAGATTTACAATTTCTCGTAAATCTGGGGCAGTGTCAAAATGCCAAGGATGTTGCTGGGAACGCCCCGAGCAACACCCATTGCATGCTCCTTTAACACAGAAATCTGCGTTAAAGGGGACAATATTTACGAGGCAGCATTAAGCCAAACAAAGTGGCTTAGTGCTGCCTTGTAAATATGACGCAGGCTCCTGTGCCACGGAACGTCACAAAAAGTGATACACCATAGACACAGGCTCGAAAAAACTGATTTTAGGTTGAATCACAAGTTGATGCATAACTGCATCAGAGGCTGCCTGTAGAGCAAACAAAACATTGTACTCTTCCACTAAAGACACTCAACAAATGATTGAATCAGTCACCCACCAGCCTCAGTCAGCTCAGAAACCATGAGACTATTTTAATTGCCTCATTTGTCTATTCAATAGAAGTGGCAAAATCTAGATTGTACATGAATGTCTTTATTTAATCAGTTTCGACATTTCATGTAGTGGAGATCTGTTTCCCGAGAAGGCCAGAGATGTTTATGGAGAATATATTTATTGTAGAAAAAACTTTGCAAAAAAACCTGCACTGCAGAAACTAGGGACAGAGAGGCAAACAATGCTAACAGACACTGTACAATTAATTACTTTTATATACGTTATGTCATCAGTAGCCTTTCCTGACATTAAAACATAATTCAAAACAATCCCTAGCTTTTACCCAATCCCACACCAGTATAGATCATTTTTTTAAATTAATTATGACTGCACACTGTAAAATCAATTATTACTTGGTGCAACAGAAGAGAGTCGCGACTGGTGAGTGACAGTTACATGCTCGATAATCTAGTTGAGTAGTTTACCTGCTTTACTAGAACCCTTTTTTGCTCGGTTTGATACTAAATTAAAGCGCAGTTCAGCAAGTTTGGCTGCAGCAAGCGCACCAATGCATGTTGAAATAACTGGGAGACAAGAGGAGATGGGTTACAAAAGTATCTATCCTGGGGAGCAGATTTTCGAACACACTCAGTAAAAAATACTTTAAGATCATCTTAACCTGGTAGAGTGAACTGAGTCCCAAAGTGAGAGATTTTAATGAGCCACAAACTCCAGGATGGTGTATACCATGGGTACTCACAAACATTTTCTCGGGGGCCAAAATTGCAGTCTCGCTTGTGGCCGAGGGCCGCACAGATGGACATGCACGATGGGAGCGGGGGCGGGTGCGGTGGGAGGGATGGGTCAGTGGGGGCGGGGCTACTGGGTTTTAAAAAATCACCCCTTTTCAAAACATTACTACACAACGCTGTATTTCGAAATGTGATATATGTATGCGAGTACCCTGAATAAATACTGTCAATATTTTTATTTTTACCGGGATCTATGTATTTAAGACCATAGTTTTCCATCTTTGCCTTGTTTTAACAAGCACCCAGTTCCCTGCTCTTAGGCCCTCAGTTGCGCAGACACTTGGACACACCGTTCATTTGTCTCTCAGAAGACACAACTCATACCCCTATGCCTTTTAAAATCGCTCCGAACAACCCTTAATGGCCCTGTTGAGAGTTTACAGTATCAAGCCCCAAGATCATCCAGCAAAACTCAGAAGCATACATGCAAAGGGCATTGACAGAGATAGCTTTCCTGTCCTCTATCCAGCCCGCTGTGCACACCTAAGCTCATGAAACTTACCACATGTATGTAACCCCAGGTAATACAAGCATCAGTGACAGCAGGCTGCCATATTCTTAATGGACCCAGACAGTACATGCATAAATGGTCCCATACTGTAATGTGCATGCATGGGCCCACACAATACATGCATTCATGTACTCAGGCTGTAATGCACATTTACAAGGGTACAATGACCAGCATGATTGGCAAGAGACCTGATGCCTTCTCCTAGTCAATGAGGTGCCCAACAATGCAGCAGAGGTATTGTAGTGTCATCTCTAAAATGACTATCATCTTGGGTAGGTGCATGTCATTTCATAATAATGCATGTATCAGGCAGCACGTCTCACTACTTATCTTCCCTGAGCCCAACACTCAATGACTCTGCTCATAGGGTCCGCTGTGATCCTAGGCTTTCACTCTGACCCTGCGCTCTAACTCCGACCCTACCTTAGGACTGTTTCATGCTGGCTATATTCCTCTACTTTACCCCCCCATGCTACCTTTACCCACCACTTTGGCCTTAATAATTCACTTTTCTTGTGACCCGTCCCACAGCCTGTGACTCTGTCACAACTTTACTCTTCTCCTATTGTTTTACCCTCAATGTACACCACTCATTATACCTCTCCCCCTACCCTTGGTTCTTTCCTTATCTTATAAATGCCTCTCACACTGTCCCTACCCCCACTTTCTATTACTATCATCTCAATCTGCTGCCGGTACCTCTTTGCTCAGCTCATAAGCTTCCTCTATCTGACCCTCCAATCTTATTATTCCACCCCTCTTCACTCTGCTTATTCTCATTTCCTGGCCCTTCTATTTCACTATGCTCATAGCCTGTCATTTTGCACCTACTTTGGCCCCAACTTCTTAAACCTCATTCACTCTCTCCACACCTTGGCTTTTTAATGCTGCTCCTGCTCTCCCTCCGTCACACTCTACCCCTATCTTGTCACACCTTTTTGGTGCCAAACTTGTCTACTTTATTCAGCATTATTTCTCTCACTCTCATCATACCCTATCAAACTGCCTACCCTCTCATTGTACCCTAACACCTCATCCTATGCCTAACCTCTCATTGAATGCTAACGCACCACTCTAAGCCTACTCTCTCGTTGTGCTCTATTGCGTCTATTGCGTCACTCAGCACCTACCCACTCATTGTGCCTGTACACCTTCGCTCTACTGAAGGTTTACTCCAATGATAAGTCAGTCCCTTTGTCCTTCCTGCAGTTCTGTGTTATGCCTTCACTTCACTGCTTCCCTTCACTCTGCTGCTAGCTCATAGCTGTTACTTCCATTATTGTATCGTACCTCTCACTATTTCCTTGTTCATGTCCCTGACTTAGCACTCACCTTCCATATATTTCGCTCAATATAGTCCTTACGTGTAAAGCAGCCCACTCTTCCTGTCCTTACTCTGCTCCGGCCCCCTCACACTCCTCATAACCTGCAATACCCTTACTCTGCGCTCATATTTCACATTGCTCCTACTCCCTCGCTCTCTTCTGTTAACCCCTAACCTTTCCATACCTCCTCACTGCGCTTTTCATTCTGCTTTTATGCTTTACTCATACAGAGTCTGCCAGCCCCTCTGTTTTTCATTTCTTTGCCCCTTCCCCTTACCTCTAACGTTTCATTCAGCCTCTGCCCGTTCATCTCTATGTACACACTGTGCCCCTGTCCCCTCAGCTCTGATTGTACCTAATGCGTGCCAAAACCAATAACTATTTGCTGTTAAATTCTGCAGCATAAAAGACCTGATGCTACATCTGTGCCTCGACGGGTAGTGTTGGATGACTGTACATTAATCCACTTTCTTAAGTAATGCACAAAGCAAGCTGAATTGCCTGTAATAAATGTTAGAAATATTGTCCGCAACACAGGCACATACATATTTCACTCAGAATTGCACAATTTAATAAAGTGGGGAAGCTGGGATTTATACAAAATTATCCTGCTGGGTGGCTTCCGAGGCATATAACTTTGTGTATAAACTGCATCTCCCTCAATTCTACCTGTAAACTTTCCGTAGCATCATTGTCGTGAACGGAGAGCCTGTAGCATCCCATGTACCTAAAGTGAAGTCATGACATAAAACAAAAGGCTAGGCGCAGCCCATGGATCCACGTGAGGATATTGCTGGATCCTTATTTTATTTATTGTGTTTACAACACGTGCCTGCTCTGAGACCATGAGGAAGGAAAGTCCAGGTTCGGCTGAAACCCTAACCTGGGCCCTTAAAAACATGAATTTAACTACAGAGACAGCTCTGTTTTAGCTGCAATAATTGAGAGATTAAAGAGGCCACACTGTCTGTGAGCAGCACGTACAGGCAGCACAGCCAATGCACTGAATGGCAGGGTCAGAAAGTGACGCCAGAGTGGCAGGTGAGGCCAGGGGGCTATGTCTGTCATTGTCATTGCATGCCCCTTTCATGCTTTTCCCAGCAAATCCGCCCCCGAGGAATTACAACAGGCAGATATGGTGCCGATTCCGTGCCTGCTGATTTCCACGGGGCCGGTTGGAATGGCCTGGCGGGCCACAAGCCCGCGGGCCGTACTTTGAGTACCGCCGGTGTATACTACATATATGATTCATCGTAAACTATGCCAATCACGCATCACAAAAAAGTGGCAAAGGGTCCAATATTTCCCCATGCTTGCCTTACAAACAGAAGAGATGGAGGGCAAAAAGTGCTCAAGGAGTCGCAGAAAATAAAATGCTGAAAGAGTTTAGAAACTGTATTCAGTTAGAAGAAACCATACTCAGTGGAGTGCATTTTCCACTTCCAGCAAAAGATACAGACGTTATATGACCGGCATGCGCAAGACTGGTGTCCTTACTGTGGTGAAAAATTAAAGTGAAATCAAAGAAGAACTCTTCCTTTTGCTGAGCCAGATGCATAATGATTAAGGCTTCAAGTTTTCCTTTTCTTTTCAGATTTTTACAGATTAATACAGACAGAAATATGGATATATAAAGGCCGAAATGTTAAAAAAAAAATACCAGAAAACCAGGACACCCAATAATGATTGATTGCTGTTAGAGCTCTACTGGTGCTTTTTGTTCAGTCTACCTAAGGACATTTTGGGGTGTACAATTTTAGAGGTTCCCTGCGCCCACAGTTATACAGCCCCAGCTTTAACTATTACCTACTGGCGGTCGCAAGTAGGTAGATATAGTTAGGATCGGGTTTCCATAGACAAAGGGAGCCTCATTTACGAGGCCCCTTGCGCCACTGGAGAGTTACTTTTTTTGACACTCCTGTGCTCCTGTGCTGGCTCCTATTTAGAAGGCCAAGCAAAGCCACTCTGTATGGCTTTTCACGGCCTTGTAAATATGGTCACCTTTCGCGCAGAACTCTGCGTGAAAGGGGCATTCCATGGGTGTTGCTGTGGGAGTTCCCAGGCAGCACTCATGGAATCTGACGCATTCTCAGATTTACAAGGTTTCGTAAACCTGGGAATGCAGCAGATTCCTACCCCTCCCCAGGGGAGGTGCAACAAGGAGAAATACCTTTATTTCTGCTTGTTTCTCCTTTTTCTGTGGGTGCTGCATTCTGCAGCACACATACAAAGAGGAAAATACTAATCGTGATTGTTTATGTGCAGGAAGGTGTCCCTTCCTGCACAAAAACAATCATCCCTGCAATGCAGGCCCCTCTGCACCATGGCGCAAGGGTGCCTGTGTTGGGGCATGGCAGCCTATTGTGTGCCAGCCCAGGAGAAAAGGACAGGAATACACTGTATCTCATAGATACGGTGCATTCCTGCCCTTTTTTTTTGATGCAGGGCAGCACAGCAAGATTCTTTGCAGCGCTGCCCTGTGCCAAACCTCATAAATGAGGCCCAGGGTTTTTTGTTTTGCTAATAACGTTGGCACTGTTTGGTGAATCTTCATGAACATTTCAAAACTAGTTTGCCAGCCACTTCAGCTGCTGTCTGGAAAGTTTTGGGGTGATTCGTCCAGCAAGGGACAAAAAAAGGTGGGTCCCAAAACACATTTTCCCCATGCAGTTTCCCAGAGGGATTTTAAACACGACACAGTCCGAATCGCTGAACTGAATTACACCAAATTTGGCAGGAAGCTAGATCTTCGTCCAGAAAGAGTGATTTTTGTAATTTGGCTACAGTTCCACAGAGCACCATTGCGATCTGGCTGGACTGCAGCGTAATAGCCCTTCATTGTCACAGAACAATGTATGAAGACATTCTATTATATATTAGCTAAGTTACCTCTAAAAGGTTCCTTGCACGTTCACTGGGCTGGATGCTTAATGTATCAAAATGTGACATTTTAGTGATTACAACAATATGTCCTTATTGTGAACATGTTACAAATCAGGTTTCTGGTTGGCAGAGGTATGCACCCTGTCGAAGCAGGAACCACAATCCTAGTCAGGGTAGGTCAGAAACACACTTTAAATTAGCCTTTGCTCATACTCTGGTAGCTTAGCACAGAACAGGCAGGCTTCACTTAAGAGGCAATGTGTAAAGTATTTGTGCAACACTTCAAACAACAAAACAGTGAAAACACCACAAAAAGACTCTACACCAGTTTAGGAAAGTAGATTATCATTTTATAAATAAAGCAAGACCAATACGACAAAAATCCAATAAGTAGAAGTCGAGATATGAATTTTTAAAGATTAAAGGTAAAAGTAGTGTTTAGAAGCAGTAAGACCCTATGGGTGTTATCTGGTTGCACTGGACCAGGGCAAAGCCAAGAGTTCAGGCTGAACACAATGGAGAGTGGGCTGGATACAAGAGCCCCGCAAGGCCAGCTGAACAAAGTACCTTGATCCTGGTTGCAACAGCAAGATGCAGGGCACAGTCAATCGATGCGTCAGTGTGGATCCTTGCAGTCAAATCAATTTTCTCCACACAATGATGGCGATGCACCAATTATGACGCTAAATAGCCAAAGCCAAGATGCTTTGGTTCCGAAGCTGATGCGCCGGGTTTCTCCATGTAGTCGAGGGATGCATCAATCTTCTCACACTGCAGCGGCATGCTGCAGCAGATCCAATGCATCTGTTACATGAGGCAATGAGCTGGTTCTGAGTGCGGTGTGCCGGGTCAGTTCCCACAACAGCATTGATGCATCAGTTCTACTTCATGTAGCGGTGGATACATCAGTTCCATTGGAGCAAGCACCTGGAACCACTTCCAAAGGTCCAGGCACAGGATCAGGAGGTGAGACTTTGATATCCCTGAGCTTTAAAACAAGAGGCAAGCCAGCATGCCCTTGGAGATAATTCTGAGTTCAAATTAAGAGTCCAGTTCTTCTTCAGCAGGGGAAGGGGGTAGCAGGCAGCACAGCAGATAAGCAGTTCTTCCAGAGCAGCAGTCCGGCAGAGTGGCAGTCCTTCGTAGCAGCACAGCAGTCCTTCTTTCTGGCAGAGTTCATTCACAGGTCCAAAAGTGTCTAATTTGGTGGGGTCAGAGACCCAGTACTTATACCCAGTTGTGCCTTTGAAGTGGAGGAGACTTCAAAGAGGGGCTTTGAAGTGTACAGAGGTTCCTCCTTCACAGCCCTGGCTCCAGACTCACTACAGGGGGGTAATCAACCCTTTGTGCGGGACAGAACACTGACCATTCAGGTGTAAGTGTCAGCTCCTCCCTCCCATCCTGCCCAGGATGAGCCATCAGTATGTAGATGCACACTCAGTCACACCTAACCTTCCTTTGTGTGTGGCTGTCTAGAGGGAATGCAGGGAGCTAGCTGTCACCTTCCCCAGATGTGTAGTCCAGGGATAGGCAGAAGGCACCAAATGACTTAAGTGAGCAAATGAGAACTTTCTAAAAGTGGCCTTTTCAGAATTACAATTTAAAATCCAACTTCACCATAAGTTGTGATTTTAAATTGTGATTCCAGAGACACCAAACATGGGGGTCCAATCTCTTCCCAATTGGAAATTACACTTATAAAATGTAATAAGGTAATCCCAATGTTATCCTATGGGATTGATAGGCCTTGCAGTAGTGAAAATTAATTTAAGAGTTTTCACTACTAAGACATGTAAAACTTAAAAGTAAATGTCCTACTTTTTAAATACACCCTGCCCTTGGACTGCCCAGGGCCCACCTCAGGGGTGACATATATGTATAAAAAAGTAAGGTTTGGGCCTGGCAAGAGGGTTAACTTGCCAGGTCGACATGCCAGTTTAAAACTGCACACACAGACTTTGCAATGGCAGGCCTGAGACATGTTTAAAAGGGCTACTTAAGTGTGTGGCACAATCAGTGCTGCATTCCCACTAGTAGAATTTAATTTACAGGCCCTAGGCACATGTCGAGCCTTTCACTAGGGACTTATAAGTAAATTAAATGAGCCAATTGTGACCATGTTAAGAGGAGAGAGTACCTGCACTTTAGCACTGGTAAGAAGTGGTAAAGAGCTCAGAGTCCGAAAGCCAAAAAAACGAGGTCAGAAAAGAAGGAGGAGGAAGGCAAAAAGTTTGAGGTGACCCTTCAGATAGGGCCATTTTCCAAAAGAACAGTTGCAAAAAAACATTAAATCACTCTGTACATAAATCTAAACTTTCCAATGAGCGGGGGTAGGGGAGGCAGGAATAATTGGTAACACAATGGGCAACTTTTGCTTCTCTTCATTTTGAAGTAGAGATCCTAAAAGAGTATGTCAGGAAATGAAACCAGTCATGCCTTGAGCCAGGCTAGACCTTCTGTCAGCACTTCAAAAAGGAGGGACGACCAGTTCTAGCATTGGCAGAGGGGAGAAAAAACTGTTTCCATATAGGTATGGCTAGGAGGAGTAAACAGAACCTGCAGTGCCAGTAAAGCTAGGAACACTTTGTATGATGAACCCTGGGGAGGATTGTATTAAAATGAGAAATGAAGTGCTGAAAAAGGAGGTTGGATTTTGATGTGAAAGTTGCCAGCAGGGGATATAATTTTTCATTAACTGCCTAGTGCACAGGATATGACTGGCAGCTCACTATTGCCTTCTTAGAACATTTGTGGGCCTAAGAAAAACAGCTGGAAGAAAGAAGACTGAATACTTGTGAAAGTAGATCCAAGGAGTCCTGATTCCTGTTGTTACACAAGGACAGGAACTGATCTCCACAGGTCATTTGTTTGGCCCCCTGTTGCTGCTAAAGAGAAACAAAATACAAAATAGCTCCCTAATTTTACAATAGGTGGGTTGACAATTTAACCTGGACCATGAGAAAGCCCTGACTGATGAAAGAGCATGAAACCTGCTATGAGGACTTGTAGGTGCTGAGTGACCAGAAGGAGCATTCCCAGTAGCAAGAACTTTGTGGGACTTAGGGCCTGGTTTAGAATCATGATTTAGTGTTTAATGGACAGGGTACTCCACAATGGCGAAGGAGTACCCTCTCAGCCAAATTGAAGTTCTGCCCACCCCATTTAGAGTCAGGTGAAACTTAAATATGTCAGCGATGGAGACTACTTCATCTTTAGCTCTGGCATACTCCTCTGATGGCCCGACGGATAAGAGCCGTCAGAGGTTTGGCCATTTGTCCACCCGGATGATTTAGAGTGAGTGGACAAATGGCCAGTTTTTACATTCACACAGCGCGATCCAAAGCGTCGCTGAAAGTGAAAGTAAAACATTTTAATGACCCCCATGCCATGAGAGAAAAATTACATCGTGGGGGGTCATTGATTTTTTTCAAAAAAAAATCCCACTTTGGGATTTTTTTAAAAATATTTCGAAAGTGTGCTATACGGCACCATCATATTCACGGAACCGTATAGCACAATTTCAATGTATTGACAGGAACTGCCATAATGGTGTTGTCTGCTAATGTAAAAGAAGACCGCATGGGTGGCGGGCATCTCTAAATTCATAGGGGCCGATTCCGATCTCGGCCGGAAGCTCACCGAACGGGATTCGCCCAGAGAAAATAGGAGCCGGGCGCGTTTTGTCCGACCGACTCGTACAGCTGTCCGAACGAGCTAGTACGATGCGAGTGTACGCGTTGTTTCCGACCGACTCATTTCCGGATCCCAACCGCTCCCACCGTCTCGTACGGACACGAATCGCACCACGCAATGGAGACGTTCTCCGACCGAGCGAGTACGATGGACGCGTCGGACAGCCGGATCGAGTCAGAGCGTCCGGCTCGAAAAAGCTCCCGTATCCGGACTTGGGGGGTCCGTGCCGGACCCCCCTGCACCCGTAGCCGTACGAGTTGAACATAAACATGCATGTACGGTGCGAGTTGCACCGACGCGTACACACTGTAGGGGGTGCACTTGTTTGCGACGTACCCATTGAGTCACTGGGAGCCCATGTACGCATTGTACGACCGGCCCCCATTGACTTCAATGGGAGTCCGACCGAATCGAGTCTGGCAGCATGCGGCCGCATCGTACTCGCTCGGTCGGACTGTAGGAGTCCGGCTCGGTCGTAAATCTCTCCGGATCCGGCTCGGTCGGAGAGTTTTCCGACCCAGATCGGAATCGGCCCCATAGTGTGGTTACTTCTTCAGGACAATGGAACATTTTACTCCATCATCTTGACATAATACTCTGGACTATAAATCAGCCCCTGCAGCTTTCCCAGAGAGGGCACACCCTAATCAGGCAGTTCATCTAAGTATATTCCACTGTGTATTTTTTGCCATGAAGAAAAATGTTTCATAGGGATGGCACAGTACAGGTATCTGGCCTCGAGGAGCTGTGACCAGCTACAGCTTCCAGCTTTGCCTTGAGAAGTTTCAAGAACCAATACGTGATTAAGTTAAAAAATAAAATATTGGTCTGGGGCAAGGCTAAAATTCTGCATTAGTGGCACAGCAACCTTGGTTGATGCATCATCCTGTCTTCTTCAGCTCTGAACTTTAGGTGCTAAAGTAGAAGTCTTCACTCAGGGTGCTTGACAATGATGTATCTGACTTTGAGCGTTTCCTGTTTCTTCCAGCATCCTGCCTTGCCCCTCTAGAACACTTTGAAAACTAAGGAAACTAAGGGGCATATATACAAGCCCCTATCGCCACTGGAATGTCACTTTTTTCTACGTTCCAGTGGCGATAGGGGCTTTGACCTTATTTACACTTAACGTGGCTTAACGCTGCCTTGTAGTAAGGCCCCCTTTCACGCTGTGATTAGCGTGAAAGGGGTGAGCAGTGCAGCGTTCCACCGCAACACCCATTGATTTTGACGCTGCCCCCTATTTACAAGGGCAGCGTAAATAGGAGGCAGCGCCAAAATTAAGACCAGTGAAAACCTGGTCTTAACTTGGCGAAACGAAGAGAAATGCTTTATTTCTCCTCGTTTTTGCTTCTTCCATGTGTGCTGCCTTGTGCAGCACACGTGGAAAAAGCAAAACGCCTTGGATTGTTTATGTGCAGGAAGGTGACCCTTCCTGCACATAAACAATCCTAAAATTAAAATGACATTTTGTAACTCCCATGTGTGATGCATTAAGTAGCACACATACAAGTGACAAAACGGCATTTCAAGATTGTTTATGTGCAGGAAGGGGGACCTTCCTGTACATAAACAATTTTCCCTGAAAGCAGACACCCTTGCACTATAGTGCAAGGGTGCCTGCATTGGTGCTACACTGCTAAGCGTAGCGCCAGCGCAGGAGGAAATGCGAGGCTTCACCGTATCCTTGTAAATATGGTGCAGCCTTGCGTTTCTGAAGTGGCGGAGTGAGGCGTTAAGCCATGACGGGTAACGCCTCACTCCACCACTTCTTTGTGAATATCCCCCTAAAAATCTTCTAAATTGCAAGATAAACAATCTGACTGGTGTTACATGCTTGGCTTACCTGACACCTGCTCCATTGTGGTCAGCCTGAAATTGCACCCATGTCGCATTCAACCACTAACTGTGACTTTCAATTGGCGCTTTGAGTCTTCTCAGCTCTTTTTGACCTCTAATTAAAAAAAAAAAAATTAATCATATCTACATTTTTCCATATCTAATAGTGTTATTTTTGGTATCCTATTGATCATTGATTTTTTCATGATTTTTCTGAATCGACTTAGGAATTTTATGATGCTGTGGTCTTTACTTTAATGTTGTTTGGTAATCCTTGAATTTATCATAACATTTTCAGGGAAATTCCTTGCAGCTTCTGTAGTTGTTGCCAGGCGTTGAGGTGAGATTCTTTTAGAACTGTATTTTGACCCAACCAAATTGTGTTTATTAAGTTGTAAGAAGTACCCCTCCAAAACAATTAACCTAAGTTTCTCAGAAACTTTCAAAAGGTATTATGTCCTCTCTGACACCAGGAATTTTCTCAGAGCTCATTCAGTATCTGAATTTGCATAAGCAAACTCAGAGTAACAATTCTCACTTTGACTGTGAGTTTCTCACTTTCCTGCTCTCCTTGCAACCCCTGGTCACTTTCATGGCCCTGATATTGTGGGCAGATCTTTGTTCTGTTTATATCACTTCTCAACATTCTCTTCTTTTGCTGCTCTCTCCAGCTCGCAACAAATATGGCATTTCCAAATTTTATCCACAGGAAACTCCACAAAAGCTTCTTACATTGCCTAAGGATAATGATCACAGCTGTTGTTTCCCATGTCTTTTCCCATAGGTAGACTGAACCAAAACCGTTAGCAGACCTGCAACAGCAATCAATCAATTTTGTGGATCCCAGTTTTATGGTATTTATTTTTTTACATTTCTGCCTGTATTTATCCATATTTCTTTTGGGTCATCTTATGAGAATTTATCCATATTTATTTTGTTTTCTGAATATGTGATAGGTAAAATTGTACATATTTCCACATTTATTTAACTGTTAAACGTGCACTCATACTTTGATACATGTCAGGTTAAGCAGTTAAATTTAACAAAACAGTATACCCACAGGTAAATATTAGCAATATAGCTCAAATATATGTTTGACATATGCTATTATTTAAAGATATCTCACTCTCTTTTTTAATTCCTCATGCTGCCTATCTACTCAGCTGGTAGCCTGGAAATCATGAAAAACAGCATTGAGAGTCAGCCTCTCTGTGTGTGTGTATATATATATATATATATATATATATATATATATATATATTATCTACTGGCGGTCGCCAGTAGATAGTTATAGTTAAAACCTATTATCCATAGGAAATCCGTGACATTCTATTTGAAATAACGTTGGCGCCGGTTGACGAATCTTCGCGAAAGTTTCCAACTTGTTGGGGCGCTCCGGTCCGCTCCTATCCTGAAAGTCTCGGGGTGATACGTCAAGCGGGGGCCGAGAAAAAGGGGGGTCCCAAAACGCGTTTTCCCCATTCATTTTTCCATAGGAACCTTTAGTCGCAGCTACAGCCCGAACTGCTGAACGGAATTACACCAAATTTGGCAAAGAGGTAGCCCTTGGTTCAGTGTCGTGCCTTTTGCTTAAATGGTGTAAATCCGTTCAGTAGTTCCTGAGAAAATCAAAAGTAAAGTCACATATATATCTGGGCGGAGCCTAACCACACATGTCATCGTGAGATCTGATTGGCTGTCAGCACTTCATCCTGGAATTGCTGGCAGCCATCTTGGGACAAATATAAATGATAGTACCTCATTGAAATGCATTGTAGTGAATAGAAGATTTTGAGGGTCACCAAAAGGAGAACTATAAAGGGTGATAACAGGCTTTAGTTACATTAGAATTTATTTGTTGATGGTACCATACTAATTTTAGGAATTGTGGTGTATTCTAAGGTGATTTTACCATGTGAAAAACCTTCTGCTGGGATATCATGAATCATGTTTGAGAGAACACTATTTTCTCATGCTTGTCCCATGGAGGTTTGGAAGGTGCTCCAGAAGCTAAAATGAGAGCATATTTTCTGTAAATTCACATTATCTTTCTCAGTCATGTGAGAATGAAGTCTGACATTCTCAGTAAAACATGTACATCCAACAAGGGCAGAGACTGTCAGTTGATTCCTTTGTGTTCTACTGCAGCTTCCCAGAGTGTTCTAAAGAACAACTAGAGTGCTAACAGCCTGCCTTATGACAAAAGTATGGCACACCTGAAGCCATCTTGATTGGAATAAACTGGTAACACTTAAACAATTTAATTTAAAAAGGAACAAAATGATGGGGTTCATTTTGTCATAGAAATTATGGTTAGTGCTGTAGAAAGAAAAATTAGGACATGTTTCAAGTGTGATCTCAAATATCTTCCTGTTATATTTCAACAGGAGCAGCCTGCCAGTTGATGCCTTTGTGTTCTACTGCAGCTTCCCAGAGTGTTCTAAAGAACAACTAGAGTGCTAACAGCCTTACTTATGACAAAAGTATGGCACACCTGAAGCCATCTTGATTGGAATAAACTGGTAACACTTAAAACATTTAATTTAAAAAGGAACAAAATGATGGGGTTCATTTTGTCATAGAAATTATGGTTAGTGCTGTAGAAAGAAAAATTAGGACATATTTCAAGTGTGATCTCAAATATCTTCCTGTTATATTTCAACAGGAGCAGCCTGCCAGTTGATGCCTTTGTGTTTTACTGCAGCTTCCCAGAGTGTTCTAAAGAACAACTAGAGCGCTAACAGCCTTACTTATGACAAAAGTATGGCACACCTGAAGCCATCTTGATTGGAATAAACCGGTAACACTTAAAACATTTAATTTAAAAAGGAACAAAATGAGGGGTTCTTTTTGAAATAGAAATTATGGTTAGTGCTGCAGAAAGAAAAATTAGGGCATGTTTTAAGTGAGATCTCAAATCCTCTTCTATTTCATTAGAAAATTCTGACATGCAGACTGAAACAATCACTTTCAATACCAGCAGCAGACTACCAGTTAACTCCCTGGTGAGCAGTAGCTTTACTCCAGTGATCTAATGAGCAACTAGAGTGCTAACATTCTGAATTTATGGCAGATGTGAGACACATCTGAATGCCTTCTTGATGGAATCAAAGTAAAAAACTGAAAGCATTTCCTACTGAGGAGACTCCAGTAAATGAAGAAATTAGGAAACTTCATAACAAAGAAGTCTTCCAAGATGGCCACCAGTGAAAAAAGAGCCCAAATGTAGCACAAATATTACCCAGATGTAGCCCACATATAGCCCAATGACAAAAGTGTGCAAAACACTTTTTATTTTTAGTTTTTTTGCAGTTTTATGTAGTGCAGACTGGTCAGGTATTGGAGCATTGCATCTTAAAACATGACCCCCTACACTACAAAAACACCACTGCACTACCTTAAACCCTAAAACACTACCCCCAGCACGACCCCCTACACTACACAAGCACCACTGCACTATCCTAAACTCTAAAACACTACCCCCAGCACGACCCCCTACACTACCCAAACACCAATGCACTATGCTAAACCCTAAAACACTACCCCCAGCACGACCCCCTACACTACCCAAACACCACTGCACTAACCTAAATCCTAAAACACTACCACCAGCACGACCCCCTACACTACCCAAACACCACTGCACTACCCTAAAACATGACCCCCTACACTACACAAACACCACTGCACTACCCTAAACCCTAAAACACTACCCCCAGCACGACCCCCTACACTACACAAACACCACTGCACTACCCTAAACCCTAAAACACTACCCCCAGCACGACCCCCTACATTACCCAAACACCACTGCACTAACCTAAATCCTAAAACACTACCCCCAGCACGACCCCCTACACTACCCAAACACCACTGCACTACCCTAAAACATGACCCCCTACACTACACAAACACCACTGCACTACCCTAAACCCTAAAACACTACCCCCAGCACGACCCCCTACACTACACAAGCACCACTGCACTACCCTAAACCCTAAAACACTACCCCCAGCATGACCCCCTACACTGCCCGAACACCACTGCACTGCCCTAAACCCTGAAACACCAGCCCCTGCATGACCCCCTACACTGCCCGAACACCACTGCACTGCCCTAAACCCTGAAACACCACCCCTAGCACGACCCCCTACACTGCCCGAACACCACTGCACTGCCCTAAACCCTGAAACACCATCCCCTTCACGACCCCCTACACTGCCCGAACACCACTGCACTGCCCTAAACCCTGAAACACCACCCCCAGCATGACCCCCTACACTGCCCGAACACCACTGCACTGCCCTAAACCCTGAAACACTACCCCCAGCAAGACCCCCTACACTGCCCGAACATCACTGCACTAGCCCTAAACCCTGAAACATCACCCCCAGCAAGACCCCCTACACTGCCCGAACACCACTGACCTAAACCCTGAAACACCACCCCCAGCACGACCCCATACACTGCCCGAACACCACTGCACTGCCCTAAACCCTGAAACACTACCCCCAGCATGACCCCCTACACTGCCCGAACACCACTGCTCTGCCCAAAACCCTGAAACACCAGCCCCAGCACGACCCCCTACACTGCCCGAACACCACTGCACTGCCCTAAACCTTGAAACACCAGCCCCTGCACGACCCCCTACACTGCCCGAACACCACTGCACTACCCTAAACCCTGAAACATCACCCCGAGCACGACCCCCTACACTGCCCGAGCACCACTGCACTGCCCTAAACCCTGAAACACCAGCCCCAGCACGACCCCCTACACTGCCCGAACACCACTGCACTGCCCTAAACCCTGAAACACCAGCCCCAGCACAACCCCCTACACTGCCCGAACACCACTGCACTGCCCTAAACCATGAAACACCAGCCTCAGCACGACCCCCTACACTGCCTGAACACCACTGCACTGCCCTGAACCCTGAAACACCAGCCCCAGCACAACACCCTACACTGCCCGAACACCACTGCACTGCCCTAAACCCTGAAACACCACCCCGTGCATGACCCCCTACACTGCCCGAACACCACTGCACTGCCCTAAACCCTGCAACACCACCCCCAGCGTGACCCCCTACACTGCCCGAACACCACTGCACTGCCCTAAACCCTGAAACACCACCCCCTGTACAACCCCCTACACTGCTCGAACACTACTGCACTGCCCTAAACCCAGAAACACCATCCCCAGCACGACCCCCTATACTGCACGAACACCACTGCACTGGCCCAAACCCTGAAACACTACACCCAGCAAGACCCCCTACACTGCCCGAACACCACTGCACTGCCCTAAACCCTGAAACATCACCCCCAGCAAGACCCCATACACTGCCCAAACACCACTGCCCTCAACCCTGAAACACCACCCCCAGCAAGACCCCTACACTGCCCGAACACCACTGCACTGCCCTAAACCCTGAAACACCAGCCCCAGCACGACCCCCTACACTGCCCGAACACCACTGCACTGCCCTAAACCCTGAAACACCACCCCTTGCACGACCCCCTACACTGCCCGAACACCACTGTACTGCCCTAAACCCTGAAACCCCACCCCCAGCATGACCCCCTACACTGCCAGAACACCACTGCACTGCCCTAAACCCTGAAACACCACCCCTGCACGACCCCTACACTGCCCGAACGCTACTGCACTGCCCTAAACCCTGAAACACCACCCCCAGCACGACCCCCTACACTGCACGAACACCACTGCACCGCCCTAAACCCTGAAACACTACCCCCAGCAAGACCCCCTACACTGCCCGAACACCACTGCACTGCCCTAAACCCTGAAACATCACCCCCAGCAAGACCCCCTAAACTGCCCAAACACCACTGCCCTAAACCCTGAAACACCACCCCCAGCAAGACCCCCTACACTGCCCGAACACCACTGCACTGCCCTAAACCCTGAAACACCACCCCCAGCAAGACCCCCTACACTGCCCGAACACCACTGCACTGCCCTAAACCCTGAAACACCACCCCCAGCACGACCCCCTACACTGCCCGAACACCACTGCTCTGCCCAAAACCCTGAAACACCAGCCCCAGCACGACCCACTACACTGCCCGAACACCACTGCACTGCCCTAAACCCTGAAACACCAGCCCCAGCACGACCCCCTACACTGCCCGAACACCACTGCACTGCCCTAAACCCTGAAACACCAGCCCCAGCACAACCCCGTACACTGCCCGCACACCACTGCACTGCCCTAAACCCTGAAACACCAGCCCCAGCACAACCCCGTACACTGCCCGAACACCACTGCACTGCCCTAAACCCTGAAACACCAGCCCCAGCACAACCGCCTACACTGCCCGAAAACTACTGCACTGCCCTAAACCCTGAAACACCACCCCCAGCAAGACTACCTACACTGGCCGAACACCACTGCACTGCCCTAAACCCTGAAACACCACCCCCTGCACAACCCCCTACACTGCCCAAACACTACTGCACTGCCCTAAACCCTGAAACACCACCCCTCAGCACGACACCCTACACTGCCCGAACACCACTGCACTGCCCTAATCCCTGAAACACCACCCCAGCACGACCCCCTACACTGCCCGAACACCACTGCACTAAACCCTGAAACACCACCCCCTGCACGACCCCCTACACTGCCGGAACACCACTGCACTGCCCTAAACCCTGAAACACCACCCCCAGCACGACCCCCTACACTGCCCTAACACCACTGCACTGCCCTAAACCCTGAAACATCACCCCCAGCACAACACCCTACACTGCCTGAGCACCATTGCTCTGCCCTAAACCCTGAAACACTAGCCCCAGCACGACCCCCTACACTGCCCGAACACCACTGCACTGCCCTAAACCCTGAAACACCACCCCCAGCACGACCCCCTACACTGCCCGAACACGACTGCACTGCCCTAAACCCTGAAACACCAGCCCCAGCAAGACCCCCTACACTGCCCGAACACCACTGCATTGCCCTAAACCCTGAAACACCAGCCCCAGCATGACCCCCTACACTGCCCGAACACCACTGCACTGCCCTAAACCCAGAAACACCAGCCCCAGCACGACCCCCTACACTGCCCGAACACCACTGCACTACCCTAAACCCTGAAACACCAGCCCCAGCACGACCCCCTACACTGCCCGAACACCACTGCACTGCCCTAAACCCTGAAACACCAGCCCCAGCACCACCCCTACAATGCCCGAACACCACTGCACTGCCCTAAACCCTGAAACACCACCCCCTGCACCGCCCCCTACACTGCCCGAAAACCACTGCACTGCCCTAAACCCTGAAACACCACCCCTGCACGACCCCCTACACTGCCCGAACACCACTGCACTGTCCTAAACCCTGAAACACCACCCCCTGCACCACCCCCTACACTGCCCGAACACAACTGCACTGCCCTAAACCCTGAAACACCACCCCTGCACCGCCCCCTACACTGCCCGAACACCACTGCACTGCCCTAAACCCTGAAACACCACCCCCAGCATGACCCCCTTTACTGCTCGAACACCACTGCACTGCCCCAAACCCTGAAACACCACCCCCAGCATGACCCCCTACACTGCCCGAACACCACTGCCCTAAACCCTGAAACACCACCCCTGCACGACCCCTACACTGCCCGAACACCACTGCACTGCCCTAAACCCTGAAACACCACCCCCTGCACGACCCCCTACACTGCCCGAACACCACTGCACTGCCCTAAACCCTGAAACACCACCCCCAGCACGACCCCCTACACTGCCCAAACACCACTGCACTGCCCTAAACCCTAAAACACCACCCCCAGCACGACCCCCTACACTGCCCGAACACCACTGCACTGCCCTAAACCCTAGAACACTACCCCCAGCATGACCCCCTACACTACCCGAACACCACTGCACTACCCTAAACCCTAAAATACTCCCCCAGCACGACCCCCTACACTACCCGAACACGACTGCACTGCCCTAAACCCTAAAACACTCCCCCAGCACGACCCCCTACACTACCCGAACACCACTGCACTGCCCTAAACCCTAAAACACTCCTCCCAGCACGACCCCCTACACTACCTAAACACCACTGCACTGCCCTAAACCCTAAAACACTACCCCCACATGACCCCCTACACTACCCAAATACCAATGCACTACCCTAAACCCTAAAACACTACCCCCGCACAACCCCTACACTACCCAAAGACCACTGCACTACCCTAAACTCTAAAACAATACCCCCCGCATGACTCCCTACACTACCCAAAGACCACTGCACTACCCTAAACCCTAAAACACGACCTCCTACACTACACAAACACCACTGCACTACCCTAAACCCTAAAAACTACCCCCAGCACGAACCCCTACACTACCCAAACACCACTGCACTACCCTAAACCATAAAACACTACCCCCAGCAGTACCCCCTACGCTACCCAAACACCACTGCACTACCCTAAACCCTAAAACACTACCCCCAGCAGTACCCCTACACTACCCAAACACCATTGCACTACCCTAAACCCTAAAACACTACCCCAGCAGTATCCCCTACACTACCCAAACACCACTGCACTACCCTAAACCCTAAAACACTAACCCCAGCACGACTCCCTACACTACCCAAACACCACTGTACTACCCTAAACCCTAAAACACTCCCCCAGCACGACTCCCTACACTACCCAAACACCACTGCACTACCCTAAACCCTAAAACACTACCCCCAGCACGACCCTCTTCACTACCTAAACACAACTGCACAATTTGTTACAGGCGTTGCAACGCAGGCCTGTGGTGCTTACTGGAAGTACCTGGTGGGCTAGTTGGGCCCCAGGGACTCTCAGGATTCAAGGTGACCTAATCCCCCAACTTAAAACGCACCACGGGGCGCGTTTGCACAGTGGTGAAGGGAGGGGCGGGGCCTCAGGTGACATGTGCGCAAACACGCCCTGTGGTGCGTTTTAAGTTGGGGAGTTAATTCCTTTGAATCCTGGGGCCAACTAGCCCACCAGGTACCTTCAGTAAGCACAACAGAGTTGCGTTGCAGAGAGGTGAAAAAAGGTGCGTGGCCTCGGAACGCCTCTCTGTAACTCAGCTCTGTGGTCCTAACTGTAGGTACCTGGGGGCTAGTTGGGCCCCAGGGACCCTCAGGATTCAAGGGGACTTAATCCCGTAACTTAAAACGCGCCACGGGGCGCGTTTGCACACATGTCACCTCAGGCCCCCTCCCTTCACCATTGTGCAAACGCGCACTGGCTCTGGTTAGTCAGAGTCAGTTACCACCAGTACCCGTCTGAAAAAGTTGTGGGCACAGGATGATTTTGCAACAAGGCCTCTTTCTGCTCCTCTGTTGGTTCTTTCTGCACATCTTTTGCTTCTTTCTGTGCGTTTTTTCTTCTTTCTTCACATGTCCTACCTCTGTTGGCATAGTTAGAAACTAGCATTTAAAAACCTTTGAAATTCACTTAAAAATCATAGGTTTCAGGCACGTTATAGTTAGAAATTAGCATTTAAAAAACCTTTGAAATTCACTGAAAAAACCATAGGTTTCAGGCACGTTATAGTTAGAAATTAGCATTTAAAAACCTTTGAAATTCACTGAAAAAACCATAGGTTTCAGGCACGTTATAGTTAGAAATTAGCATTTAAAAACCTTTGAAATTCACTGAAAAAACCATAGGTTTCAGACACGTTATAGTTAGAAATTAGCATTTAAAAACCTTTGAAATTCACTGAAAAAACCATAGGTTTTAGGGACAGTTATAGTTAGTTGGACATTGCACTCGTACAAAACCAGTGAAATTCCCCTGTTATAGTTAGTTCAGCTAACTATAACTCGCGCCCCGCAATGCACTGCTGATGACGTCACATATTACATCACTCATGACATGGTCAGTGACATCACTGATGACATCACTGATGACATCTCAAATGACATCACTGATGACATCATCCATGTGATAATTTCATGCATCTTCTCACACCCTAATATAACTTTTGATACACCCACTCTAAATTACAGACTGCCATTCTCAAAACCATAGACACTCCAACACCAAAAACTACATACCCACTCACTGATTCTTCGGTCTACACACACATCCACTCACTCACCTGTACAGTCACTCATACTTACAGTCACTCAGTACAGGACTATCATATGCACTCATACACCTATATAAATACTCACACACCGCCACTCATCCATAGAGGTACTCACACACCTAGTCAGTCATGCAAAAAATTAATCACACACCCATTTACTCACCTATACAGTTATACACACACCAGCTCACTTACTCATACAAATACTAGCACATTCTTACGCTCTTATACAATAACCGATACAAGCACACACGCATCCATACAGCCACTCTCACAATAACACACTCTCACTTATAGCCATTTAAATACTCTAACACACATTTATACTGCCTTTTACATATGTAGTTACTCGCACATGTACCACTGAGATATACATTCACTCACTAACACACCCATACACACACACTCACCCACCCAAGCAGTCCATCACAGATGCACTCTTGAAATCATGCACCCAGTGAATCACCCACTCACACATCTATGTATAGAGTCACACACACCCCACCCACACAAACACTCAGGCAGCCATACAGATACTCAGAGAACCAATCAATAACCCATATAGACACTCATGTAGCTATTCGCAAATCCATGCATCCACTTACACACCAACAAACAGACGGATACAGACATTCACACAGTTTAGTCACTAACCCATGCATTCAGTAAGATACGTTTAATCACTCACTTGTAGAGTCAGTCACTCACGTACTAAATCATCCATTCAGACACTTATACACCCACTCATTCTTCAATACGCCTTTCCCTATATATATTAAACATATTTAAACTTTACAGAAACACACAGTCACTGGATGATGTCATCAGTGATGTCATTTGAGATGTCATCAGTGATGTCATCAGTGATGTCACTGACCATGTCATGAGTGATGTAATATGTGACATCAGCAGTGCATTGCGGGCGCGAGTTATAGTTAGCTGAACTAACTATAACAGGGGAATTTCACGGGTTTTGTACTGAGTGCAATGTCCAACTAACTATAACTGTCCCTAAAACCTATGGTTTTTTCAGTGAATATATATATATATATATACATATATATATATATATATATTCCAGAAAAAAGTTATTGTTAGATGTAACTGTAAATGTAGTTAAAACATAACATTTTACCCTCTAAAAACCATTAAAATTCATAGTTATAGTTCTCTCAAGTAACTATAACGGATGCCACCCACTGTGCACAGAGCGTTCATTAATTATGTCATTTCAGATGTTATCAATGATGTAATAGAAGGGGGCATGGCCTGATGCCGATTGAGTGAGCAGCACTGCTCTGAGCTCTGCTCGGCTGAACCCCATCCAGTGCCATGCTGAAGTAAATATCCAGGCCCAGGGGCCCCCAAACTCTCCCCAATTATGTTACCTCTTAGGGGAAACAAACGTTGCTGATGCTGGAGGCAGGGATGGCCCCATTGCCAATTCCCTTGGGCTTGTGGCGTAACAGCGAAGCCGCAACTAAAGATGGCGGCGGCGTCGCCTTGACTGAGAGACAGCGGCTCCGAGCTGCTGGAGACTGCAGCCCCTACCTGCATCGGCGATTGGGGCACCCGCTTGAAATACCTGCGAGCCCTGAGCTTGATTGAATCCTTCGGTGACCCTGCCGGCGGCTGACCGGATCTGGATCTGCGGCGGCCTGCCTGGACCGTGAGACTGCAGCGGAAGGAAGAGGTCCCTGGAGGCACCTGGGCGGGGGAAAGAGAGCGGCACATGTTGGCGGCCAGGAAGGGAGGAGGCCGCTGAGTGGCGTTGCAGCTGTGCATCCCATGGGTGAGGGAACCCGCACGCTGGGCCCTTCCCTGAATGAGTGAGGTTGCCGTGAAACGGATCCTGGGGCTGCTACGTGCTTCCCCGCTCTGGGTGAGACCAATGGGGAGCGGGGGATTCCAACCACTCCGATTTGCCACGGAGGCTGAGATCAGGTAGGAGGGTGAGACCCAACTGCCGCTACCACATTGGAAGTGCAACGAGGGGCTCTAGGTTAGAGGTTGTTGGCCTGAGTATCGGCGGGTGCCCAGGCTGGTGTGGGGAGCAGATCTATTGCCCAATAGCCACAACGAGAACTGTTGTCCAGGAGGGGAGGTGCAGCGACTGCATGCGGTGCCCTATTGATTCCCAGCTGTCTTTGCAATTGAGGAGCGAGGATCTTACTCCCGGTCCGTGAGGGCAGCTACTTAGGGGCCGGGATTTACTCTGGTTGAGCCCGCTGTGACGATCTGTTACACCCGGGGCTACCAACTTTTTACACGTGCGGAGTCCCTAGTGACTGCCACTAAATGATGCCCTGCCTTGGGAAATTGCATGCTGTACCTGGGGCCTGAATGGTGCGAGGAGTAGACTACAAGATTGCAGAGAAGAACACAAGCGAGTCTGCTAACAGAGGACGTCTTGGCTGGTTGGCCAGCGACTTCCTGCTGTGACTCGGAGGGCTATCACCTGTACTGGCGATAGGCAATTTTGCACCACTAGTAGCTGAGCTTGATGGCTGGCTGACGTGGACATAGACACTCCAAGAGCCTGCTGCCGCTACCTACTACCTCCCATTCATGGGCAAGGTCTTCAGAAAGCGCGACCTGGATGCTGGTTGTCAGACTGTGAATGTGACGACAGCTGGTGTGGTGGAAGATGCAAGGCTGCTGCCACTGGTGAGACCCTAAGGGAGCCCACACTCCTAGACATCTTGTAGGCCATCACTGCGTCTACGGAGGAATTGGGGATGAAATTTGATAGATTGAGGACAGACTTCAGCTTACTGAAAGATGACCACAACCATTTGGCTGACAGAGTCATGACAGTGGGGAGAGATATGGGAGAACTCCCTTCAGATATGGCGTCAATGCATGAGAGTATGGCACATATGGAGAACAAAGTAGGTACCCTGGAAGTCAGAGCTGAGGACAGCAAAAACAGATCACAGAGGAATAATGTCCACATCATAGGTCTACCTGAGCGCATTGAGGGGAAGGACATGGTGGCCTACTAGGAACAGGGGCTGCGTGAGGAGGTGGCACTGGAGAGCCTCTCCTCAGTCTATGCCATAGAGAGGGCGCACAGAGTCCCTGCTTGACTGCTGCTGCTGGCTGCACCGCCTCGACCGATTGTTGTCAGACTCCTCTATTATAGAGACTGTGACCATATCCTTGCACAGGCTAGAGATAACAACAAGGTGATGATCTATTTCATCAAAGAAGTTCAGAAGCAACGCTCTACATTTCTGGAGGCCAAGCGGTGTTTGCACCAAATGGGACTGAGCTATTCCATGTTATTCCCGTCTGTCGGTGGTGGCCCCGGAGGAAGTACAGTTCTTCTGGACCCCACAGGAAGTGTGGGACTGGCTTAAGACAAAACCACAGGTTGGTATCAGTCAAGAGTCACCGAACCACGCATGCAGGCAGAGGAGATAGAGACGATGTGATGGAGCTCCACATGGGGTGGGTCAGTCAGGTGAAGAAGTCCAGCGAGAACAACGGAGAGTGGTGGAGTAAGTGGCATCGCTGAGCAGGAGAGAGACAATCCCATCCTCATCGCTGGCTGAGGACATTGCTCAGGAATCCCATCTGACGCATGGTGCCAGTTCCGAAAATCTACCGACCGTTATGCCTGGCACAGCAGACGATCGCATCTGGTGCTGCTGGCGTACTATAAGACTTATGTCAGCTGATGTGCGGTGCTTACTAATGTCTCTGGGATGCCTTGTTGAGAGGGTAGGGGTCACCTGAGGGGGGTTTTACTCCATTTGTTTTGCAACTGGCTGGGTGGGGGAAGCCGGACATGTGCTCCTCTTTGGCCTCCACTCCCAACTTTCCTTGAGGTTCTGGTAGGTCCACCCAAGACTGCATGCGCGTTGGTTGCCTGTTTCGATGGGGGTACTTACCTGCTTGTCCTGGGGTGTGGGAGTTGGGGAGTTTGTTGTTTGACTGTTGAGGGGGTTTATGGTTTGTGCCCTATTTTGCCGGAGGGAGTGGAGTGACTGTGCTCGGGATGTTGGTGTCGGGTGGTACCCCATGATTTCAGCCTCACACATGCAATGTCTACCCACATGACTTACAAGATACTGTCTTGGAACATTAGGGGGATGCATACCTCTCCCAAGAGACACAAAGTATTTTCCTATCTCAATAGACGAGGGGTTCAGTTAGCGCTCCTTTAGGAGACCCACCTTCTTTCCAAGGAGGGTGCGGCACTGCAGCGCAGGTGGAGGGGGCATGCCTAATATACTACTTGCTCAGCATATGCCAGAGGGGCATTGATATGGGTGTGCCCAGGTGCCCTTTCCAGTATATAGAGCAAGTAATAAATCCTGCTGGCCGATGCAACTACTGGCCGATGGGATGGGTGAGACGTTACCATAGGTAGCATTTATGGCCCAAGAGTGGACCAGGCGGCAGTCTTCGCAGACCTGTCTCAGGAGCTGGCCCCTCATTTTCTGGGCTCGGTCATCTTGGGGGGACTACAACTGTGTGGCAGATCCCATCCCGGACCGTTCCCACCCACCACTGCGGGATTCTCTGACCCTCCGAGTGAATCGCACGTTCTCTGCTTGGCACAGGGAATGGGGCCTGGTAGACTCCTGGCGTTCACACCACATGGGAGAACATGATTATTCTTTCTTTTCCACCTTGCATGACTTACATGTGTGCCTGGATGCACTTCTGTGCTCGCTGGATGTACACGAGATGGTCCGTACTACGGAGTATTTATCACGAACCATCTCGGATCACAATCCTCTGCTGCTGGGCTTAGATAGGGTGAGAGCCCGACATTGCATCCCATTGTAGAGACTGAAGCCGGAGACCCTGGAGGACCCAGTGTTCCGAGACAAAGTCAGGACTGCTATACGGCATTACTTTGATGAAAACACTGGTTCCATGTCGTCCCCTGATGGAGTGGGACGCCTTTAAGGCGGTGATATGCGACACCTGCATATCTGAATCGGTACCCTGGAAGTCAGAGCTGAGGACAGCAAAAACAGATCACGGAGGAATAATGTCCACATCATAGGTCTACCTGAGTGCATTGAGGGGAAGGACATGGTGGCCTACTAGGAACAGTGGCTGCGTGAGGAGGTGGCACTGGAGAGCCTCTCATCGTTCTATGCCCTAGAGAGGGCACACAGAGTCCCTGCTCGACTGCCGCTGCTGGGTGCACCTCCTCGACCATTAGTTGCCAGACTCCTCTGTTATAGAGACTGTGACCATATCTTTGCACAGGCTAGAGATAAAAGGGAAATCAGAGTCTATAACAACAAGGTATGGGTGTGCCCGCGGGTCCCTTTCCAGTATATATTGGCAAGTAATAGATCCTGCTGGCCGATGCAATTACTGGCCGATGGGATGGGTGAGATGTTACCATAGGTAGCATTATGGCCCAAAAGTGGACCAGGCGGCATTCTTCGCAGACCTGTCTCAGGAGTTGTTGGCCCCTTATTTCCTGGGCTCAGTCATCCTGGGGGGACTACAACTGTGTGGCAGATCCCATCCTTAACACTGCCTGTGGCTCTAAACTCTATGGGCAGGATGCCTTTAACCAGGATTTCTGTAAATACTATTCTGATGCATCGCAGCACTGCTGACTGCTCGCGGCAGACGGTGAGCATTTTTTAGAACCTTTGCAGTTTTCAGCTGTGACCTCTGAGGAGGCTGAGGACCTGGGGGGAGATATTACACTCCCGGATATCCGTGCTGCCATAAAGTCCATGGCCCGGAATAAAACACCGGGCATGTATGGACTGCAGGCTGAGTTTTACTCCAGCTATGTGGATGTCCTTGCCCCTAAGTTGGTAGACCTCTATAAGTCCTCCAGGGCAGTGGGCTTACTCCCCATTTCTACACAAGAGGATCTGATCGCGCCACTGCTGAAACCAGGGAAGCCGGCCTACGACAAGAAGGCCTACAGACCTTTGTCGATGCTAAATTTAGATTACTAAATACTGAATAGGATTCTAGCCACCCGACTCCTTCCTCACATGCCTTCTCGAATTCATCCTGACCTGGCGGGATTCATTCCGGGCTGAAATAGGGCACTCAATATCCATAGGCTCCTCACGCTATTGGAGGCCGACTCCTACGATAAAGAGCACACAGCAATATTTGCTGTGCACATTGAAAAACCATTTGATAGCCTGGAGTGGAGTTTACTCTATAACATGATGACTCGTTTTGGCCTGGGGCAGGGATCTGTAACCTGGACCAGATTGCTGTACATGGACCCTTCGACCAGGGTGAGGATGGGCACATTATCTCGGCACTAGACAAGGCTGCCCCCTGTCGCCGCTGCTTTTTGCCCTGGCCATGGAGCCATTGGCTTGCCATGCCAGGGCTGGAAATGCTTATGAGGGTATAACGGTCAGAGCCCAGAAGCACCATATTGCATTATACGCAGATGACCTCTTGATTTTCCTTTGTGACGTGATGGGGGCCCTAACGGGCGCTGGGAGGCTATTGGAACACTTTGGCTGTCTCTCCGGTCTATGCGCCAACCGGCAAAAATCTTGCATCTTCCCCACGTTGGCACCCAGAGATCCGCCGGAGGGCTTGGGAACTCTACAAAGGGAACCTAGGTGCTTGCCCTATCTAGGGATGCGGATTTATCATGATCCTATGGATCTACTGGAGGGGAATGTAGGGCAGGCCATTCGAGCGTTCCACTGCAGTATTGATTTTTGGAAAATCCTGCCCCTGTTGGTGACGGGACGAGTGGCTTTGTTGAAGATGGTAGCCCCACCTCGTCTGTTGTATTTCTTTGGGGTATTGCTGGTCTGGATCCCTCAGGCAACATTTCAGGACATCAATACACTCATTACAAGCTTTTTATGGGGTGCGGGCCAGAGATGAGTAGAATTCGCCATATTGCAGCTCCCGAGAGGGGAGGGTGGCCTGGGTGTTCCCGACTTTGAGACGTACTACTTGGTGGCGCAACTTCAGTGGCTCACGCAATGGATTGCAGGCAGGCTTACCACCGGGAAGGCAGTGGGCCCCTCCATGCCCGAACTTCCCTGTTTGATGAGGGTGCTCCTCCAGCTTCCTCATTCGGGGAAGAATGATACCACTGAATTTCGAGTGCTGCGCCCTGTTGGACTCAGAGTCTACGGAGGGCACACGTGCGGCTACCACACTCCCCAGATGTCCCTCCAGGGCTGGACTGGTAACACAAACCAGCCCTGGCAATTCAGTCGGACTGGCCCCTGAGGAAAATGGGGGTTCTAGTGTTAAGCACTGCTGCTGCTTTTGTTACAGGGGGCTGATATCGCTGCACTACTGCAAAACTGGCCACCAGTAACAAAACGTACCCCCACCGCTCCAACATCGGCCTCCACCCTTCGAGCCCACCGGGAAAATGCCAGATGGCCGCTATGGCCAGTCCGGCCTTGTGTTCCTCTGGGACGCTTAGAGGTGATGCCACATGGGGGTGATTGGCGAGCGCTGAGAGACTGGATAGAGGCGGGTGCTTTGATGCTTGGGGCCCTCTTTGAGGATGAAGTGCACCTCCCGTTCGAGGAGTTCCGCTCACGATATGACCTACCTCAGGGCCAGTTCCTTCTCTATGGTGCTGTGACGGCGCCCATTCGCAGACATTGGGGAAGGGGCATGGCGGAACCACCCCATACTAAAAGTTGCCAATACTTGGTTATATCGTCGGGGACCTTTAAGACAGTCACTTGTCTTTATAGAACGATCAGGGAGATGTGATCCTGTCTCTGGGGGCCCTTAGAGTGCTATGGGAGGAGGACCTGGGGATTCCTATCCGGGAGGGAGTCTGGGGTCGATCCAGCAGCATAAGCCTAAGGTTTCCAGAAATGCCAGATTTATTAATTTTTATGTGTTCCATAGGGCATATCTGACGTCTGGAAGGATTACCCAACACTTTGCAGTGGAGGGAGCGAAGTGCCCAAGATGTGGGGAGGTGGAAGCTGAGTTGAGCATGCCCGGAGCTAGGGCATTATTGGGAAGAAATTACTGGAGTGTTGGCTGCGGTCACAGAGAGGGAAGTCTTGTGCGCGCCTGGGCATTGCCTCTTGAGTTGTTATTTGTATACTGCTCAAAAATAAAGCAACAAGCAGGTTTCAGGACTTAGCTTTTATTCTTGCAAAAAAAGAGATTGCGCACAACTGGAAAACCCTGAGGGGACCCTGGGCGGCGGTTTGGAAGAGTGAACTGGGGAAATGGGCGAGCTATGAGAATGTAGTGCTGCTGCTGGAAGCCTAGCTGGGCCGCGGATCAATGGAAATGGCCCGGAATTGGGAGGCATTGGTGGATGCCCTGCAGAATCCTGATCCCCCTCACCTGGGAGACAGTCTGGGACCCCCTAAATATTTATGATCCTGTGGGGAGCTGGCCTTCTGGTTGGCTGCAGTTTATGAAAAATTGGTGTTGCTGGGATTTCGTGGGGCCACAGTGTGCACAGGGACTGGCATGGTACACCACACACGGGAGGATGAGTGCTGGCACCCCTCATTGATGATATGACACGCCAGGGCACGACCATGATGGGGGTGGGAATATGGGCGGGAGCTGCCTGTTGTATGTTGTTGTGCAGCAGTTGAGAGGGGAAGTGTGACTGAGGACAGGCTGGTGACCGAATTTCAAATACTTGCTGAAAGAGATGCTGCATACTGTTAATGTGATATCCTGATTGGTAGCTTGATATACTATGTACATGCATTTCTCCATGTTACCAAGCCTGTCGAAAGTTGGTTGAGCTGATACAAATGGCAATAAAATTTGTTTTTAAAAAACCAATGATGTCATAGAACATGTCATGAGTGGTTTAATATGTGAGGTCATAAGCAGTGCATGTGTTAGCTGAGTTAACTATAACTGGAGAATTTCAGTTGCTTTTAGAGTTTAAAAATTACGTTTTAGCTGACATTTTCATCTAACTATAACATCACTTTAACCCTTAGGAGCATATTTACAAGCCCCTTGCGCTGCCGGTGCATCACTTTTTGTGATGTTCCAGCGGCACAGTGTGGTGCTCCATATTTACAAGGACACGTAAAGCCACCTTGTGTGGCTTTTCGTGTCCTTAGTTTATACAGCCCCTTTTCACGCAGCACTTTGCATGAAAGGGGCTTAATAGGTGTTCCCAGAATTGCAACGTATCGTAAACCTGGGAATGCTTCAGAATCGCACGCCTCCTCAGGGGAGGCGTAAGGAGGCACAACAAGGAGAAATACTTTTATTTCTCCTTGTTTTTCCTCTTTCTATGCATGCTGCCTTCTGCAGCACACATAGAAAGAGGAAAACACCTCTTGTGACAGTTTTTGTGCAAGAAGGAGTCCCTTTATGCACAAAAGCAATCATCCCCGCAATGCAAGCACCCTTGCACCATGGTGCAAGGGTTCCTGCGTTGGCGCATGGCATCCAATTATGCGCCAGCGCAGGGAGAAGCTCAGGGATACGTCATATTCTTGTAAATAGGACAAATCCCTTTGCTTCGGAAGTAACGCAGCACAGCCAAACGGCTTGCGTCACCACACTGCGTTACTTCCTTATAAATAAGGTCCCTAGTTTTTTTCAGTGAACATATATATATATATGCATATATATTCACTGAAAAAACCACAGGATTTCAGGGACGTTATAGTTAGTTGGACATTTTCACTCGTACAAAACCAGAGAAATTCGGCCGTTATAGTTAGTTGAGCTAACTATAACTCGTGCCCCGCAATGCACTGCTGATGATGTCACATATTACATCATTCATGACATGGTCAGTGACATCACTAATGACATCACTGATGACATCTCAAATGACATCACTGATGACATCATCCAGTGACTATGTGTGTCTATAGAGTTTAAATATGTTTTATATATATATATATGCCAAGGTTTATTGAAGAATGAGTGGTGTATAAGTGTCTGAATGGATGATTTAGTAGGTGCGTCACTGACTGTATAAGTGAGTGATTAAACGTGTCTTACTGAATGCATGGGTTAGTGACTAAACTGTGTGAATGTCTGTATCAGTCAGTTGGTATGTAAGCGGCTACATGGGTTGGTGAGTAGCTACATGAGTGTCTATATGGTTTATTGATTGGTTGTCTAAGTATCTGTATGGGTGCCTGAGTGTCTGTGTGGGTGGGAGGGGGGTGTGACTCTGTGCATAGATGTATGAGTGGGTGATTCTCTGGGTATATGGGTTCAAGAGTGCATCTGTGAAGGGCTGTATGGGTGGGTGAGTGTGTGTATGGGTGTGTTGGTGAGTGAATGGATGTCTCAGTGGTACATGTGTGAGTAACTACATATGTGAAAGGCAGTATATGTGAGTGTTGGAGTATATAAATGACTATATGTGAGAGTGAGTGATTGTGAAAGTGGTTGTATGGATGAGTATGTGCTTGTGTCAGTGATTGTAGAAGAGAGTAAGTATGTGTTAGTATCTGTATGAATAAGTGAGGTGGTGTGTGTATAACTGTATAGGTGAGTAAATGGGAGTGTGATTGATTCTTTGCATGACTGACTAGGTGTGTGAGTAACTCTATGGATGACTGGTGGTGTGTGAGTGTCTGTATAGGTGTATGAGTGCATATGATAGTGCTGTATTGATGAGTGACTGCTTGTATGAATGACTGTATGGTGAATGAGTGGATGTGTGAATAGACCTATGGTTTCGAAAATGGTAGTCTGTATTTTAGAGTGGGTGTATCAAAGGTTATATTAGAGTGTGAGGAGGTGCATCAGATTATCACGTGGATGATGTCATCGGTGATGTCATCAGTGATGTCATTTGAGATGTGATCAGTGATGTCACTGACCATGTCATGAATGATGTAATATGTGACGTCATCAGCAGTGCATTGCGGGGGCGTGAGTTATAGATAGCTCAACTAACTATAATGGCCGAATTTCTCTGGTTGGGTACGAGGGAAATGTCCAACTAACTATAACGTCCCTGAAACCTGTGGTTTTTTCAGTGAATATATATATATATATATATATATATATATATATACACACATATATATATATATATCCAACAAAAAGGTTAGCCCCAAGTAAAGAAGCCTCCGGCAGATAAATAGTTTGTCTTTATTTTGACAACTTGCAAGCAGGCTCCCCTCAGGAAACAAGCATCCTCATAAAAGCAAGCCAGACGCGTTTCAGGAATCTCTTCCTTTCTTCAGTGGCGTTTATACAGCAAATGAAAAAGCAGCGTTTCTTGCGCACATTTATATTTCAAGTACCTGCCCCAGTGGATGTGGCCATCCTCATGGCTTTCTGGGTCTTGCAGTGCCGCTAAGGTACTCCCAAGTGAGTCCGCTTTTCCATTCAGCCAAATGAAAACAAAATTCCTACCCATGTGGGTTGGTGCTAGGTCCTGAGACAGCTATGGGCACTTGTTTTGCCCCGAGTTTTGCCAACCTGTTCCTAGGCTTGTGGGAGAAGGAGACACGAGAAGAGGCAAGATTTGCCCCTGATTTCCAGAAGGTCGTACTGTGGCTACGGTACATAGACAACCTTTTCGTGATATAGAAAGGGAGCGAATCGGAAGCTAGTAACTTCATAACTAAACTGGATGAAAACACCTATAATATCGTACTCACTCACACTATGAGTAGGGAAGAGATAGAATTTCTAGATGTCAAAGTGAAGGCAACACAAGGCACCCTACAAATGAGACTGTTCAGGAAGGACACAGCAGGGAATAGTCTCCTTCATGCTCTCAGCAGCCACCCCGATACCTTGAAATGGAGTATTCCATATGGTGAGCTGCTGAGAGCAAGAAGAAATTGCAGCACTAATGAGACATATCTCAAAGAAGAGGAAGTCATGCTTTCTAGATTCTAAGCACGAGGGTATCCCGATTGGGTACTCAATAGGGCAGTGTCCAAGATGAGAACTATCACTAGAGAGAGTACACTGAAACCTAAGGAAGATAAAGATAAAAATGAACCCCGGAAACAAGAGTGATTCTCACATATAATAGAGACTCACATAAGATACATAAAATCTTAACTGAGAACTGGAATATCCTCAAAAGTGACAACGTAGTGGGCCCAACCATTAGCGACAGACCTAAAATTATGTACCGTAAAGGTCGTAGTCTGAGAGACATATTAATGCATGGGGACATTACAGAACCCCGTGACCCAGGTACACACAACCTCAGGGGCTTTTACCCCTGCGGCCACTGTAAGGCGTGCCGATATAGTCACATGGTTAGGGAGTTTAGCACACCTGGCCACAACAAAAACAATCTATGTTCTGGAGTGCCCCTGCAGAAAAAGATATGTAGGGAGCACGACCCTGATGGCAAGGAAGAGGGTTCTTGAACATCTCGGGGCAATTACCAATAAAGACCCTCATTACCCTGTAGTACGGCATTTTGCTGACTACCACTTGTCCAACAGCTCACTTCTACGCTACTATGCCATAGAACAGGTACTGATGGGTCCGAGAGGTGGGAATAGAGAACTTAAATTGAGGAAAAGAGAATCCAAATGGATCCTTGATCTCGAGACCAGGTACCCAAGGGGACACAATAAGGACGAAGAATTAGCAACACACTTAATTGAGGAGTAGTTTGTTGCACACATATCATCTTTGTGTAGTTACCCCTGACTGAGCCCTCTATCCCTCCATGATGTGTATTGTATCATTTTTAAATGTGCACATATGTACTGTACATGGCATATGTATATGCAATTTTAACTTTGTTTTTCTTGTTTTTCTTCACAGGAGGAAAGGAAGGGGCCCACCGAATATCTACGGGCACTTCACGGGCCACCTACCCTTTTCTTCCCTCTTCAGGAGTGCACCATCTAATTGATAGATAAGAAATGTTTCACTTAATTTCACTGCTACACATTATTGTTCATTGGTTTATTGGTACTTGTGACTATTAGTAGTATTTTCTTTTCCACTTGGCGCTAGTATTGTTTCAGTGCACAGTCAACAACTAAGGCCACTATACCTCCTAATAGGGGGGCCAGACACCTCCTTAGCTCAGCGTGCAGGTCCTTATATATTAATTGTATTTACGTAAATTAATACGGTTGCGTCAGCCATCTGTCATTTATTCGTATGACTTGGTCCCAATTCGCACTGTATATAGACAGCACCAGCCACCTCAAGCCATACTGGCTTCGCTAAAGCCTCTTTGTTTAAAATTGCACACTTGCATCGTAGGCTATGGATAGTGACAGTATTTTTTGTTTTACTATTATTTGCGGGAGGACAGGTCTTCTCACTGTAGGAAAGAATGTTATGCCTCTACGGCAATCCAGCTCATGCAGTGCAGTAAAGAATACTTATCTTTGCTTTTTCTGTCCTTTTGGTATAAGCATTATGCAAATTTAATAATGCATGATTAATGTTGAGTAATATTGTACCAATGTGGTATCATATGTACATGCTTATAATATTACCCATTGGATCGTGTATATATATGCCAATTCCAATATGGCCGCTACAGTTGTGGTGCAGTGAATTGTGATTTACATTTGGAGTCCTTTCTTTATGTTTTGGCCCAAGTACCAAGTCTATGTAATGCACCTCGTCACAACGCTCAGTGTGTGATCAAGAAAGTTTACCTTTCAAAACGCGTAACATTCTGAGAAAATAAATACGATTTTCTTCCAACTTCCTCTGAGAGCGCGCTTTACTGGCTTATGTTGTGGAATGTATATATATATATTGCTGCCCAACTCCTTCGTCCATACAAAGGTACGCGGTGCACTCACAAGTCGTTTTTAAGATTTTAATATTCCAAACCACCATAGCTGACAAACGCGTTTCGGCCATATGGCCTTTGTCAATGGGACATTGACAAAGGCCGTATGGTCGAAACGCGTTTGTCAGCTATGGTGGTTTTGGAATATTAAAATCTTAAAACGACTCGTGAGTGCACCGCGCACCTTGTAGCGGACGAAGGAGTTGGGCAGCAGTATTAGCGGTTCGTCACCGCTTGCGGTAGCACCCACCCAGGAGTGAGCGGCGGTTGGTTGACGAGACTGTGGTTGGAATATATATATATATATATAAATATATATATATTACCTACTGGCGGTCGCCAGTAGGTAGTTATAGTTACAACCTAGTTTCCATAGGAAAAGCATTTTTTGATTTGCTAATAACTTTGGTGTCGTTTGATGAATCTTCCTGAAATTCTCCAAACAAAAAGTCTATCCAGGTCAGCTCCTATCCTTAAAGTTTGGGGGTGATTCGTCAAGCGGGGGCTGAGAAAAAAGGGGGTCCCAAAACTCGTTTTCTCCATGTTAATTTCCATAGGAAATTTTGCGACGAGCTACAGCCCGAACTGCTGAACGGAATTACCCCAAATTTGGCAAAAAGGTAGAGCTTAGTTGAGAAAGCAACCTTTTTTTTAAATGGTGTAAATCCGTTCAGTAGTTTTTGAGAAATTCAAAAAATAAGAGTCAAAAAATCAATTTCCCATAGGAAACTGTGTGCAAGGCTACAGCCGAAACTACTGAACAGAATTACTCCAAATTTGGCAGAAAGGTAGTGCTTGAGTCAGAAAGCGACCTTTTTAAAAATGGTGTAAATCAGTTCAGTAGTTGGTGAGAAATTAGAAAAATAAATGTTTTGATATCTGGGCGGAGCCTAAGTCGTGTGCGCGAGGCTTCACTGTGATTGGCTGCTAGTAGTCCAAACCAGGAAGTGTTGGCAGCCATCTTGTGGCTCGGTAGAAGCGAGTCACCTGAAAACGGAGAAACAAAGGTATAAAACAAGAGAAGGGGGCAGGGTAGAAAAACCCTGACCCCCTAGACCTGCTCAGGGGGTCACAGAAGACCCTCAGGGCCAAAGAAATCATTTAAAAAAATATATATATATCGGTGCAATTCGCGCTGGGGTCGCGGGTACCCGCGTTTTATTTTAATGAGGCCCTTGGGTTGGCTAGGTTCCGGGGGCATTTCTTAAAAAATAAAAGCAGGGGCTTGCAGGGATTGCGGGGGCCCGCTGGGGTCCGCGCAGCCCCGGGGCTTCACTCATGTTGGGAGGGGGTTGCGCGGCCCTCCTCCTGGAGCCCTCTATGTGCTTATAACTTTGGCGTCGTTTGACGAATCTTTATGAAATTATCCAAAAGTTTCTCTTTTTTTGATTAGCTCCTATATTGAAAGTTTGGGGGTGAATGGTGTAGGAGGGGCTGAGAAAAAGGGGGTCCCAAAACGTGTTTTCTCCATGCAATTTCCATACAAAACTTTACAGAAGACTGCAGGTGAAACTGCTGAACGGAATTACGCCAAATTTGGCAGGGAGAAAGGTGATGGTCCAGAAAGCATGCTTTTGTTTAAATGGTGTAAATCCGTTCAGTAGTTTTTGAGAAATATCAAATTTTACGATATGGATATTTGAGAATTCTGACATCTGATTGGCTGAGGGGTTATGAGCACGAGCTTGCGGCTCATTGGCTGTGAATGGTTGAAACCAGGAAGTGTTGGCAGCCATTTTGTGATTTACTCCATCAGCTCGCATCTCTCCGTGTAGAAGCCATCGGGTTCGTAGTTTTACCTCTGCGAGGCAACACTGGCATCTGTGTCTGTGTGAGATATGCCTTTCACGTTGCCTCTCCTCATATCACAAGGTCGCGGCTATGCCTTTAGAAGCCCGTCTGTCGGCTGGGAGCTCTGTGAGTTAGTCTGTCGGTACGATCCTCTACACTACCCAAAGACTACCCAAACACCACTGCACTGTCGTAAACTCTAAAATACTACCCCCAGCATGATCTCCTACACTACCCAAACACCACTGCAGTGTCGTAATCTCTAAAACACTACCCCAGCACGATCTCCTATACTACCCAAACACCACTGCATTGTCGTAAACCCTAAAACACTGCCCCTAGCAGGACCCCCTACACTACGCAAACACCACTGCAGCACCCTAAACCCTAAAACACTACCCCCAGCATGACCCGTACAGTACCGAAACACCACTGCACTACCCTAAACCATAAAACACTATCCCCAGCACGACCCTGTACACTACACAAACACCACTGCACTACCCTAAACCCTGAAACCCTACTCCCAGCACGACGCCCTACACTACCCAAACACCACTGATCTACCCTAAAAGAATACCCCCAACACTAAAACACTACTCCGAGGATGACCCCCTACACTACATAAACACCACTGCACTACCCTAAACCCCAAAACACTACTCCCAGCATTACCCCTTACACTACTCAAACACCACTGCATTGTCGTAAACTCTAAAACACTACCTCCAGCACGATTCTTACACTACCCAAACACCACTGCACTACCTTAAACCCCAAAACGCTACCCCCAGCATGAACCCCCAAACAGTACTGCACTACTGTAAATCCTAAAACAGTACTCCCTGGATGACTTCCTACACTACACAAACACCACTGTGCTATCCTAAATCCTAAAACACTACTCTCAGCACGACCCCCTACACTACACAAACACCACTGCATTGCCGTAAACCCTAAAACACTACTCCCAGCATGACCCCCTACACTACCCAAACACTACTACATTGTCGTAAACTCTAAAACACTACTCCAGCAGGACCCCTACACTACAAAAACACCACTGCACTACCTTAAACCCTAAAACACTACCCCCACCACGACCCTCTACACTACCCAAACACCACTGTACTACCCTAAAGCATAAAACAGTACCAGTCTGTCGGTTTGCAGGTCTGCGTCTGCGAGCCGTCATGTCCCTAGCTGTACATGTGCGAGCTAGTCCATTAGGTGATAGGTGTGTCTCTGCTGGCAGTGCCGTTGGCTCGTTGGTGTCCCTTTGCGAGTTAGACTCGATCTGTCCCTCTGCGAGCTGGCACGTTGGTGTGCATTTGCGAGCCGACGGCCCGTAGCTCTCCCTGTGTGAGCCGAGCCCACGGGCCACAGCTCTCCGTCTGCGAGCCTGCCCGACGGCCCGCAGGTCTCCCTGTGCTAGCCGGAGCGCAGCTGTCACTCTGCGAACCGATATTGGGAATATAAGGCGGCTCTAAAAACAGCCCTTGTGTTTATTTGTTGGAGCTACATATAAGTGCGGATGCACAGCTTCAGGTTATTCAGAAAAACTCGATTTCCCTGATCTGTGAAGTGTACTCCATCACTTCTGTAGATATCAGCCATATCAAAAAGGTATGCAGACAGGCAAAAGCAACATCAATTGTCGAAAGGCGTCCTTCATTAGCATTTCCAAACCTACACCAGTCAATGTGCCTAGGTCGTTTCCACCACAGTGCACAATCATGAGGTCAGGGTGTTGGAGATGCAAACAGGTTTTAACTAAAGGCAACAATTGGTGCCACTTCAATCCTCTTTGTCCAAACCATTTAATGTCCACATTTTGTAAACCTAGGTCTAAGTCAATACGTCTCTGTTCTGCATACCTCTTGCACCAGAAAACATAGCTATGTCCTACGATCCACACTAGCATTTTGAAGGTATGGCTGGGAAGTATGGATAGATGTCAGTAGCTCATGCAGTCCGTTTGTAGACTAAGAGATATGTTTAAAGATGGGGAACTACTTTTTTTCTCATTTAAAACGATAACTGATATGGGAGATGAAAAGCATTGTTTTCTAAAAAGTAGGGTGCACATTAGTTTGTGGAAAAGCATCTTTGTCATTGGTTAATAAAAAGCAGTTTGAACGTGGAGTTGAAATGATAGGATAACATTTGCTCAGTTGAACCACACCTGCTACTTGTATATGGAAAGCACTGTTTGAACGTAAAGCAATGATGAACTTTTAACCTGCACGTGCCTTAGAATGTTCTAGAAAGTGTTGATAGAATACGTTGAACTTCTCACCTGTATGTGTCCTTAGATTTAAAAAAATGATTATATGGGAAGTTCAAAAATAACCAATAGAGAGAAGTTTTGCAATTTGAAAAAATCAAGGAACTATTCTGATTTGTTCTTTACATGTATTTATGTGTGGAGCAACAGGGAAATTGTGCCATTACTGGTTCCATTCTTGATGAGAGCGGTGCATTATATGTACTGTGTGACAAAGAAAGAATTGCATATGTTTGTGACATTTGGAATCTGCATACCAACTACGAACGTAAGTTAGAAATTAAGAATGTGTGTTATGTGTTGTGTAGTAATGGTTAATATTTGGGGCGTTATTTTTAACTTTGAAAGTATTTTTTATTTCTAAGTAACAGTGTTACTGAAGTGTGGTGTTTCACATTGGTTCTAAAAGATGTATAAAGTGTGACTAATTGTTAAAGAATTACTTTATATATGTTTAGGAGTTTTTCAGATAAAAAAATGTAACTTATCTTCTGTAAAAGACTGTATGGTTTTAAAAATTATATGTAGCGTTATTTGTATTTGTATATGTATTGCGATGAGATAAACAGAATGTCACACGTTTCCAAATTATTCTTAGTCTGGAAATAGTGGGGAAGGGGTTATAGTAGAAAATGTATATGTTATTAACTTAACAGAGATGGAACAAAAACCAGAAATGTTATGTGGACAATTTGTGGTCTCATTTTTTACATAAAGAGGTAGATTTCAATATCAGTTAAGACTGGTGTGTTACTGGGAGGCTTTGGATTTTGGTGTTGTTATGAAATGCAAGTTGTTGAGGAGCGTTTCTTCAGAATTTTTTTTTATAAATATGTGAGAGATAAAAAATAAATGAAAATGTTTTATGTATATTTTCTTCATGATTTTGTTGACAATGCTAAAGTGAAGGTAATTGTCAGGGTTTGTTTGTCTGCTGAAGATACGTAGGCCTTTAAGTGGTCCGGGTCTTGTCGGTACTGAGCTCTGTCATCCGTTTGAGACAGTTGCGAAATATATAATCCCAGTTAAAGCTGTTAATCTAGGTATAGTAAAGGGGCGATCCATAAAAAGTTTGGGAATTACACCTTTATTTACTCTGTCTAGCTCTCACCAACATTTTGTGCCCCCAGCGGTACTGTTTATAAAAATAATCTAATACAGTTCTTTGTATTATAAAAATAGCACTTCTAAGTTTATTGCTATATTGGTAGGGTTTGTACTATATAGAGAATGGTGCAATCAGTTTCATTGGTATAAAACTGCACTGTGTTATGTTGGAAATATTAGATATGTATAGGTTGTGATGTTATATTTTACACTGTGAGGTACATTTGAATATAAGTGAAGACAGGTGTTATACTGCGAACCCGTTGAAAATGTGCACAGATTACATGGAGAGTAAATGGACAAAGTAAACGTACATGTTGCTTTCTGTATGTAGAATCATTTGATGATGCTTTAAGATATAATCTAAATAGTGTTTGTGCTTTACAATTGGGTATACTGCACCGTGTTAGTAGTTAGTGACTAGATACTGCTACGAAATAAAGGTGGAGAGGGGCGTTTCTTTACAAGAGATATTTTATCAATGTGTGAGAGATAAAAAAGAAAAAAAAATGTTTTAGTAAATTTTCTGTAAGATTTGTTCACAGTAGGAAAGTAACTGTTATTATAAGTGATGGAAATTGTTAGGTTTTGTCTCTGTGCTGAACATACGCAGGCCTTTAAGTGGGCCGGGTGCTACCGGTGCTGAATACTGCTACCGCTTTCAGACAATCGTTATTTTTTTATCCCACTTAAAGCCCTGAATATATGTATATTAAAGGAATGGTACAATAAAAGTTTAGGAATTACACCTCCGTTTACTCTTCTCATCTCACATTCTCCATGTTGTGCACTCAACAGTAGTGTTTATAAAAATTAAGTTATAGAGCTTTATATAGTATAAAAATAGCACTTATACTTTTATTGGGGAGTTGGGGTGTTGGGATCTGTAGTGTACAGAGAAGGTCGTAATGAGTTTGAATGGTACAAAAGGGACGTGACATATGTTTAAAAGATTACATGGTTTTCGGAATAAGCTGTCCCTCTGTGAGTCCTCGGGCCCGCAGTTGTACCTCTGCAAGCAAACATTGGAAATATACCGCAGCTCTCTCTACGAGATAGCTACTTCACGTTCCCTCTCCCCACATCACCGTCTCGCACCTATCCCTTTACAAGTGGACGGCGCGCACCTCTCCCTATACTAGTGGGCCCCCGGCTGTTCCTGTGTGAGGCGGCCCGCAGCTGTCTGTCTACAAGCCAGCCAGTCGGCTCGCAGGTCTTCCTGTATGAACAAGTCCTATCACACCAGATCATGGGCTTCTATTGGAATTCACAAGGGCATATTATCAAGCCCATTATCGCCGCTTTAGCTGCAGTTTCCTGCCGCTACAGCGGCGATAATTTTGACGCTGTTCTTGATAATATGCCCCGTATGCATTTGCAAGCCGGCGTCCCGCACCTTTCCCTATAGTAGTCGGCTCACAGGTGTTTCTGTGCAAGCCGGTCCGCAGGTGTTCCTGTGCGAGCCGGCCCGCAGCTCTCTCTGTTTGAGGCGACGGACCGCAGCTGTTTGTGTACGAGCCAGTCAGTCGGCTCACAGGTCTTTCTCTACGAGCCAGCCCGCCGGCTCGCAGCTGTCCCTCTGCAAACTACAGGTCGGCTCATAGTTGTTCGTCTGCGAGCCAGGTCGCTGTTGTATCTCTGCAAGCGAACACTAGAAATATACCGCAGCTCTCTCTTTACGAGATACCCACTTCACGTTCACTCTCCCCACATCACCGTACAGCAGCTATTCCTTTAGAAGTGGACGAGCATCACCTCTCATTATACTAGTGGGCCCGCAGCTCTCCATTTTCGAGCTGACGGGTCGTAACTCTCCCTGTAGGAGCCAGCTAATTGGCTCAGAGGTCTTCTTCTACGAGCGAGCCCGCCGGTCCGCAGCTCTCCCTCTGCGAATGACCGGTCGGCTCTCTGCTCTTGCCCTGTGAGCCGTCGACCTCTGCAAGCTAATACTGGAAATATACTGCAGCTCTCTCTGCGAGATACCTCCTTCACGCTCCCTGTCCCCACATCACTGTCCCGCACCTATGCCTTTGGAAGCCGACGGCCCGCAGCTTTACTTATAGTAGTCGGCACGCAACTGTTTGTGTGCAAGTAGGCTGGCAGCTCTCCTTCTACGAGCCAGGCAGACGGCTCGCAGGTCTTCCTCTACGAGCCAGCCCACCGGCCCGCAACTGTTCATCTGTGAACTGGCCCGCAGCTCTCTCTGTACGAGCCAGCGAGTTGGCTCGCAGTTTTTCATGTACGAGCCAGCCAGCTGGACCGCAACTGTTCCTCTGTGATCCGGCTTGTAGCTCTCTCTGTATGAGCCAGCTAGTCAACTTGCACATGTTCCTCTAGGAGCCAGCCCGCTGGCTTGTAGCTCTCTCTCTGGGAACCACTGGTGGGCTCTCAACTCTTTCTCTGCCAGATAATCCGCAGTGGTACCTCTGGAAAGCAATACTGGAAATATGGCACATTTGTCTCTCTACGAGATAACTGCTTTATGCTCACTCTCTCCACATCACTGTCCCGCACCTATCCCTTTGGAAGCTGACGGCTAGCACTTTTCCCTATAGTAGTCGGCTCGCAGCTGTTCCTGTGCTAGCTGGTCCGTACAGACCATTGTCCTTCTGCGAGCGGACGGGTCGCTGCTGATGCTCTATGAGTCAGTTTCTGGGAGCCGGCCCGCAGCTCTCCCTGTACGACCCAGTTAGTCGACTCGCAGGTCTACCTCTATGAGCTAGCGCGCCAGCTCGCAGCTCTCCCTCTACAAACCATCGTTCAGCTCGCAGCTGTTCGTCTGCGAGCCGTTTGGTGCGTAAAAGTACCTGTGCAAGCTAACACTGGAAATATACTGCACTTGTTTTTGCGAAATATCGCGTTCATGCTCTCTCTTTCGACATCACCGGTCGCAGCTATCCGTTTGCAAGGGGACGGCCCGTAGTTTTCACTATAGTATTTGGACCGTAGCTGTTCCTGTTCTAGCCAGGTCGCAGCTCTCCCTTTGCACGGTATGCAGTTTAGCAATCGTACTGTCAGTGCCATGCACTTTGTCCAATCATCCATCGAGCAGTATCTACTTATTCTATCTCTACGTCAATATCTAAGCACTTATAAATTCAATATGAGCTCTGTTTGCAGCACTGTAATCATTTTAGTTAATAGTAATGTACTTATAAAATAGCGTAGCTACTAACACTAGTATAGCTACAATATTCTGTGCAGTATGTATGCAGACCTCTAACCAGCTACAAAGTATGGAATGTTACAGTTTCTAATCATGTTGTTACACAATCAGATGTGTACTACTAATGCTGTGGTCTAGTATCTTTTACACTACTCATAGAGTACCAGAATTATGCAGGTAGTACTGTTCCATTGCGGAAATCATTGATGTACTTTCTTTGTATGTATTTTTATAATTATATATGTGAATATTTTTATAATTATACATTTGAATATTTATATATAATTATTTTAATTATATTAACCTGTTTTCAAAACTTTTATTTTTTTACAGATATTTTGCATCATTATTAAGAAAGATACAATGACGAGAAAACAGCAAAGAAAAAGAAAAGAAAGAAAGGATGTTTATTTGAAAAAAAAGGAAAAGAGATATTAGATCCAGTACAACATGGATGTTCAAAGAAAAAGTGTTCTGGTAAGAAAAGTAAAGTTTTTTTTTAAAAACTTGCAAAAACTGTTATTAATATTAAAAATATAGAAGAGACAGACAGAACAAGAACAGTGAAACAAAAGCAAAAGAAAAATGTTCAAAAAAGTGGAAAATTGGATTATCGGAAAAAGAATTATGTTGGAATACGTAACAAACAATTTTCAGAAATTCGAAAACGAATATATAAAAGTAGAGTACTCCAGAATTTACTAAAAAAATGTAAAATATATAAAAGGAGATCAGCATTTTACAGACAAAAAAGGAGATTCTAAGTGTTATTGAAAAAGCTTTTGAATTAAAAAGAAGATTGTTTATCTTAATTTTAAAAAGATTGAAGACTTTAAATACAATAATGGAGCGTATGAAGGACAAATGTAAGAGAAAAAGAATTGTAAATAGAACACATTTTTGTAAAATATTTTCCGGGGAATGGAAGCATACTTCTAGTACGGAACCTTTTTTTAATGAAGAAAGTTATTTTCAACAAAATAGTTTAGTGCATGCAGTTGATACCTGTGGTCGTTCTTATGAGTTGCGAGATGGTTGTCCAATTCAGAAAGAAGAGCTAGTTCCTAGAAATGTTGAAGAATTAATAGCTGAGGAAGTTCAAGGGAGACGTACCCAGGCTCCAGTGTTTACATGGGATTGTAGTAGTATTTGTAGTATACGTCAACAATCTATTGATATTTTACTAAATTTCTTAAGAGAATATGGAAGAAAAACTGTGAAACAGAAGATTAAGATATTACAAGGACTGGATCCTTGCAAAGTGAGAAAAAATACAGGGTTGCAAGGTCATTCTCTGGCTTGTCTTTCTAGGAAAGTGTGTCAAAGTCGTTTTCATCATTTGAGAATGTTAGCAGTACATCATTCAGAAATGCGGAAGTTAGTTAGAAGATTATACTACGTGAAAAGTCCTGCATTATGTCTAAATGAAATTAATACAGCTCTTTTGCATGGTTCAGTTTTGGATGTAAAAAAAGTATGTGATGATATAGAGTTACGTTTCTTTGCCGCTCAAGAGGAGTGTAGAGAAAGTGAGACTTTGATAAGTGTAGGTGTTGAAGAAGAGGTGGAAGATACTACTGATGTCAAGTTTGAAAAAGAAATAACAAAGTTTAAAGTAGTTTCTGGTGAAAATCCCAACTATGGGGCGATTCCAATCTCGGCCGGAAGCTCACCGAACGGGATTCGCCCGGGAAAAATACGAGCCGTGCACGTTTGTACCGACCGACTCGTACAGCTATCCGAACGAGCTAGTACGATGCGAATGTACGCGTTGATTCCAACCGACTCGTTTCTGGGTCTGAACCGCTCCGACCGACCCGTACGTACACGACTCGCACCACACAATGGAGACGTTACCCGACCGAGCAAGTACGATGCGCGCTTCGAACAGCCCGACCGACTCGTACCGTCCGGCTCCAAAGAGCTGTCGGAGCTGGACTTCAGGGGTCCGTGTCGGACCCCCTGCACCCGTAGCCTTGCGAGTCGCACACAGGGGGGACCCATGGGTCCCCCTACACATGCATGTACGGTGCGGGTTGCACCGACGCGTACCCGCTGTAGGGGGCGCCCTTGTTCGCGACATACCCATTCAGTCAATGGGAGCCCGTGTACGCGTCGTACGACCGGCTCCCATTGACTTCTATGGGAATCCGACCGAATCGAGTCCGGCAGCATGCGGCCGCATCGTACTCGTTCGGTCGGACTGCAGGAGTCCGGTTCGGTCGGAAATCTCTCCGGGTCCGGCTCAATCGGAGAGATTTCCGTCCCGGATCGGAATCGGCCCCTATGTTTGTATTTGTTGCCGACGTAGTCATTATAAAATTCAAACTAGGAATGTAGATGTGTTTTTAAAAAGTGAAGAGGAAAACAATGATAAATGGAGAGAATTTGCTGCTTATCTGTTTGTGGATGGTCGTTTTGAGTTAGGTACTGTACAATGCATTTGTAAATATTGTTATAATAAATTAGAAGAAAACAAAGTGCCAGCTAGAGCTGTCCATAATGACTTAGAATTAGTACCTATACCTCCAGAACTTAAAGATTTAAATACATATGAGGCTATCCTTATACAATCTGTGCACCCTTTTCAGGCTATAATTCGTATGGAGCCTAAAACAGGTAAGCTGCCTCCAACAGATCTACAAAGAGGTTTAAAAGGAAGAGTTGTGTACTTACCTTTAGATTTTAAGAAAAATGTTGAAACTGTTGGTGTAGAAAGAGAGGATACTGAACCTGTAGTCATTCTTGTTAATGGTGTACCCACAAAGAGTCGGAAAATATGGCAAGAGTTAGTAGATGTCACGAAAGTCCAAAAGGCTACATTATATCTGGTGCAAAACAATATTTACTATAAAAATGTAAATGTAGAAGAAGAAGAAATGACTTTAGAAGATGAAACACACATTTCAAGTGGACAAATAGAAAAAGTGGAGAACTCAAGAAAGGAAGAAATTTATGAACATTATAGTATACACCCTCTACATTCAAAGGAACTGATAGGAGATACTATTGAATTGTTCCAGATGAAAAAAGCAAAAGGAACTCCCATGAGTGTGTGGGAAAAAAGTTTGGAAGCTCGTTGTTTTCCACAGCTCTTCCCTACTGGAAAAGGTGGACGATATGATGAATGACCAGTTCAGATTCCAGCTGCAGAATATCGTACTTTACGATTGTACTCAGAAGATCCAAGATTTCGTCAGTGTATTCCATATTTGTTTCATCTTTTATTTGAGAGTGATCTGTCAGCACTTTCATATGCAGTCAACCATATATTAAAAACGGGAACGCATCTTTCACATATTTCTGCAAAGCAATTTATGGACAAAGTTGAAGAAAGAGACGAACATTTAGAATCACAGTTAATTAATTTGATGGCATGTCAACGTGGCACTAATGAATATTGGTATCGACGTCATGGGGAACTAAAATGTATGTTAAGAAACTTAGGAACCCCTACGTGGTTTGTTACACTTAGCTGTGCTGAGTACGCATGGGATGATTTACTGGATTTTCTACGAGAAGCAAATTCAAATATAGAAAATATTGAATTGAAGACACCTGGAGAACTGTGTTCCCTAGATCCTGTAAATGTTTGCAGATATTTTAATCATAGGTTTGAAGCTATGATGTCTTTTATCTGTAACAAAAAAATCCACCTATTGGCGAAGTTATTGATTTTTTTGGGAGAAAAGAATACCAAGCTAGAGGTGCTCCTCATATACATATGCTTTTATGGATCAAGGATGCACCTAAATTTGGAACTGATTCAGATGAGACTGTTTTGTCTTTTATTGAAGACTATGTTACCTGTGCGATTCCAAAAACAGTAGGAGAAAATATCTTAAGACAGCAAGTTTTACGGTTTCAGAGTCATCGATGTGGAAAGTATTGCCGACGGAAATATAAGTCAAAGGATAAATTTTACCCAAAATGTCGATTTGGCTTTCCATGTCCAGTAATTTCCAAAGGAAGAGTGAACAGTTTTATGTCAGCAGTGAGGCATACCATCACTCGAAAATCACCCAAAAATACTTATAATTTAAAAAGAACAGAAGAATCGAAGTACATTAATGTTTACAATCCGGTGATTTTGAAGATGTGGAATGCAAATATGGACATATAATATGTTGCAGATAACTCAATTGTTGTTGCTCACTATGTCACGTCATATATTACCAAGTCTGAGAAGACAGAATTGAAAGAAATGTGGGAGGAAATTTCGCAGGAGAAGACACTTAGCAAACAATTGTACAGCTTCAGCTTGAAGATGCTTTCACATTGAGAAATTGGATCTTACGAATGTTCGGATCGATTGACATCTGCAAGTTTATATTCAAAGTCAAGAGGGATCATCTGGATAAGTCTTGGTCTTGCTGCAGCACGAAATCGAGTTTTGAAATCTGTACAAGAAATTGAATACTTGGCACTGAATGAACCGGAAAGTACAGATATTCTGAAAACAAATATGTTGGATACGTACTATCCAAATAGAAGTCCATACCTGGAAAACATATGTCTATATGAAATACTGCAACATTATAGTTTTTAAAAAAATGTCACAGAAAATATAAATGAAGGAAAATACGCTGTAATTGGATCTGAAGGATGTTTGGTAAAGCATGACAAAGGAAATCTGATTAATCACAGGAAATTAAGTTGTGATACTCCAGATAAAAGAGAGTTTTTCTATTAAGCTCTTCTGCAACTCTTCAAACCTTGGCGGACTGAAATGGAATTACTTGGACATTGTGACTGCTATGAGGATTCTTTCAATGAATGTAAAGATAGCATTGAATGTACAATTTTTCCAAATTATCTCCAAATGTTGAACGAAGAGATTAATCATGAAAGAAGTATTGCAGCTGAAATAGCTAGAGATAGTTCTCAAGATACTCAGAGTTCTGCTCCACAAAGTCAAGATCCACTAGGAGAAGCCATACTTGAAAATGAAGCAGCAATAGCAATGAGTGAAGTGGAAACGGTGATGCAGCAAGCACAACAGGACAATATTGATTTGGAAAATTTAGAGGAACATCTGAATACTGAACAGAAAGAAATATATCACCAAGTTACACAACAGATACAACATGGATTACTGCATGAAAAGAATGATTGCCAATGTACATCATTTAGACCTATTCTTATGTACATCAGTGGACAAGCTGGAACGGGGAAAAGTTTCTTGATTAAATGTTTGTCAAGTTATCTACAGAAAACAACGGATTCACATTTGTCTTGTGTTGTAACTGCTCCAACTGGGTTAGCAGCACACAATATTAAAGGGATTACATTACATCGTCTACTTATGTTACCAGTAGAACATGAAAATAAATTGGAATACCACAAGCTATCTGGAGAAGCTTGTTTCGAAGTTTCAAGAGTACTAAAGAAAATGAAACTTCTGGTAATTGATGAAGTAAGCATGGTCTCAAACTTAATGCTTGCGTTTGTACTTTTGAGGATGCAGCAGATTTTAAAAACAAATTACGATGTTTTATTTGGAGGAAAACATGTAATTGTATTTGGTGATCTACTACAACTCACACCTGTGAAAGGCCAACCGGTTTTTAAGACCCTTCTTCATGAAGATACTAAAAAATCATTGGGAAGTTTTGGAAATGTAAACATTTGGACTTCTTTTGAATATAAGGAACTTACTAAGAACATGCGACAAGCAAATGACGAAGATTATGGAACCATTCTTCAAGATATTAGAATTGGTGTCTTAACAAAGGATGGAAAAAATGCTTTAGAAAGTCGGCTACTAAAAAACTTGTTTCCAACAGAAAATATTGCGGCTGAAACAATCTACCGAAGAATTGCAGAAAAGGAATCTATAATTTGCCTTATGCCAACACTGAAAGAATGCTCTACATTCAATGAAGAACTGTTGAAACTGGAGAATGAACCGATAATGAAAATGGTAGCTATTGATAAAATAGAACATGAAGGAGTAACTATTCTTTTGTCAGAGAAATTGCAGTTAAAATTAGACTCTTTGGAAAAATCCATATCTAAGACTGCTGGTTTGGAAAAGACCTTATATGTCTCTGTAAACTGCTGGGTAATATTGCGACGTAATTTAGATGTTGAAAAAGGTTTCGTAAATGGAGCAATGGGGAAAGTTGTTGACTTTGTTAGTTATGCAAATAGAGATGAGATTGAATTTTGAAGATTAAATTTGATCAGATTGAAGAGGTGAAACAAATTGGACGCTGTTGTGTTCGTTTCTTGCTTGTAAAAGATTTGTATGTTCGTAGAAAACAGTTTCCTGTTTGTTTAGCATATGCAGTGACTATTCATAAATCTCAAGGTTTAAGTGTAGACAATGCTTTGGTAAATATTGGAAGTTCTGTGTTTAAAGAGGGTATGGCGTAAATTGCATTGTCTCGAGTAAGAACGTTATCCGGATTGTATTTGATTGATTTTGATGAGCAAAAGGTTAGTGCAGATGTAAAATGTGTAAAAGAGTACAATAGGTTAAGAAGACTCTATGCTCCTAATTTAGGTGAATATCCTATTTATGAAAAACGTTTAATACGTCCAAAACGAAAATATGATAAAGATTATATTGAGGTTGCAAGGAAAAAAAGAATTGAAAAGAATGACGAGTCTGGAAAGAAAATAGAAGGGAACACGGTTGCTAATATTGTAGGATATCAGTTAGAAAATAGTTCAGGTATCAACTGTTATGCTAATGTAATTGTGAACGTTGTCTTTTTTAGAAAATCTACAGCATGCAATTATTGAAAATCGAGAAAAAGATTTTGTTCTTTGTTACATTATATTTTTGAGAAGTTGAAAACTGATAAAACTAAAATCCATACTGCTTCTGATGTGTGGAATCTTTTGGATATATGTTCTGGTTCTTCACAATTTACACAGAATGTACAGCAAGATGCTCAGGAATTTCTTATGTTTATGCTTGCAGTATTAGAAGATGAAGGTATACAAATTGAAAATCTGTTTGGACTACGTTACAGATGGGTTCATAGATGTGACAGCTGTTCATTTTCATCTACCACTAACATAGACACTGAACGATTCATATATTTGACAATGCCAGATTTGAAAACAGTGTCTTTCAACGAACTAGTAAAATCAGCTAATCACGATATGGAATGTACTCAGTGCAAATCGGAAATGTTGTTAACATTATTTATAGAAAGATGTGGACAATATATTATTTTAATGCTGCAACGTTGTAGAGCAGATGGAACAAAATTGGAAACCAAAATTTAAAATTTTGTGGCAGGTCAAGTGTCAATTTCAGGAAGAACTTTTAAAACAGTGGCTATTGTTTTCCACGATGGACCTACTTCAACATCTGGACACTATACTGTATATTTAAAATGCAATAAAGGATGGACACTATGTAATGATGCGCATTTAGAGTATACATTTCGGTTGCCTAATGAATTACAAAATTCATACGTAATATTTTTGATGCCAAAATTCTAAGAAGATATCAACATGAATTACTGAGTATATTTTGGATATTTCCACTACAAATGTTTTTAGAAACATCATTCACCCTATCAGAAACATGTGAATATGATTTTAGAAGTGTATGTTGGATATCCTCATTGCAAATATTTTCAGAAACATAATTCGGCCAATAGGGAAGATGTTCGTAATTACGGTTTCAATTATTAATTCTGTTCTTTCATATTGCGTTTCAAAAATTGTGTTTGAAAGAAGGTGGTGATATATTTGAAGTTTGTATTATATACTGTGTTACTAAGGATGTTTTTTTGTGAAAATGTAAATACCAAGTTGCGTTGGTTGTAGACATTTTGAAGAGAAGTATGTTTTTTTTTAACAATCTTATTGATTGTATTTTTGCCTGCTGTCATCTGACGATTAACATTGAAATCACTGTTTATGGTGAAATTCAATACAATCTGAAGACAGCAAAAATGGCAAATTGAATATGTGATGTAATTGTATACTTATGTTGTGTTGCGAAAACTATAACATTATATGTAATAACAGAATTTGTTTCTTCTTTTTACAGACCTTACTACTAAAGTTTAAAATACTTTAAATTTGCATTTAAAAAAGAAGTGAAATTATATTACTATTAATTTCATATCTACTTGGAAACAGGTAAGATTAATCCACCCAGGTACTACCCTTTGAGTGTATCAAAGACACTGTGACTCCTCATGCCCATCTCCAGTCACCCAGCCAGTACTATACACTAATGCAATTTCTCCACTAATACCCAAGTACTTATAAATTCAGCATACACTCTCCTTGCAGTACTGTAATCATCCAGTCACTGCTGATGTACTTATACAATCGTCCAAGCACTAACACAAGCAGTGCTACAATTGTCTGTGCACTATCCATATAGATCTCTAAGCAGGCACATACTACTCACTCACTTATCTAAATACCCTGGTAGTACTCATGCAATCTAGCAATCACCCTGTCAGTCCCCATGCACTTCTCCAATCACCCATCTAGCGCGGTGTACTTATCTAATCACTTCGCTAATACCAAAGCACTTATAAATACACCATGCACTCTCTTTACAGCACTATAATCATCCAGTTACTAGTCATGTACTTATGGAATGGCCTAAGTACTAACACAAGTACCCGCTATTATTATTAATAGTAGGTTTTAGGGAAGATATAGTTAGAAAGTAGCATTTAAAAACCTTTGAAATTCACTGAAAAAACCATAGGTTTCAGGGACGTTATAATTAGAAATTACCATTTAAAAAACCTTTGAAATTCACTGAAAAAACCATAGGTTTCAGGCACGTTATAGTTAGAAATTAGCATTTAAAAAACCTTTAAAATTCACTGAAAAAACCATAGGTTTCATTGACGTTATAGTTAGTTGGACATTTCACTCATACAAAACCAGAGAAATTCCGCTGTTATAGTTAGTTCAGCTAACTATAACTCACGCCCCCGCAATGCACCGCTGATGACGTCACATATTACATCATTCATGACATGGTCAGTGACATCACTGATGACATCACAAATATATATATTTGTTTCACAGCAGCAGCTCCTTGATCACAGGCTTCATGATGCTGCACAGAAATGGTGAAAAGGCACTCTCCTCTGCATGTCCATTTAATTAGCCCTCAGTGGGCCTCACAGGTGGCTTTAACTTAGTGTTGCATGCTGGGATCAGTAGTGCACTTTCATGAATTCCTTTACCTTTAGTAGGTTTCTGTGCTGTAGCAAAATGTTCATTTGATTTAAGAGCCCTCCAGTGAGCCTCCGAGATGAAAATCTTCAGTTTATCATGCAGTATCATGAAGCCTGTGATCAAGGAGCTGCTGCTCTGAACGCATAAGGCAAGATATGCATCCTTTTATTAAAGAATCAGAGGAATTCATCTGCTCTTTGAGTGGTCTTCAACTGGGGATGTTTGTTGAATTATTTATGGCCGGCAGTCCAGCCGGGTAGACTGTGCCACCCCTCAAGGTCAAGGTTAGGGGGCCAAAATGACATGGAACTACTCCAAGTCTTTTTTAGTGGAACAGCAGAAAAGAAAAAATAAACTGAACATTTTCATCTCGGAGGCCCACTGAAGAGCTTTTAAATTAAATGAACATTTTGCTTAAAGAATCAGTGGAATTCAACTGGGAATGTTTGTTGATATATATATATATATATATGTATATATATATATATATATATATATCCAAATACCACTCAAAGGTGCATCCCGGCACCGGAAAGAGAGACGGACAACTGCTTCTTATGCTGATACTGCCAGCCACAGTAGCATATTTATTGTTCCATATAATAAGTGCAAAACTCGAACATGACGCGTTTCGGCCAACAAGGTGGCCTTGATCACATAAATGTGTCGCAAGAAAGTGACGTTTAAATAAAGCAATTGATTGACCATGTGACTTGGTGCCTATTGTCTGCATAGACATAGAGGAAATACTATATATCGTTAACACTGCCTGCACCCGCTTAATTGCACCTAGACTAATGAATCATGCTGATTTACATTATATAAATATACAAATAAATATAAATATAAACATCATAATTACAAGTGAAATAAACACATATAAAAGAGAGATGTAATGATGATAAAAACGAAGTTCCGTTCTGTTTTAAACAAAGTCTAAAGAAAATACTGTTAATATTCTTAACCCAAACATGTGTATCTGGTCCTTACTAGCACTGTAGAGATATTTAAGTAGTTAAAACATACTCCTCGTATATCATATTATAATGGCCTAACCTATATATTCATGAATGCACAAATGCACCAAGATCCTACGAGACAATTAACACAATGGACCAAATAAAGTTTGAATTATGGGATCATGATATAAAGGACTTGCCATCATTATATGTGAAATTCACTACGTATATACACATACTTTTAAATAAAAGCCCATGCCAAAATTCAATCAGTGAATCTAGATTATTCAATAGATATTAGCAAATCTAAGGTGCATTAAAAAACATTTTTTATTCATATCCTCTTAAAATACTGCCCGCAAAATTCAGTAGACTGTACACATGTGCAAAAAATCGCTTTGAAAGTGCAAAAAGTGCAATAAATAAAGTTTAAAAAAACTCTTGAGAGAAGGCTGCAAACTGATTCATTGTAGAGTCTAAATATATACACCTGACTATATGCAAAAGACTATAAACAAATTGGCGAATAAAAGGAAGAAACTGCTCTAATGGAGACTACGCTGTGTAGGATCTAACCTTCCAACCCTTAAACAGTACTGAAATGCACTGGACCCATAGAATCATCCCAACTAAAATCAAAATCAAAATCAAACTCAAACTAGATCCTAACTTACAAATGGGGAGATGGGAGACTACTGACTAGTGGCTGGATGTATATTACAGATAATCATGTAAATCTTCACAAATGTTCAATCCCCTAGGGGCCTTAGTGTCCAGCTCAACTATGTATTTGGTCTCTAACTGCCTCAGTTGTTTCTCACGGTTGCCCCCTCGTTTGTTCACAGGTACACTGTCTATGACATAGTATTGGAGCACATTTAGGTTGTTACCGTGTTCCAACTTTATATGTCGGGCGACAGGATATGAGGGGTCAGAATTAACTGTCGCACGTAGATGCTGCAGGATTCGCACATAAACCTGCAGCTTCGTACTACCTACGTAGCGAAGTCCACAGATGCACTGTAGAATGTATACAGCGTAATCTGTGCGGCAAGTGTAATGTCCCTTAAGATTAACAGGAACATCTGAAAAGGTGGTGGAATAGGTTTTCGTATTCACCCTAAATTTGCACGCACGACATGTGCTGCACTTGTAAAAACACTTTTTGGGGGAAAGCCACCTACTTTTCGTGTCCAATTCAGGGCTAGTTTTTACTAGATCGCTGCGCATTGAATGTGCTTTGCGGTACGTAAAGTTAGGCTTATTGGGTAGTATCTGTAGGAGCGTCGCGTCAGTGAGAACTATAGGCCACTAGTGAATTAATAATACTTTTTATGGCATTGGCTTGCCTGCTATAAGTGGATATAAATCTACAGGTGCCATTCCCGAATTGCCCTGGCTCTCCCTATCTTCTGAATTATCTAGAGACAAGATAGTATTGGCAGTTGTTCCTGATCTCGTTTGCAATAGTGACTGTCTGTCCTTATTGTTGGCCTTCTTAAGGGCTATATCGAGTTTCTTGGCATTATATCCTCTCTCCGGAAACGTAGTTCTGGCTGCTTCTTGAGCTGCTGCCAATGTCTCACTGGTGCTACATGCTCTGCGGATACGCAAAAATTCCCCATATGGAAGGCTGGAGATGGTGTGTTGGGGATGAAAGCTGGTGGCGTGTAATAAGACATTACCAGCCGTCGGTTTTCTGTATAAACATGTCTCTATGGCTCCGTTTTGTATATAAATAGAGATGTCTAGAAAGTTAGCTGTTACAGGATCAATGTGTGCAGTAAATTGCAAGTTTAGATTGTTGCAATTAATTGCCTCTACAAACCCTTCCGCCTGAGAAGATGTTCCTTTCCAGATGATGAATACGTCATCAATATATCTCCACATTTGTATCACATGTTCTTCATATAATGCTTTGTGGTTTGCCCTGAGGACATGCTCCTCCCACCAGCCTACGTGCAAGCACGCATAGCTAGGGGAGAAGCATGTCCCCATGGCCACTCCCTGTTTCTGCCTATAGATTTTACCATCGAACATAAACATATTGTTGTGTAGACACCAGTGTATCATTTTCAATAGCATAATATTGTGTTTGTACATGGAAATGCATCGTCTCTTCAAGAAATAATTAACTGCATTTAAACCATCACTGTGTCTTATGCTCGTGTATAGGGCAGTAATGTCAAGAGTCAAAAGCATATATTCACTGGACCACTGTAAAGCATTCAATTTTACCAAAAAATCTTTAGAGTCCCTTAAATACGAGGGTAAATTAACAACATGTTCTTGTAAAAATGATCCACATATCTGGATGTGTTCTCAAAAATACTATCTTTGGCTGATATGATAGGACGTCCTGGTACGGGATCCATTTCTTTGTGGATTTTGGGAATTAGATAAAAGTGGGCAGAATAGGAAATTCTTTGTATAAAAAACTAAGTTCATCTTTCGTAATAAGCCCTTCCCTTTTCCAGATGTTAAGATCGTCTTTGTATTCCTTACTGATCTTTCTAACGTTTGCAGCATTGGAAAGTTCATAACAGTCCATGTCATTGATGTGTCTGAATGCTTCCATCTTGTATTTTGCCTTATCCCATAGGACAATATTGCCTCCCTTGTCGGAGTTATTAATCACGACTGAAGCATTGTTCTTTAGTTTGTCCATTAGTTGAAAATATTGCTGGGTACTTTTTTGCTTTGATTTAGGTTTCACATTTTTGGTTCTGCGGTATAGTGCTTTAAGTTCATCTGTGACGCGTTCATGGAAAATATCCAGCGCATCCCGGGGCATGATGGGCACAAAAGAAGATGGTGCCTTGAATGGACTATTGCCAGGGGCCGAAATAATAATATCCTCGGCGTCCGCCATTTCCTGTGTATTGGGCATAAACTCCCTGGTTTCTATGGATTCATTTTGCAAGGCATGTAGTGTGGAAAGCAGCGGAATTTGATCCACAGTAAGTCCAGAATGTAAGGCTCTTGGAGGTTTGTCTTGTGTGATCTTACCATGATTTTTAATGGTAAAAAATTTAGTCAACTTAAGTTTACGAATAAATTTATATACGTCGACTCTTGTTTCCACATAATTGAAATTGCTTTCAGGACAAAAGCTTAATCCCAACGCTAGGAGTTGTTTTTCCGCTGCATTGAGTTGAATATTGGTGAGGTTCACAATTGATTTATCAATTGTGCTCGGTGTCATTGCCAGTTTTTCTTCTTTCTCTGCTGACCTCTGCCTCTTGAGTTTGACGCATTTACGCCTTTGCCGCCTCCGATGGTTTCTGTTCTTACGGATTGTGGATTTGAATTCCTCGGTCGTAATGACATTTTTCTCTGTTCTCTGATAAAATCCATTTCCTCTGCATAGGATAAAGGGCCCATTGTTGTCGTATTTCCTTCTGCACCTCCACTGAGGTCTGATTCAGTATCACTGGGTATAGTACTGACATCAGAAGTAGAGGCCATGGTGTTTTCTGATACATTAAAATTCACTTGGGATTGCTTTTGTGTCTGGATAATCCCTTTTGTTTTTTTACAAAATCATACTTTCGGGCAAAAGTAAATACTTGTCCTTGCTCGTAGTCATTTTTATCACGGGCGAATTTAAATGCTTTTCTGGCCTTTATTACTTCCTCTTGCTTCTTGATTCGGTCCGACATTTCTTTAATGCTTTTGTCAATGGACTCCTTGTTGTTGGGAGTCGTGAGCAGTTCTATTTCATTTTTGATACGTGCAATTTCTTGGATATTCACAGCTCTGTCTATTTTGGCATATTTAACCAGAAGACAAACAAGTCGCATTGAGGCTTCCAAATTGCTATCAGCCCAGTCTTTCAAGAGAAGTGGATTCGGACTTTCGAAGCTGGGGGCCAACATGATTCTAAGTCCTCTCGGCACTCGTCCAGCCTGATGATATTTTTCCAAGGATTTAATTTCCCACCACTTCGTGAGTTCACTACGGTTATTTTTCTCTAAAGCCTTTAGTAGACTTTTCACATCGGAGCCCTGCTCCGGTTCCTTTATTCTCCGGTTGCTGTTGTCAGTAATTTTGGGTAAATTATTAAACAACTCATCTGCTGCCTTCTCTCTCTCTTGCAACGCCTCGTCCGACATTGCACTTAAAGTTAATGGTAATTATTACGCAAATGGGGCAATCTTTAAAGTTTATACCCACTGGCTCTGCAATTTACAGCACCTCCCCGCCTGCAATGTGTGATAATCTCACTCCCGACTTACTGTGACAGCCTAGGCGTCCCCACGAGTCCTCCGACGCGATGCGAGCACCTCCGGTATCACAAACGGGAAACGTCAATCACCATCCTGCAGGGGGCTGTCCATGTAAAAGCTTCCGTAAAGCTACCAATCCATATGGCTTGAAGGATGGACAGCCGACTTCTGGGCGAGGGGTCCGACGCGTGAAAATCAAGCCAATCTTCCTCAGGTAATATCCAATTACCACTCAAAGGTGCATCCCGGCACCGGAAAGAGAGACGGACAACTGCTTCTTATGCTGATACTGCCAGTCACAGTAGCATATTTATTGTTCCATATAATAAGTGCAAAACTCGAACATGACGCGTTTCGGCCAACAAGGTGGCCTTGATCACATAAATGCGTCGCAAGAAAGTGACGTTTAAATAAAGCAATTGATTGACCATGTGACTTGGTGCCTATTGTCTGCATAGACATAGAGGAAATACTATATATCGTTAACACTGCCTGCACCCGCTTAATTGCACCTAGACTAATGAATCATGCTGATTTACATTATATAAATATACAAATAAATATAAATATAACATCATAATTACAAGTGAAATAAACACATATAAAAGAGAGATGTAATGATGATAAAAACGAAGTTCCTTTCTGTTTTAAACAAAGTCCAAAGAAAATACTGTTCATATTCTTAACCCAAACATGTATATCTGGTCCTTACTAGCACTGTAGAGATATTTAAGTAGTTAAAACATACTCCTCGTATATCATATTATAATGGCCTAACCTATATATTCATGAATGCACAAATGCACCAAGATCCTACGAGACAATTAACACAATGGACCAAATAAAGTTTGAATTATGGGATCATGATATAAAGGACTTGCTATCATTATATGTGAAATTCACTTCGTTATGCACATACTTTTAAATAAAAGCCCATGCCAAAATTCAATCAGTGTATCTAGATTATTCAATAGATATTAGCAAATCTAAGGTGCATTAAAAAAACATTTTTTATTCATATCCTCTTAAAATACTGCCCGCAAAATTCAGTAGACTGTACACATGTGCAAAAAATCGCTTTGAAAGTGCAAAAAGTGCAATAAATAAAGTTAAAAAAAACTCTTGAGAGAAGGCTGCAAACTGATTCATTGTAGAGTCTAAATATATACACCTGACTATATGCAAAAGACTATAAACAAATTGGTGAATAAAAGGAAGAAACTGCTCTAATGGAGACTACGCTGTGTAGGATCTAACCTTCCAACCCTTAAACAGTACTGAAATGCACTGGACCCATAGAATCATCCCAACTAAAATCAAAATCAAAATCAAACTCAAACTAGATCCTAACTAACAAATGGGGAGATGGGAGACTACTGACTAGTGGCTGGATGTATATTACAGATAATAATGTAAATCTTCACAAATGTTCAATCCCCTAGGGGCCTTAGTGTCCAGCTCAACTATGTATTTGGTCTCTAACTGCCTCAGTTGTTTCTCGCGGTTGCCCCCTCATTTGTTCACAGGTACACTGTCTATGACATAGTATTGGAGCACATTTAGGTTGTTACCGTGTTCCAACTTTTATATGTCGGGCGACAGGATATGAGGGGTCAGAATTAACTGTCGCACGTAGATGCTGCAGGATTCGCACATAAACCTGCAGCTTCGTACTACCTACGTAGCGAAGTCCACAGATGCACTGTAGAATGTATACAGCGTAATCTGTGCGGCAAGTGTAATGTCCCTTAAGATTAACAGGAACATCTGAAAAGGTGGTGGAATAGGTTTTCGTATTCAACAACAAAGTATTCATCCAACGTATTCATCCAACAAAGTGCCCACGAGCTCAGAGGAGCACTCAACGGTGTACCTCCCATCCGGGATTCTTGATTAACTTGCTTCAATGTTCTAGTTTGTTGAGCCTGACGCGTTTCGAGGTAATAAACCTCTTTTTCAAAGGCTGCTTTCTGTACACCTCATTTTCAAAGGCTGCTTGCTTGTGATGAAAAAGGCGCGGTGAGTGCTCTGTTTGATTCAAATGCTTTTATTGGTTTGTTGGCCCCCTCGTGGGCCTAGCTGAGTGCCGTGATACCATATTGCATTATGGGATATGTGGTCCCTCGAGCATATCATTACTTCCCTGAGTGGGTCCCAAGCGCCAAATTCAATATTAAACAGCTATTTTTAAGGTCCTTTAGTAGGATTGATGCAGGTTAATCCTCTGGTTTGCCATGCTGATCGATTACGGAACAGTTCCTCATCTCTGCCTCTCCTCGATAACAAGATGGTGATCCCCTCTCGGCAGGGCTGCCGAGTGCAAATATTTTCCAACAAAGTGCCCACGAGCTCAGAGGAGCACTCAACGGTTTACCTCCCATCCGGGATTCTTGATTAACTTGCTTCAATGTTCTAGTTTGTTGAGCCTGACGCGTTTAGAGGTAATAAACCTCTTTTTCAAAGGCTGCTTTCTGTACACCTCATTTTCAAAGGCTGCTGGCTTGTGATGAAAAAGGCGCGGTGAGTGCTCTGTTTGATTCAAATGCTTTTATTGGTTTGTTGGCCCCCTCGTGGGCCTAGCTGAGTGCCGTGATACCATATTGCATTATGGTATATGTGGTCCCTCGAGCATATCATTACTTCCCTGAGTGGGTCCCAAGCGCCAAATTCAATATTAAACAGCTATTTTTAAGGTCCTTTAGTATGATCGCTGCAGGTTAATCCCCTGGTTTGCCGTGCTGATCGATTACGGAACAGTTCCTCATCTCAGCATCTCCTCGATAACAAGATGGTGCTCCCCTCTCGGCACGGCTGCCGAGTGCAAATATTTTCCAACAAAGTGCCCACGAGCTCAGAGGAGCACTCAACGGTTTACCTCCCATCCGGGATTCTTGATTAACTTGCTTCAATGTTCTAGTTTGTTGAGCCTGACGCGTTTTGAGGTAATAAACCTCTTTTTCAAAGGCTGCTTTCTGTACACCTCATTTTCAAAGGCTGCTTGCTTGTGATGAAAATGGCCATGCAGAGGAGAGGAGAGTGCCTTTTCGCCATTTCTGAGCAGTATCATGAAGCCTGTGATCAAGGAGCTGCTGCTCTGTATTACGTAAGGCAAGATATGCATCTGAATAAAAATGCCAGTTTCCTTTAATTAAAGAATCAGTGGAATTCATCCACTCTTCGAGTGCGTCTTCAACTGGGAATGTTTGTTGATATATATATATATATATATATATATATATATATATACATATATATATATATTCACTGAAAAACCACAGGTTTCAGGGACGTTATAGTTAGTTGGACATTTCACTCATACAAAACCAGAGAAATTCGGCCGTTATAGTTAGTTGAGCTAACTATAACACGCGCCCCCGCAATGCACTGCTGATGACGTCACATATTACATCACTCATGACATGGTCAGTAACATCACTGATGACATCACTGATGCCATCTCAAATGACATCACTGATGACATCATCGATAACATCATCCAGAGACTGGGTGATTTTTAAAAGTTTAAGAATGATATATATATATATATATATATATATATATATATATATATATATATATATATATATATATATATATATATATATATATATGCCAAGGTATATTGAAGAATGATTGGGTGTATGAGTGTCTGAATGGATGATTTAGTTGGTGCGTGACTGACTGTCTAAGTGAGTGATTAAACGTGTCTTACTGAATGCATGGGTTAGTGAATAAACTGTGTGAATGTCTGTATCAGTTGGTGTGTAAGCAGCTGCATGGGTTGGTGAGTACCTACATGAGTGTCTATATGGGTTATTGATTGGTTGTCTGAGAATCTGTATGGGTGCCTGAGTGTCTGTGTGGGTGGGTGGGTAACTCTGTGCATAGATGTGTGAGTGGGTGATTCACTGGGTGTATGGGTTGAGGAGTGCATCTGTGAAGAGCTGTAAGGGTGGGTGTGTGTGTATGGGTGTGTTGGTGAGTGAATGGATGTCTCAGTGGTACATGTGTGAGTAACTACATATGTGAAAGGCAGTATATGTGAGTGTTGGACTATATAAATGACTATATGTGAGAGTGAGTGATTGTGAGAGTGGCTGTATGGATGAGTGTGTGCTTGTGTCAGTGATTGTATAAGAGAGTAAGTATGTGTTAGTATCTATATGAATAAGTGAGGTGGTGTGCGTATAACTGCATAGGTGAGTAAATGGGAGTGTGATTGATTCTTTGCATGACTGACTAGTTGTGTGAGTAACTCTATGGGTGAGTGGCGGTGTGTGAATGTCTGTATAGGTGTATGAGTGCATATGATAGTGGCTGTATTGATGAGTGACTGCATGTATGACTGACTGTATTGGTGAGTGAATGGATGTGTGTGTAGACCTAGGAATCAGTCAGTGCGTATGTACTAGCTGGTATTGGTGTGTCTATAACTTCAAGAATGGTAGTCTGTTTTTTAGAGGGGGTGTATCAAAGGTTATATTAAGGTGTGAGGAGGTGCAACAGATGATCACGTGGATGATGTCATCAGTGATGTCATCAGTGGTGTCATTTGAGATGTCATCAGTGATGTCACTGACCATGTCATGAGTGATGTAATATGTGACGTCATCAGCAGTGCATTGCGGGGGCGCAAGTTATAGTTAGCTCAACTAACTATAACGGCTCAATTTCTCTGGTTTTGTACGAGTGAAATGTCCAACTAACTATAACGTCCCTGAAAGCTGTGTTTTTTTCAGTGAATTTCTAAGGTTTTTTAAATGCTAATTTCTAACTATAACGTCCCTGAAACCTATGGTTTTTTCAGTGAATTTCAAAGGTTTTTAAAATGCTAATTTCTAACTATAACGTCCCGGAAACCTATGGCTTTTTCAATGAATTTCAAAGGTTTTTTAAATGCTAATTTCTAACTATGCCTACAGAGGTAGGACATGTGCAGAAAGAGGAATAAAGGCACAGAAAGAAGCAAGAGAAATGCCGAAAGAGGCAACAGAAGTCCAGAAAGAGGAAGAAAGGTGCAGAAAGAAGCAAGAGATATGCAGAAAGAAAAAACAGAGGTGCAGAATGAGGCCTTGTTGCAAAGTCATCCTGTGCCCCCAACTTTTTGCTGACTGGTACTGGTGGTAACTGACTCTGACTAACCAGGCCCAGAGCCAGTGCTATGCTGAAAGACACGTAGAATACAGTGAAAACACCTACATACACTAGGGTACACTACCCCTGTGATTGGCATGACCTCCCCTGTAAGGCCCTAGTACATAATAGGGAAGGGGATTCAAACTACCTCTAAGTCAGAGGTGCAGAAAGAGGCAAGAGAAGTGCAGAAAGAAGCAACAGAGGTGCCGAAAAAGGCAAGAGATGTACAGAAAAAGGCAAGAAAGGTACAGAAAGAGAGAACAGGGGTGCAGAAAGAGGTAGGAGAGATGCACAAAGAGGCAAGAGAGGTACAGAAAGAAGCAAAAGAGGTACAGAAAGAGGCAAGAGAGGTGCAGAAACAGGCAGGAAAGGTGCAGAAAGAGGAAACAGGGGTGCAAAAGAGGCAGGAGAGGTGCAGAAAGAGGGAAGAGGGGTGCAGAAAGACGCAACAGAGGTGCAGAAAGAGGTAAGAGAATTGCTGAAAGATGCAACAGAGGTGTAGAAAGAAGCAAGAGAAGTTCAGAAAGAGGCAAGTGAGGTGCAGAAAGAAGCAAGAGCAGTGCAGAAAGAACCAACAGAGGTGCTGAAAGAGGCACGAAGGGTGCATAAAGAGCAAGAGAAGTGCAGAAGGAAGCAACAGAGGTGCATAAAGAGGCAACAGAGGTGCAGAAAGGTGCAAGAGAGGTGCAGAAACAAGCAAGGGAAGTGCAGAAAGAGGCAAGAGAATTGCTGAAAGAAGCAACAGAGGTGTAGAAAGAAGCAAGAGAAGTGCAGAAAGAGGCAAGTGAGGTGCAGAAAGAGGCAAGAGAGGTGCAGAAAGAGGCAACAGAGGTGCAGAAAGATGCAAGAGAGGTGCAGAAAAAAGCAAGAGAAGTGCATAAAGAGGCAAGAGAATTGCTGAAATAAGCAACAGGGTTGTAGAAAGAAGCAAGAGAAGTGCAGAAAGAGGCAAGTGAGGTACAGAAAGAGGCAAGAGAGGTGGAGAAAATGACAAGAGAACTGCAGAAAGAGGCAAGAGGGATGCAAAAAGGGAAGAAGGGTGCTTAAAGAAACAAAAGAAGTCCAGAAAGAAGGAACAGAGGTGCAAAAAGAGGGAAGAGGGGTGCAGAAAGAGGCACGAGGGGTGCAGAAAGAGGGAAGAGGGGTGGAGAAAAAGGCAAGGGGGTTTAGAAAGAAGCAAGAGAACTGTAGAAAGAAACAAAAGAAGTGCAGAAAGAAAGAACAGAGGTGCAGAGAGAGGCAAGAAAGGTGTAGAAAGAGGCACGAGGGGTGCAGAAATAAGCAAGATATGTGCAGAAAGAAGCAACAGAGGTGCAGAAAGAGGGAAGAGGGATGGAGTAAGAGGCAAGAGGGGTACAGAAAGAAGCAAGAAATTTGCAGAAACAAACAAAAGAAGTGCAGAAAGAAGGAACAGAGGTGCAGAAAGATGCAAGAGGGGAGCAGAAAGAGGGTAGAGGAGTGCAGAAAGGCACAAGAGAGTTGCAGAAAGAAGTAACAAAGGTGCAGAAAGAGGGAAGAGGGATGGAGAAAGAGGCAAGAGGGGTGCAGAAAGAAGCAAGAGATGTGCAGAAAGAAACAAATGAAGTGCAGATAAAAGGAACAGAGGTGCAGAAAGAGGCAACAGGGGTGCAAAAAGAGGCAACAGGGGTGCAGAAAGAGAAAAGAGGGGTGGAGAAAAAGGCCAGGGGGTGTAGAAAGAAGCAAGAGAGCTGTAGAAAGAAACAAAAGAAGTGCAGAAAGAAGGAACAGAGGTGCAGAAAGATGCAAGAGGCGAGCAGAAAGAGGAAAGAGGAGTGCAGAAAGGGGCAAGAGATTTGCAGAAAGAGGGAAAAGGGGTGCAGAAAGAGGCACGAAGGGTGCAGAAAGAAGCAAGAGAAGTGCAGAAAGAAACATCAGAGGTGCAGAAAGAGGGAAGAGGGATGGAGAAAGAGGCAAGAGGGGTACAGAAAGAAGCAAGAAATTTGCAGAAAGAAACAAAAGAAGTGCAGAAAGAAGGAACAGAGGTGCAGAAAGATGCAAGAGGCGAGCAGAAAGAGGGAAGAAGAGTGCAGAAAGGGGCAAGAGATTTGCAGAAAGAAGCAACAAAGGTACAGAAAGAGGGAGGAGGGATGGATAAAGAGGCAAGAGGGGTGCAGAAAGAATCAAGAAATTTGCAGAAAGAAACAAAAGAAGTGCAGAAAGAAGGAACAGAGGTGCAGAAAGATGCAAGAGGGGAGCAGAAAGAGGGAAGAGGGGTTCAGAAAGAGGCACAAGGGTTGCAGAAAGAAGGGGCAGAGGTGCAGAAAGAAGCAAGAGAAGTGCAGAAAGAAGCAACAGAGGTCCAGAAAGAGGGATGAGGGGTAGAAAAAGAGGCAAGAGAAGTGCAGAAAGAAGCAACAGAGATGCAAAAAGGGGGAACAGCGGTGGAGAAAGTGGCGAGAGGGGTGCCAAAAGAAGCAAAAGAGGTGCAGAAAGAAACAAAAGAAGAGCATAAAGAAGGAACAGGGGTGTAGAAAGAGACAAGAGGGATGCATAAAGACAGAAGAGGGGTGCAGAAAGAAGCACGAGTGGTGCAGAAAGAAGCAAGAGAGGTGCATAAAGAAGCAAGAGTAGTGCAGAAAGAAGGAGCAGAGGGGCAGAAAGAGGCAGGAGGGGTGCAGAACGAGGGAAGAGGGGTACAGAAAGAGACAAGAGAGGTGCAGAAAGAGGCAACAGAGGTGCAGAAAGATGCAAGACGGGTGCAGAAACAAGCATGAGAAGTACAGAAGGAGACAAGAGAATTGCTGAAAGAAGCAACAGAGGTGTAGAAAGAAGCAAGAGAAGTGCAGAAAGAGGCAAGTGAGGTGCATAAAGAATCAAGAGCAGTGCAGAAAGAACCAACAGAGGTGCAAAAAGAGTCAAGAGGGGTGCAGAAAGAGGTAGGAGAGGTGCACAAATAGACAAGAGAGGTACATAAAGAGGCGGGAGCGGTGCAGAAAGAAGGAAGAGAAGTGCAGAAAGAAGCAACAGAGGTGCAGAAAGAGGCAACAGAGGTGCAGAAAGATGCAAGAGAGGTGCAGAAACAAGCAAGAGAAGTGCAGAAAGAGGCAAGAGAATTGCTGAAAGAAGCAACAGAGGTGTAGAAAGAAGCAAGAGAAGTGCAGAAAGAGGCAAGTGAGGTGCAGAAAGGGGCAAGAGAGGTTCAGAAAGAGGCAACAGAGGTGGAGAAAGACGCAAGAGTAGTGAAGAACAAGCAAGAGAAGTGCAGAAAGAGGCAAGAGAATTGCTGAAATAAGCAACAGAGGTGTAGAAAGAAGCAAGAGAAGTGCAGAAAGAGGCAAGTGAGGTACAGAAAGAGGCCAGAGAGGTGCAGAAAATGACAAGAGAACTGCAGAAAGAGGCAAGAGGGATGCAATAAAGGGAAGAAGGGTACAGAAAGAAACAAAAAAAGTGCAGAAAGAAGGAACAGGGTTGCAAAAAGAGGGAAGAGGTGTGCAGAAAGCAGCACGAGGGGTGCAGAAAGAAGGCAGAGATGTGCAGAAAGAAACAAAAGAAGTGCAGAAAAAAGGGACAGAGGTGCAGAAAGAGGCAACAGGGGTGCAGAAAGAGGGAAGAGGGGTGGAGAAAGAGGCAAGGGGGTGTAGAAAGAAGCAAGAGAGCTGTAGAAAGAAACAAAAGAAGTGCAGAAAGAAGGAACAGAGGTGCAGAGAGAGGTAAGAAAGGTACAGAAAAAGGGAAAAGGGGTGCAGAAAGAGGCACGAGGGGTGCAGAAAGAAGAAAGAGAAGTACAGAAAGAAGCAACAGAGGTGCAGAAAGAGGGAAGAGGGGTGCAGAAAGAGCAACAGAGGTGCAGAAAGATGGAAGAGGGATGGAGAAAGAGGCAAGAGGGATGCAGAAAGAAGCAAGAAATTTGCAGAAAGAAACAAAAGAAGTGCAGAAAGAGGCACGAGGGGAGCAGAAAGAGGGAAGAAGGGTGCAGAAAGAGGCACAAGGGTTGCAGAAAAAAGGGGCAGAGGCGCAGAAAGAAGCAAGAGAAGTGCAGAAAGAAGCAACAGAGGTCCAGAAAGAGGGATGAGGGGTGGAAAAAGAGGCAAGAGAAGTGCAGAAAGAAGCAACAGAGATGCAAAAAGGGAGAACGGGTGGAGAAAGTGGTGAGAGGGGTGCCGAAAAAAGCAAAAGAGGTGCAGAATGAAACAAAAGAAGAGCAGAAAGAAGGAACAGGGGTGTAGAAAGAGGCAAGAGGTGTGCAGAAAGACGGAAGTGGGGTGCAGAAAGAAGCACGAGTGGTGCAGAAAGAAGCAGGAGGGGTTCAGAAAGAGGGAAGAGGGGCGCAGAAAGAGGCAAGAGAGGTGCAGAAAGAGGCAACAGAGGTGCAGAAAGACGCAAGACGGGTGCAGAAACAAGCAAGAGAAGTGCAGAAGGAGGCAAGAGAATTGCTGAAAGAAGCAACAGAGGTGTAGAAAGAAGCAAGAGAAGTGCAGAAAGAGGCAAGTGAGGTACAGAAAGAGGTAGGAGAGGTGCACAAATAGGCAAGAGAGGAACAGAAAGTTGTGGAAGGGGTGCAGAAAAAAGGAAAAGAAGTGCAGAAAGAAGCAACATAGGTGCAGAAAGAGGCAAGTGAGGTGCAGAAAGAGGCAAGAGAGGTGCAGAAAGAGGCAACATAAGTGCAGAAAGACGCAAGAGAAGTGCAGAACAAGCAAGAGAAGTGCAGAACGAGGCAAGAGAATTGCTGAAATAAGCAACAGAGGTGTAGAAAGAATCAAGAGAAGTGCAGAAAGAGGCAAGTGAGGTGCAGAAAGAGGCAAGAGAGGTGCAGAAAATGACACGAGAACTGCAGAAAGAGGCAAAAGGGATGCAAAATTGGGAAGAAGGGTGCAGAAATAAACAAAAGAAGTGCAGAAAGTAGGAACAGAGGAGCAAAAAGAGGGAAGAGGCGTGCAGAAAGAGGCACGAGGGTACAGAAAGAAGCAAGAGATGTGCAGAAAGAAACAAAAGAAGTGCAGAATAATGGAACAGAAGTGCAGAAAGAGGCAACAGGGGTGCAGAAAGAGGGAAGAGGGGTGGAGAAAGAGGCAGGGGGTGTAGAAAGAAGCAAGAGAGCTGTAGAAAGAAACAAAAGAAGTGCAGAAAGAAGGAACAGAGGTGCAGAGAGAGGCAAGAAAGGTGCAGAGACAGGGAAAAGGGGTGCAGAAAGAGGCACGAGGGGTGCAGAAAGAAGCAAGAGAAGTGCAGAAAGAAGCAACAGAGGTGCAGAAAGAGGGAAGAGGGGTACAGAAAGGGGCAAGAAAGGTGCAGAAAGAAGCAACAGAGGTACAGAAAGAAGGATGGAGAAAGAGGCAAGAGGTATGCAGAAAGAAGCAAGAAATTTGCAGAAAGAAACAAAAGAAGTGCAGAAAGATGCAAGAGGGGAGCAGAAAGAGGGAAGAGGTGTGCAGAAAGAGGCACAAGGGCTGCAGAAAGAGGCACAAGGGTTGCAGAAAGAAGGGACAGAGGTGCAGAAAGAAGCAAGAGAAGTGTAGAAAGAAGCAACAGAGGTCCAGAAAGAGGGATGAGCAGTGGAAAAAGAGGCAAGAGAAGTGCAGAAAGAAGCAACAGAGATGCAAAAAGGGGGAACAGGGGTGGAGAAAGTGGCGAGAGGGGTGCCGAAAGAAGCAAAAGAGGTGCAGAAAGAAACAAAAGAAGAGCAGAAAGAAGGAACAGGGGTGTAGAAATAGGCAAGAGGGGTGCAGAAAGATGGAAGAGGGGTGCAGAAAGAAGCACGAGTGGTGCAGAAAGAAGCAAGAGAGGTGCAGAAAGAAGCAAGAGTAGAGCAGAAAGATGCAACAGAGGTGCAGAAAGAGGCAAGAGGGGTGCAAAAAGAGGGAAGAGGGGTACACAAAGAGGCACGAGGGGTGCACAAAGAAGCAACAGAGGTGCAGAAAGAAGCAACAGAGGTGCAGAAAGAGGGAAGAAGGGTTGAGAAAGAGGCAAGAGAAGTGCAGAAAGAAACAACAGACATGCAGAAAAGGGGAAGAGGGGTGGAGAAAGAGGCAAGAGGGGTGCAGAAAGAAGCAAGAGAGGTGCAGAAAGAAACAAAAGAAGAGCAGAAAGAAGGAACAGAGGTGCAGAAAGAGGCAGGAGGGGTGTGGAAAGAGGGAAGAGGGGTGCAGAAAGAGGCAAGAGAGGTGCAGAAAGAAGGAACAGAGGTGCAGAAAGATGCAAGAGGGGAGCAGAAAGAGGGAAGAGGGGTTCAGAAAGAGGCACAAGGGTTGCAGAAAGAAGGGGCAGAGGTGCAGAAAGAAGCAAGAGAAGTGCAGAAAGAAGCAACAGAGGTCCAGAAAGAGGGATGAGGGGTAGAAAAAGAGGCAAGAAAAGTGCAGAAAGAAGCAACAGAGATGCAAAAAGGGGGAACAGCGGTGGAGAAAGTGGCGAGAGGGGTGCCAAAAGAAGCAAAAGAGGTGCAGAAAGAAACAAAAGAAGAGCATAAAGAAGGAACAGGGGTGTAGAAAGAGACAAGAGGGATGCATAAAGACAGAAGAGGGGTGCAGAAAGAAGCACGAGTGGTGCAGAAAGAAGCAAGAGAGGTGCATAAAGAAGCAAGAGTAGTGCAGAAAGAAGGAGCAGAGGGGCAGAAAGAGGCAGGAGGGGTGCAGAACGAGGGAAGAGGGGTACAGAAAGAGACAAGAGAGGTGCAGAAAGAGGCAACAGAGGTGCGGAAAGATGCAAGACGGGTGCAGAAACAAGCAAGAGAAGTGCAGAAGGAGACAAGAGAATTGCTGAAAGAAGCAACAGAGGTGTAGAAAGAAGCAAGAGAAGTGCAGAAAGAGGCAAGTGAGGTGCATAAAGAAGCAAGAGCAGTGCATAAAGAACCAACAGAGGTGCAAAAAGAGTCAAGAGGGGTGCAGAAAGAGGTAGGAGAGGTGCACAAATAGACAAGAGAGGTACATAAAGAGGCGGGAGCGGTGCAGAAAGAAGGAAGAGAAGTGCAGAAAGAAGCAACAGAGGTGCAGAAAGAGGCGACAGAGGTGCAGAAAGATGCAAGAGAGGTGCAGAAACAAGCAAGAGAAGTGCAGAAAGAGGCAAGAGAATTGCTGAAAGAAGCAACAGAGGTGTAGAAAGAAGCAAGAGAAGTGCAGAAAGAGGCAAGTGAGGTGCAGAAAGGGGCAAGAGAGGTTCAGAAAGAGGCAACAGAGGTGGAGAAAGACGCAAGAGTAGTGAAGAACAAGCAAGAGAAGTGCAGAAAGAGGCAAGAGAATTGCTGAAATAAGCAACAGAAGTGTAGAAAGAAGCAAGAGAAGTGCAGAAAGAGGCAAGTGAGGTACAGAAAGAGGCCAGAGAGGTGCAGAAAATGACAAGAGAACTGCAGAAAGAGGCAAGAGGGATGCAATAAAGGGAAGAAGGGTACAGAAAGAAACAAAAAAAGTGCAGAAAGAAGGAACAGGGTTGCAAAAGAGGGAAGAGGTGTGCAGAAAGCAGCACAAGGTGCAGAAAGAAGGCAGAGATGTGCAGAAAGAAACAAAAGAAGTGCAGAAAAAGGGACAGAGGTGCAGAAAGAGGCAACAGGGGTGCAGAAAGAGGGAAGAGGGGTGGAGAAAGAGGCAAGGGGTGTAGAAAGAAGCAAGAGAGCTGTAGAAAGAAACAAAAGAAGTGCAGAAAGAAGGAACAGAGGTGCAGAGAGAGGTAAGAAAGGTACAGAAAAAGGGAAAAGGGGTGCAGAAAGAGGCACGAGGGGTGCAGAAAGAAGCAAGAGAAGTACAGAAAGAAGCAACAGAGGTGCAGAAAGAGGGAAGAGGGGTGCAGAAAGAGCAACAGAGGTGCAGAAAGATGGAAGAGGGATGGAGAAAGAGGCAAGAGGGATGCAGAAAGAAGCAAGAAATTTGCAGAAAGAAACAAAAGAAGTGCAGAAAGAGGCACGAGGGGAGCAGAAAGAGGGAAGAAGGGTGCAGAAAGAGGCACAAGGGTTGCAGAAAAAGGGGCAGAGGCGCAGAAAGAAGCAAGAGAAGTGCAGAAAGAAGCAACAGAGGTCCAGAAAGAGGGATGAGGGGTGGAAAAAGAGGCAAGAGAAGTGCAGAAAGAAGCAACAGAGATGCAAAAAGGGAGAACGGGTGGAGAAAGTGGTGAGAGGGGTGCCGAAAAAAGCAAAAGAGGTGCAGAATGAAACAAAAGAAGAGCAGAAAGAAGGAACAGGGGTGTAGAAAGAGGCAAGAGGTGTGCAGAAAGACGGAAGTGGGGTGCAGAAAGAAGCACGAGTGGTGCAGAAAGAAGCAGGAGGGGTTCAGAAAGAGGGAAGAGGGGCACAGAAAGAGGCAAGAGAGGTGCAGAAAGAGGCAAGAGAGGTGCAGAAAGAGGCAAGAGAGGTGCAGAAAGAGGCAACAGAGGTGCAGAAAGACGCAAGACGGGTGCAGAAACAAGCAAGAGAAGTGCAGAAGGAGGCAAGAGAATTGCTGAAAGAAGCAACAGAGGTGTAGAAAGAAGCAAGAGAAGTGCAGAAAGAGGTAGGAGAGGTGCACAAATAGGCAAGAGAGGAACAGAAAGTTGTGGAAGGGGTGCAGAAAAAAGGAAAAGAAGTGCAGAAAGAAGCAACATAGGTGCAGAAAGAGGCAAGTGAGGTGCAGAAAGAGGCAAGAGAGGTGCAGAAAGAGGCAATATAAGTGCAGAAAGACGCAAGAGAAGTGCAGAACAAGCAAGAGAAGTGCAGAACGAGGCAAGAGAATTGCTGAAATAAGCAACAGAGGTGTAGAAAGAATCAAGAGAAGTGCAGAAAGAGGCAAGTGAGGTGCAGAAAGAGGCAAGAGAGGTGCAGAAAATGACACGAGAACTGCAGAAAGAGGCAAAAGGGATGCAAAATTGGGAAGAAGGGTGCAGAAATAAACAAAAGAAGTGCAGAAAGTAGGAACAGAGGAGCAAAAAGAGGGAAGAGGCGTGCAGAAAGAGGCACGAGGGGTACAGAAAGAAGCAAGAGATGTGCAGAAAGAAACAAAAGAAGTGCAGAATAATGGAACAGAAGTGCAGAAAGAGGCAACAGGGGTGCAGAAAGAGGGAAGAGGGGTGGAGAAAGAGGCAGGGGGTGTAGAAAGAAGCAAGAGAGCTGTAGAAAGAAACAAAAGAAGTGCAGAAAGAAGGAACAGAGGTGCAGAGAGAGGCAAGAAAGGTGCAGAGACAGGGAAAAGGGGTGCAGAAAGAGGCACGAGGGGTGCAGAAAGAAGCAAGAGAAGTGCAGAAAGAAGCAACAGAGGTGCAGAAAGAGGGAAGAGGGGTACAGAAAGGGGCAGGAGAGGTGCAGAAAGAAGCAACAGAGGTACAGAAAGAAGGATGGAGAAAGAGGCAAGAGGTATGCAGAAAGAAGCAATAAATTTGCAGAAAGAAACAAAAGAAGTGCAGAAAGATGCAAGAAGGGAGCAGAAAGAGGGAAGAGGTGTGCAGAAAGAGGCACAAGGGCTGCAGAAAGAGGCACAAGGTTTGCAGAAAGAAGGGACAGAGGTGCAGAAAGAAGCAAGAGAAGTGTAGAAAGAAGCAACAGAGGTCCAGAAAGAGGGATGAGCAGTGGAAAAAGAGGCAAGAGAAGTGCAGAAAGAAGCAACAGAGATGCAAAAAGGGGGAACAGGGGTGGAGAAAGTGGCGAGAGGGCTGCCGAAAGAAGCAAAAGAGGCGCAGAAAGAAACAAAAGAAGAGCAGAAAGAAGGAACAGGGGTGTAGAAATAGGCAAGAGGGGTGCAGAAAGATGGAAGAGGGGTGCAGAAAGAAGCACGAGTGGTGCAGAAAGAAGCAAGAGAGGTGCAGAAAGAAGCAAGAGTAGTGCAGAAAGATGCAACAGAGGTGCAGAAAGAGGCAAGAGGGGTGCAAAAAGAGGGAAGAGGGGTACACAAAGAGGCACGAGGGGTGCACAAAGAAGCAACAGAGGTGCAGAAAGAAGCAACAGAGGTGCAGAAAGAGGGAAGAAGGGTTGAGAAAGAGGCAAGAGAAGTGCAGAAAGAAGCAACAGACATGCAGAAAAGGGGAAGAGGGTGGAGAAAGAGGCAAGAGGGTGCAGAAAGAAGCAAGAGAGAGGTGCAGAAAGAAACAAAAGAAGAGCAGAAAGAAGGAACAGAGGTGCAGAAAGAGGCAGGAGGGGTGTGGAAAGAGGGAAGAGGGGTGCAGAAAGAGGCAAGAGAGGTGCAGAAAGAGGCAACAGAGGTGCAGAAAGATGCAAGAGAGGTGAGGAAACAAGCAAGAGAAGTGCAGAAAGAGGCAAGAGAATTGCTGAAAGAAGCAACAGAGGTGTAGAAAGAAGCAAGAGAAGTGCAGAAAGAGGCAAGTGAGGTGCAGAAAGAGTCATGAGGGGTGCACAAAAAAGCAAGAGAAGTGCAGAAAGAAGCAACAGAAGTGCAGAAAGAGGGAAGAGGGGTGCAGAAAGAGGCAAGAGGTGTGCAGAAAGAAGCAAGAGAGGTGCAGAAAGAGACAAGAGGAGTGCAGAAAGAGAAGAGGGGTGCAGAAAGAGGCACAAGGGGTGCAGAAAGAAGCAAGAGAGGTACAGAAAGACGCAAGATAATTGCAGAAAGTAGCATTAGAGATGCAGAAAGAGGGAAGAGGGGTGGAGAAAGAGGCAAGAGGGGTGCAGAAAGAAGCAGGAGACGTTATGTTATGTTTAAATGTTTTATAACGCGCACGTACACCGGATTGGTTTCATGGCGCTGCTCTGAGAGGTACCGGAGCCCTAGGGAGTTACTCGTAAGCTTGTCTAAACAGCCAGGTCTTGAGGAGCCTCCTATAGCTGAGGAGGTCGGTGCAGGATCGGATTCCGAAGGGAAGAGAGTTCCAGAGTCTTGGAGCTAGAACGGCAAACCTATCACCACCCAGGCGCTTTAGCTTGAAGGAGGGGGTTGACAGGAGGTGCATGTGTGCCGAGCGCAAGTTGTGCAAGGGTAAATGCCTATGAATAAGGCTATCCACAAATTTAGGGCTCTTTCCATTCAGAGATTTAAAGATGAGGCAGCATACCTTGAAGGCGCATCGCTGTGTGATTGGGAGCCAGTGCAGCTTCCTCATGAGGGGGGTGACATAATGGTGCCTAGGTTGCTCAAAAATCAGTCTTGCTGCTTGGTTCTGTATCAGTTGCAGACGTTTGGTTAGGTATAGTGGGATGCCAAAGTATAGGGAGTTTGCGTAGTCAACATGGGACATAACCATGGCAAGAACCACCTGGATCAGAGCTTCCTGGGTGAGAAATCTTCTGATCTTTCTTATTTTCCTCAACTGGAAGAAGCAGGTAGATATTGCAGACCCAATTTGAGGCTTCATAGTGAGGTCACGGTTAATTGTTACCCCAAGGCTTTTGGCCGAGGCAGATGGGGAGGGGGATTAGCCCAGTTCCTTTGGCCAGAAGTGTGGGCCCCAGGGGTTGTGGATACCCCCTGTTCGGACTAACTTAGTTTTGTCCGGATTGAGTTTCAGGTGATTGCTGTTCATCCACCCGCTAATGAATAGCATGGTGGACTGAAAATCACGGACCGAGTCGGGGGAATTGCTGATGGGGAATATTAGTTGGAAGTCATCAGCATAATTGAAGGTGCAGACTTTCCTCTCTTTCAAAGCCCGAATCAGTGGGAGGAGGTAGAGGTTGAACAGGAGGGGGGAAAGTGAGGAGCCCTGCGGGACTCCGCATGTAGTTCTCATTTTGGGAGCTGTGAACTGAGCAATGCAAACCGACTGGGAGCGGTTTTCCAGGAATTAACTGATCCAACCCAGGGCTGGTCCCTGGATCCCTGCGTCTCTGACACGATCGACCAGTATACCATGGTCAACCATGTCGAAAGCCGCGGAGAGGTCCAGCAGTACAAGGGCCTGCGGGGAGCCCTTGTCGGCATCCCTGCGGAGAGTGTCCAATCGTGGAGAAGTGTGGCTCAATGGTTAGAGCGGCAGACCCTGATGCAGAGATCTGGCCCGGGACCAGGGTTCAATTCCCGCCTCGGCGGGTCTTGGGCTCAATTTCCTCGGACCTGATAATTCTCGCCTCGGTGCCTTTTCTAATCATGGGTCCCACTCTGCAACTCTGGGCAATAGCTTGCTTAATCTCCACAACGGCCCCAACAGCGCTGGGATGCCTGGCTTCACCCTGGGAGTGCCCAGGAGTGGACATTTCACAGGGAAAAGCCAGGAAGGGTTCCACAGCGGTATGCGTACAGCGCCAGGACACCCCTTTGGGGGTATAAGTGCGCTTTACAAGTACAAATTTCATTTTCATTTCATTTTCAATACCGTCAGTATTACGGCCTCTGTGGAGTGTGCTGGGCGGAACCCTGCCTGATGGGGGTCGAGGTATTCAGACTCTTCCAAGAATATGGAGAGGCATCTAGTCGCGTAAGCCTCCAAGACCTTGGCCAGGTATGGGAGCAGAGAAATTGGGCGGTACTTCGTCAGGGTTTGAGGGTCTGCTCCTAATTTCTTCAGGAGGGGGACGACAATTGCCTCTTTAAAGCTTTCGGGGACAAGGCCCTGGGACAGTGACTCATTCAAAAGAGATAGAGCTGGGCTCGGGAGAACAGTGAAAATTTCTTTTAAAATGCCGGGGGGCAGCAGTCCCTGGGTGAGCCTTATTTTACTTTAGCTAGGAGATTCAAGAATATCTGGTTGCTAATAGGAGAAAATTGTGCAAAGGTACTGGAATTTTTGGGTGTAATGGGACTAGGCTCGGGATTTGGGAAAGCCGAGATACTGGCCTTGATCTTTGCAATCTTGTCAATGAAGAAGGTGTTCAAGGAGTTACAAAGGGTTTGAGAGGGGGTGGGTTTGATTGTAACTCTGTCAGGATTGGACAGCTCATTGACAATTGAGAAGATCTCCTTGGACTTATTGGTAGCCGGAAAAGTAAGCGGCTTTGGTAGTCAAAATAGCTTTTTTATAGGTCTTCAAAGCGTCTAAGTAGGTCCTTTTGTCCTCAGATAGGAAATTGTGTCTCCACTTCCTTTCAAATTGCCGAAGAGCTAGTTTCTGGGCTTTTAGGTCGGTGGAGAACCACCTCTGAGCTTCATGACGGTCGAGGTGTGTTTTCCTGAGGGGTGCATATTTGTTGCTAGCTGCTGATAGCCATGCTGTTAAGTTACCTTCGCTATGGTTGATAGAGGGGTGATTGGGTGGAACTCAGTTGGCTAGGGTTTTGATGAATAGGGTTTTGTCAATTTTGTTCCAGTTCCTTGTTGTTCCCTCTTCAGAGGTGGGGGTTTTGGCCGTGGTGATGTTATTGATGGTGAATTTAATTAGATAGTGATCCGACCATGTGCAGAGTGTGACCGACATGGCGGACGTGACGAGGTTGGCTGTCCAAACCTGGTCAAGTGTGTGCCATTTAATGTGTGTGGCGGAGGACACCTGTTGAGCGAGATTTAACCCTGTGAGTAGGTCGGATAGTTAAACAGATTGAGGGCCGCCTGATGGGTCGTTTGCCCAGTAGTTGAAGTCACCGATCAGCAAAATTTTTGCATGGTCGGTTATTAAGTGGGCTACCTGTTCCCCCAAGGATTGTGGGAAAGATGGCATGCTATGAGGGGGCCTATAGAGCAGGACACAGATGAGGGGGGCTGTATTAGATTCTAGTTTGACAACAAAGTTATCTACTGATGGTAGATCTAGCAGCTTTAAGGCAGTAAATTTCTGGTCATAGCGTATTATGGCGGCTACCCCTCCGCCCACTTTCCCCTGAGGGCAGTTGGCTTGGAGGATGTAGTTGTCCTTGGGTAGGGCTGCCAGGATGTCAGGGGAGGAGTCCTGAGAGAGCCATGTTTCTGTTAGCAGAAGGATATCAAGCTGCTCGAGCTTGAGTAGGAGAAATATATCTAGCTGATGCTTTACCATGGAGCGGGTGTTTAGATATAGGACAGATAGCCTCCGAGCACCATTTCCCTCTAGCGACTGGAGGGGTCTTGCACTGAGGATAGGGCATAGAAGTTCAGGAAAGGATGTTTTATTTGCCATAATCCCATGTTTGAACAGGTTTGTACAAGAAGAAGGATTAGGCAAGAGTATATCTAAGTGGAGCTGTTTGAGCTCAGCTGGGGAGTAAGCAAATATTTGAGCTTGGTAACTGGCCCCTGTCCCCGGATGTCCGCGGATGGGTGCAGACGGGCTTGCCTTTGGCGCACCCGCTGCGCACGTCCGCTGCGCTCCCGCGCTGCAACCGGCATTAAATGGCCGGTGGCAGCCTTAGCTCCGCCCCCCTCCTCAGTGATTGGGCACCCGTGAGGGCGTGATACCAGGAAGTGACTGGGGCCAAAGCCGAGTGCGAGAGGGATCGGCGAGATGAAGGTGCATACAAGCAAATTCAATACAATTGGTTAAAAGTGTTTAAAAAGTGTTTAAAAGTAGCAATCTTTAAAAGTTTAAAAGTCAAACCATTGGGTAGCGGCACATTAGCTCAGAGTGCCCGCTCCCGCGCTGCAACCGGCATTAAATGGCCGGTGGCAGCCTAAGCTCCACCCCCTCCTCAGTGATTGGGCGCCCGTGAGGGCGTGATACCAGGAAGTGACTGGGGCCAAAGCCGAGAGGGATCGGCGAGATGAAGGTACAGACAAGCAAATTCAATACAATTGGTTAAAAGTGTTAAAAAAGTGTTTAAAAGTAGCAATCTTCAAAAGTTTAAAAGTCAAACCATCGGGTAGCGGCACATTAGCTCAGAGTGCCCGCTCCCGCTCTGCAACCAGCATTACCTGGCCGGTGGCAGCCTTAGCTCCGCCCCCCTCCTCAGTGATTGGGCACCCGCGAGGGCGTGATACCAGGAAGTGACTGGGGCCAAAGTCGAGTGCGAGAGGGATCAGCGAGATAAAGGTACAGACAAGCAAATTCAATATAATTGGTTAAAAGTGTTAAAAAAGTGTTTAAAAGTAGCAATCTTTAAAAGTTTAAAAGTCAAACCATCGGGTAGCGGCACATTAGCTCAGAGTGCCCGCTCCTGCGCTGCAACCGGCATTAAATGGCCGGTGGCAGCCTTAGCTCCGCCCCCTCCTCAGTGATTGGGCACCCGTGAGGGCGCGATACCAGGAAGTGACTGGGGCCAAAGCCGAGTGTGAGAGGGATCGGCGAGATGAAGGTGCAGACAAGCAAATTCAATACAATTGGTTAAAAGTGTTAAAAAAGTGTTTAAAACTAGCAATCTCTAAAAGTTTAAAAGTCAAACCATCGGGTAGCAGTACATTAGCTCAGAGTGTCCGCTCCCGCACTGCAACCGGCATTAAATGGCCGGTGGCAGCCTTAGCTCCGCCCCCCTCCTCAGTGATTGGGCGCCTGTGAGGGCTTGATACCAGGAAGTGACTGGGGCCAAAGCCGAGTGCGAGAGGGATCGGCGAGATGAAGGTACAGACAAGCAAATTCAATATAATTGGTTAAAAGTGTTAAAAAAGTGTTTAAAAGTAGCAATCTTTAAAAGTTTAAAAGTCAAACCATCGGGTAGCGGCACATTAGCTCAGAGGTGCAGAAAGAAACAAAAGAAGTGCAGAAAGAAGGAACAGAGGTGCAGAAAGAGGCAGGAGGGGTGCAGAAAGAGGGAAGAGGGGTGCAGAAAGAGGCAAGAGAGGTGCAGAAAGAGGCAAGAGGTGTGCACCAAGAAGCAAGTGAGGTGCAGAAAGAGGCAAGAGAGGTGCAGAAAGAGGCAAAAGAGGTGCAGAAAGTAGAAGAGATGTGCAGAAAGAGGCAAGAGAAGTGCAGAAAAAGAAAGAAAGGTGCAGAAAGAAGCAACAGAAATGCAGAAAGAGGCAAGAGTGGCTTGCACACCATTAGTACCAATTTAACACCCACATTTAGCAATAAGTAAGGTGACCATTCTAGGTTTACAAAGGACCTTCCACCACGCTGTACACTTGTTGCTGCATTTTTGGTAACGTTTGAGCCGTTTGAGCTAGAAACAAGGCTTTTTTTGTTCAAATCTGCAGATTAGGCAGCAGATGATGCCATATGTGGCTAATGCGGAAAATGTATAATTGTGCAAAAGTTGGTGCAGCCAAACAGTCTCATAATTCCAGTGGCCCTGCTCATACCTCTGACTAGGTTCAGAAGTGCTCCTCAGTGATTCCTTCTTTTTTTTGTCTCATTGAGTACATAGTTTAGCTTCTATGGAAACGAGGAAGACTAAACCTGAGGTTACCACTCCACAACACAGACTGCCATACAACATAATTGCTCTCCATAACACATAATCCCACTCTACATAATTCCTATACACTAAATACCACATACTTTCTATCCACATAGTTTCACTGCACAACATACCACATAGTTCCACTACACACAACGTACATCCACTCCACTCCAAAAAACATTAGTAAAAAACTTTTACATTTACAACGCCAATAGCTCTAACTCTTGCAAATGCGAGACCTATTAAATTACAAATGCTTCTTTAACTGGTAGTCATGTTTGCAGAGTAGTGGAGAAAGGGGGCTGGGCCTTCAACCAGCGCTCAGGAATTCCGCTGCATAGGACTTACAGGAGGTACCAGGAGGGCTTCTTGGCCCCCAAAGTCCCTCAGGAGTAAAGTGGACTTCATCCCCCAACCAGTACTGTTCCAGGAGGCGTGTTTGCAGAGTGGTGGAGAAAGGGGGGGTGTGGCCTCCGAAGACCTCTTAGCAATCCCACTGTGTGGGACTTAGTGGAGGTAACAGGAGGGGTAGTTGGCCCCCAAGGACAACCTTGGGGGCCATCTACCCCTCCTATTACCTCCAGTAAGTCCCACACAGCAGAATTACTAAGTTCTCATAGCAGGCCACACCCCCTTTCCCCACTACTCTGCAAACGCGCTCCCTGGCCCGCTCTTGGATGTGGATTAAAGTCCACTCCGCTGCTGGGGGTCCTTAGGAGCCAACTAGACTACCTGATACCTTCAGTATGCCCCAGATAGTGGGATTGCTGATAGGAGGACACAGGCCATGCCCCTTTTGTCCACCACTCTGCAACCGCATCTCCTGGTGTGCTCTTGGTTGGGGGATGAAGTCCCCTTGCCTCCTGAGGGTCCCTGGGGGCCAACTAGCCCACCAGGTACCTCCAGTAAGCCCCCCACAGCTAGATTGCTGAGAGTGGCCTGAGGCCACGCCCCCTTTTTACACCACTCTGCAAACGCGCCTCCTGGCATTCTACTGCTCGGTGGATGAAGTCCACTTGTGTCCTGAGGTCCTCAGGACACAAGAGGACCTCATCGCCCCACCAGCAGTGCACCAAGAGGTACGTTTGCAGAGTGGTGTAAAAAGGGGCATGTCCTCAGACCACCGCTCAGAAATCCCACTGTGTGGGGATTACTGAAGGTACCTGGTGGTCTAGTTGGCCCCTAAGGACCCTTAGGATTGAAGGGGACTTAATCCCCCAATTCAGAACGCACCAGGAGGCGCGTTTGCACAGTGGTGCAGGGAGGGGGCAGGGCCTTCGGCAAGATGCCGGCTTTTCTTCTTTTAAATATTTTTAGAAGGGGGGCTGTGTAGCCCCCCTTCTTTTAGTATTTTTAGTATTTTTTGGGCCCTGGGGACCCCATCCCCCAGGGCCTGAGCATAATTTTCTTTTTTAATTTAAAAAAAATGGGAAGGGGGCCATGTGGCCCCCCTTCCCTGGGCCATTATTGACCCCGGGGGCCCCATCCCCCAGGGCCTGGCCTCGTTTTTATATATATTTTTTGCTTTCCTGGGAGGGGGGGCCGTGTGGCTCTCTCCCCTGGGCCACTTCTGGTCCCAGGGACCCCATCCTCTGGGGCCTCGCCTCGTTTAAAAAAAGATATATATTTTCCCAGGAGGGGGGCCATGGGGCCCCCCTCCCATGGGGGCCCTCCCAACTGTTTAAAGCCCTGGGGAGGTGGTAGTCCCTGGGGCCGGGGGTCCGCAACGGACCCCGTATTTTAATGAAGAGTGCCCCAGGGAGGTTGTGGTCCCCAGGGCAGTGTGGGGGGGCTCGAGCCCCCCACACTTTCTTTTTCAAAATAGCCCCAGGGAGATGGTGGTCCCCGGGGCTGCAGGGGGGCCGCGTGGCTTTCCTGCATTTAAATCATGTAGCCCCGGGGAGGTGGTGGTCCCCGGGGCTTGGGGAACCCGCGAGGCCCCCATACCCAAAATAATTTAAAGCCCTGGGGAGGTGGCAGTCCCTGGGGCTTGGGGGGGCCCGTAAGGCCCCCCCACCCTAAAATGTAAATGGCCCGGGGAGGTGGCGGTCCCTGGGGCAGCGTGGGGGGAAGCAGGAGCCCCCCACGCATTTTTTTTAAAAAGCCCTGGGGAGGTGGCGGTCCCTGGGGCTTCAGGGGGGCCATGCGCCCCCGCATATGATTAACTAAGCACTGGGGAGGTGGCGGTCCCAGGGGCTGTGGGGACTTATTAATTGGACATTGCCCCAGGGACCTGGCCCACCCGGGGGCTTAAGGAAAACGAAGCGCGGTAGTCTGCACTTCGTTTTCTTTTGTTTTTTCAGCCGGATTCACGCACACAGCGCAAATTCAGCCGATTTCTTTAAAAAAATGCTTTTTCTGGTCCTGGGGGTCCTTGTGGGACCCCCTGAGCAGGCCTAGGAAGTCAGGGTGTTTCTACCCTGCCCCCTTTTCTTGTTTTTTATCTTTTTTTTTACCTTTTTCTTGTGACTCGGTTTTACAGAGTCACAAGATGGCTGCCAACACTTCCTGGTTTGGAGTGCTGGCTGCCAATCAGAATGAAGCTTGTGCTCGGGAGGGTTCACGAATCCTCCTCGGTGCTCAGATATCGATATTTTTATTTTTTTAATTTCTCAGGAACTACTGAACAGATTTACACCATTTAAACAAAGGGCGCTTTCTGAACCAAGAGCTACCTTTTTGCCAAAGTTGGTGTAATTCCGTTTAGCAGTTCGGGCTGTAGCCGTGTCTAAAGTTCCTATGGAAATTAACAGGGGGAAAACGCGTTTTGGGACCCCTCTTTTTTCTCGGACCCCACTTGATGAATCCCCCCGAAACTTTCAAGACAGGAGCTGACCTAAGTGAACCATTAGTTTTGAATATTTCACGAAGTCCTCGTCAAACGGCGCCAAAGATATTGGCAAAAGAAAAAACGCTTTTTGAATAGAAACAAGGTCCTAACTATAACTACCTACTGATGACCGCCAGTAGGTAATATATATATATGTAGATATATATATATATCTATATATATATTCACTGAAAAAACCATAGGTTTTACAGACGTTATAATTAGAAATTAGCATTTAAAAACCTTAGAAATTCACTGAAAAAACCATAGGTTTCAGGGACGTTATAGTCAGCTGGACATTTCACTTGTACAAAACCATAGAAATTCCACTGTTATAGTTAGTTCAGTTAACTATAACTCGCGACCCCGCAATGCACTGCTCATGACGTCACATATTACATCATTCATGGCATGGTCAGTGACATCACTGATGACATCACTGATGACATCTCAAATGACATCACTGATGGCATCACTGATGACATCATCCAGTGACTGTGTTTCTGTAAAGTTTAAATATGTTTTATATATATGGCAAGGTGTATTGAAGAATGAGTGGGTGTATAAGTGTTTGGATGGAGCATTTAGGAGATATGTAACTGATTGTATAAGTGACTCATTAAACGTGTCTTACTGAATGCATGGGTTAGTGACTAAACTGTGTGAATGTCTGTATCAGTCTGTCTGTTGTTGTGTAAGCTGCTAAATGGGTTGGTCAGTAGCTACATGAGTGTCTATATGGGTTATTGATTGTTTGCTTGAGTATTTGTATGGGGGACTGAGTGTGTGTGTGGGTGGGTTGGAGGTGTGTGACTCTCTGCATAGATGTGTGAATGGTTGATTCACTGGGTGTATGGGTTCAAGAGTGCATGTGGAAACAGCTGTATGGGTGGGTGAGTGTGTGTATGGGTGTGTTGGTGAGTGAATGGATGTCTCAGTGGTACATATGTGAGTAACTACATATGTAAAAGGCAGTATATGTGAGTGATGGTGTATATAAATAACTATATGTGAGACTGAGTGATTGTGAGAGTGGCATGTATGGATGAGTCTGTACTTGTTTCAGTGATTACATAAGAGAGTAACTATGCATTACTGTCTGTATGAATTAGTGAGGTGGTGTGTGTATAACTGTTTAGGTGAGTAAATGGGAGTGTGATTGATTCTTTGCATGACTGACTAGGTGTGTGAGTAACTCCATGGATGAGTGGCGGTGTGTGAGTGTCTGAATAGGTGTATGAGTGCATATGATAGTGTTATATTGATAAGTGACTGCATGTATAAGTGATTGTATAGGTGAATGAGTGGATGTGTGTACAGACATAGGAATCAGTGAGTGAGTATGTAGTAACTGGTATTGGTGTGTGGATGCTTTCGAAAATGGTAGTGTGTATTTTACAGTGGGTGTATTAAAGGTTATATTAGGGTATGATGAGGTGCATCAGATTATCACGTGGATGATGTCATCAGTGATGTCATCAGTGATGTCATTTGAGATGTCATCAGTGATGTCATTAGTGATGTCACTGACCATGCCATGAATGATGTAATATGTGACGTCATGAGCAGTGCATTGCGGGGGCGCGAGTTATAGTTAACTGAACTAACTATAACGGTGGAATTTCTATGGTTTTGTACAAGTGAAATGTCCAGCTAACTATAACGTCCCTGAAACCTATGGTTTTTTCAGTGAATTTCTAAGGTTTTTTAAATGCTAATTTCTAACTATAGCGTCTGTAAAACCTATGGTTTTTTCAGTGAATTTGATTTTTGTTTTTTAAATATTAAACTACTATTCTGCTATTTGTCATTAGTACTGTTTTTTCTGACTTTTCCACTACAGAAAAGAAAATAAACTGTAAAACTGTTGTGTAATGTAATATATTTCACAAATTACACTGTTACTTATCAAATAAAACAAAATAATATAACATTTTCAAACCATATTTTTCTCCCTTTTTCTGCTGTTATCAGATTCTACTTAACTTCACTATTCACAGTGATGTCAGTGTAGTATCATCATAAACAGCTGGGAAAAAAAACAATCAGCTAGATTGTTAAAAAAAAACAAATGACTAACTCTAACAACCACAATAACAAATCAACACAAATAACACATCCAATAATATTTCCAATTTTTAAATCTTACCTTTACTGTGTAGTTTCTGTTGACATTTTTCCTCAAGGCCAAATAATGTGTGGAATTTTTTTTAAATCATCCAGTATCAATTTCTTAAAGCATCTTCCCATTTTCCCTCTAGGCCGAATAATGTATCTAAAATTTTTGTTTCAGAAATATCAAGTATGAGTTGGGTAATTCATAAGGCAATCTCGGTTTAATTTCCATGTGTGTATCGTTGCAGTGACTCCAACCATTTTTGCATTTCAAATATACAGTATAATATCCACATGTGGTAGTACCTCCAGCATGGAAAACAATAGCCAGTGTTGTGAAAGTTCTTCCAGAAATAGATACTTGACTAGCAACAAAATTATTAATTTTCGTTTCCACTTTTCTTCCATTTGGTCTACAGCGTTGTAGCATTAAAATTACATATGTTCCATATCTTTCTAGGCATAATGTAGATAACATTTCTGATTGACAACGAGAACATTTCATATCATGATTTGCTTCTTTTACTAATTTCGGAAAAGGTACAGATTTGCAGTCAGGTATTGTTAAATATAGAAATCGTTCTCTGTCAACTATAGTACTTGAAGTTCATGAACACTGTTCACATTTGTGATCCCATTTGTAACTGAGTCCAAATAAACTCTCAATCTGGATTCCTTCATCTTCTAATACTCCAAGCATAACCATCAGAAACTCTTGTGCATCTTGTTGTATATTAGGACTGAACGTTAAAGATCCAGTACATGTATCCAAGAGTTGTCGAATACCAGAAGCAGTAAGGATCTTACTTCTGTCAGTTCTCAATTGTTCAAATAAAGTATAAAGTGCAGAACATAATCTTTTTCCTGACTTTCCATAATTTCACCATAAAGATCTTCTAGATAAAATATAACGTTTAGAATAACATTACCATAGCAGTTGACACCAGAAGCATTTTCTAATTTTTATCCCACAACATCATCACTTGTTTGTATTTTCTGTTTCTTTGCATCTTTTCTTTTCTCTTGAATTTTTTTCTGCTTTTCAACCACACTTGATTCATCAACATGTTTGCGTTTTGAACACACAGCACGTTTTTCATAAATAGGATATTCACCTAAAGTTGGTGCATAAAGTCTTCTTAAACGATTATATTCTCTTACACAATTTACATCAGCACTAACCTTGTTTTCATCAAAATCAATTAAATACAAACCAGACAATGTTCTAACTCAAGATAATGCAACGTATGCCATTCCCTCTTTAAACACAGTTCTTCCAACATTTACTAAAGCATTATCTACACTTAAACCTTGAGATTTATGAATGGTTATTGCATATGCTAAACAGAAAGGAAACTGTTTTCTACGAACATACAAGTCTTTTACCAGCAAAAAACGTACAGCACAATGCCCAATTTGTTTCACCTCTGTAATCTGATCAAATTTAATTTTCAAGAATTCAATTGCATTTCTGTTTTGATATTTTACAAATTCAACAACTTTTCCTATTGCTCCATTCACTAAACCTTGTTTTATATTCAAATTACGCCTCAAAATTACCCGACAGTTTATACATACATCTAAATTTTTTTCTAAGCCAGCAGTTTTTGATACGGACTTTTCCAAAGAATCCAATTTAGTCTGTAGTTTATTTGAAAGAAGAATTGTTATTCCTTGATGCTCGATTTTATCAATAGCTTCAATGTGAACTATTTCTTGATTTTCCAATTTCAAAAGCTCTTGATTAAATGTATAACACTCTTCCAGTGTAGGCATTAAGCAAAGTATATACTTTTTTCTGCAATGATCTTGTACAGTATTGCTGCTGGTGTGTTTTCAGTTGTAAACAAGTTCTTTAGTAGACAACTTTGTAAAGCTTGTTTACCATGTTTGCTTAGAACACATCTTTCAGAATATTTGCATAATATTCATCACTTGCTTGTCGCATATTCTGAGTGAGTTCTTTATATTCAAAATTTAACCAGAGATTCACATTTCCAATACTTTCCAAAGATTTCCTAGTGTCTTCATGTAGAAGAGTTTTAAAGACTGGTTCTCCTTTTACAGGAGTTAGTTGTAGCAGATCTCCAAATACAATTAAATGTTTTCCTCCAAAGAGAACGTCGTAATCTGTTTTTATTACCTGTTGCATTCTTAAATGCACGAAAGCAAGCATTAAGTTTGAGACCAAGCTCACCTCGTCAATAATTAAAAGTTTCATCTTCTTCAGCACTCTTGACACTTCATAAGAAGCTTCTCCAGACAACTTCTGATATTCTAATTTATTATCATGCTCAACTGGTAACATTAGTAATCTATGCAAAGTAATTCCTTTAACATTGTGCGCAGTTAATCCAGTTGGAGCTGTTACTACACAAGATAAATGTGAACCAGTAGTTTTTTAAGATAACTGGTCAAAACTTTAAGTAAAAAACTTTTACCCGTTCCAGCTTGACCATTGATGTACATCAGAATAGGTTTAAATGATGAACATACACATTCTTTTTTCATGCAACAAACCATGTTCTATCTGTTCTCTCACTTGTACATATATTTCTTTCTGTTCAATATTTACTTGTTCTTCTAACTTTTCCAATGTAATATTCTCCTCTTGTGCTTGTTGCATTGCAATTTCCACTTCATGCATAGCAATCGCTGCTTCATTTTCCACTATTGGTTGTCCAAGTGGATCTTGACTACATGGACCAGAACTTTGACTATCTTGAGAACTTTCATTTGCAACTTCAGCTGTAATAGTCTTTTCCTGTTCAACTTCATCATTCAACATTTTTAAATATGTAGGGAAAATTGAACATGCAATGCTATCTTTACATGCATTAAAAGAATCTTTGTAGCAGTCGAAATCTCCAAGTAACTCACTTTCGCTACGCCGTGGTTTGAACAGTTGGAGAAGTGCTAAATAGTAAAATTCTCGCTTGTCTGGAGTTTCACAACTGAGTTTCTTGTGGTTGATAAGGTTACCTTTTGTGTGTTTTACTAAACATCCATGACATCCAAGTACTGCATATTTTCCTTGTTTTAAATTCTGTTTAACATTTCTTTTGAAGCTGTAATGTTGAAGTACTTCATACAGACATAGCTGTTCCAGATGTCGACTCCTTTTCGGATAGTATGTATCCAACATATTAGTTTTAAGAATTTCTGTACTGTCTGGTTCATTTGCTGCTAAGTATTCAATGTCTTCTAATGATTTCAACACTCTATTTCGTGAGCAGGCAAGACCTAAACTTACCCAAATGATCCCTCGTGATTTTGAATATAAACTTGAAGAGGACAAGCGGTCTGAACATTCAAACGATCCAATTTCTCTGTGGGAAAGCATTTTCAAAGTAAAGCTGTACAATTTTTTTGCTAAGGCTTTTCTCTTGTGCAATTTCTTCCCACATTTGTTTCATCTCGGTTTTTTCTGATTTCGTTATATATGATGTAACGTAGCGTGCAACAGCAATTGAGTTGTCTGCAACATACTGGATGTCCATATTTGCATTCCACATTTTTAAAATAACTGGATAGTAGTCATTAATATACTTTGACAGTTCTGTTCTTTTCAAGTTGTAGGTATTCTTTGGAGATTTGCGAGTTATTGTGTGCCTTACAGAAGAAAAAAATGAATTTACTCGTCCTTTAGAAATTACTGGATGTGGAAATCCAAACCGACACTTGGTATAAAATTTTCCTTTAGACTTGAATTTTCGTCGGCAGTATTTTCCACAAAGGTGACTTTGGAAACGTAAAACCTGCTGTCTCAAGCTTCTATCTCCTCCTTCTCTTGGAATCTCACATGTCACATACTGTTCAATGAAAGACAATACTATTTCATCTGAATCAGTTCCAAATTTAGCTGCATCCTTGATCCACAATAGCATATGTATATGAGGAGCACCTCTCGCTTGGTACTCCTTTCTCCGAAAGAAATCGGTAACTTCTCCAAGAGGTGGATTCTTTTTATTGCAGATGAAAGACATCATAGCTTGAAACCTATGATTAAAATATCTGCACACATTTACAGGATCCAAAGAACACAGTTCTCCAGGTGTCTTCATTTCAACATTCTTTATATTGGAATTTGCTTCTCGTAGAAATTCAAGCAAATCTTCCCATGCATACTCTGCACAGCTAAGTGTCACAAACCATGTTGGTGTACCTAAGTTCCGTAACATACACTTCAATTCTCCATGATGACGATACCAATACTCATTTGTTCCTCGTTGACATGCCATAAAATTAATTAACTGTGCTTCTAAATTTTCATCTGTTTGTTGAACTTTCTCCACAAATTCTTTCGCTGAAAGAAGTGATTGATGAACTCCAGTTTTCAGTATGTGGTTCACTGCATAGGACAGAGAAGACAGATCACTTTCAAACTAAAGGTGAAATATATATGGTATACACTGCCGGAATCTAGGATCTTCAGAGTATAATCTTGTTGAGCGATATTCTGAAGCTGGAATACGTACAGGTCGGTCATCATATCGTCCACCTTCTCCAGTAGGAAACAGCTGTGGAAAACAACGAGCTTCTAAGCTTTTCTCCCATTCACTCATTGGAGTTCCCTTTGCTTTTTCATTTGAAATAACTCAATACTGTTTCCTATTACTTCTTTTGAATGTAGAGGACATATTGTGTAATGTTCATAAATCTCATGACTCCTTGACTTCTCCACTTTCTCTATTTGACCACTTGAAATTTCAGATTCATCTTCCAAACTTATTACCTGTTGTTCCACATTTACACTTTTATAATAAATATTATTCTCCACAACATAGCCTTTTGAAGTTTTTAACATCCACAAATTCTTGCCATATTTTCCGACTCTTTGTTGGTACTCCATTTACTAGAATGACTACTGCTTCATTTTCATCTTTGTCTCCACCAACAATTTCAATATTTTTCTTAAAATCCAAAGGTAAGTACACTACTCTTCCTTTCAGCCCTCTTTGTAAGTCTGTTGGTGGCAGTTTACCTGTTTTAGGCTCCATGCGAATTATAGTTTGAAATGGATGAACAGATTGAATTAGAACTGACTCATATGTATTCAAATCTGCCAGTTCCTCCGGAATAGCTACTAATTCTAACTTATTATGTACTGCTCTAGCAGGCATTTTGTTCTCTTCTAATTTGTTATAACAATATTTACAAATACGTTGATCACTGCCTAACTCAAATTGACCTTCCACTAACAAGTAAGTTGCAAATTCTTTCCATTTTACATTATTCTTCTTTTCAGATTTCAAATACAAATCAACATTCCTAGTTTGAATTTTGAAATTAGTACATCGACAACAAACACAAACATAGTTTGGAATTTGAGAGCACACTATGTTAACCTTTCCAATTTCTTCTTCAAACTGATCAATTATAATCACTTTCCCATCTTCTTCAACATCTTTAATTGTCAAACTTTCACTTTCTATACACTGCTCTTCTGAACCAAAATATCGGAACTGAATATCGTCACACTTTTTTTGTACATCTGATAAAGAACCGTGTAAAAGAGCTGTATTTAGTTCACCTAAACATAATGCAGGACTTTTTACATAGTACAGTTTCCTTACAAACTTCCGCATTTCTGAATGGTGTACTGCTAACATCCTTAAGTGATGGAAAACACTTTTACACACTTTTCTTGAAAGACAAGCCAGAGAATGCCCATGTTTCTCAGTATATTTTCTTACATTACAAGGATAAAGTGTTTGTAACAACCTAATCTTCTGTTTTACACTTTTCTGTGTATATTCTCGTAACAAATTTCGCATTATATCAATATATTCCTGTCGAATACTACAAATACTGCTACAACCCCACTTATACACAGGAGCTTGTGTGCGTTTCCCTTGCACTTCTTCAGCTATTAACTGTTCTGCACTAATAGTAACCATTTCCTCTTTTGCAACAGGACAACCATTCTGAACTTCATAGCAACGACCTCCAGTATCAACTGCAAATGGTAAACTATTTTCTTGGAAGTAACTCTCTTCATTAAAAAAGGTTCACTATTAGATGTATGTTTCCATTTTCCACTGAAGATTTTACAAAAGTTGCTTCTGTTCACACGTCTTTTTTTTACTTTTGTCTTTCAGAATCTTCATTGTTTTATCCAACACTTTCATCCTCTTCAAAATGAAAATGAATATTTTTTGTTTTAACTTAAAAGCAGTATCCACTATGCTTTCAACGCGCTGTTTCTGTTTCAATTGCAGCACTTTCTTTTTATATTTGCGGCATTCTTTTATTAAATTCTGAATTACTCTATTTCATAAAAACTTTGACGAATTTCTTGAAATTGTTTTTGTCTACGGGTAACAAATACTCTTTCCTTATCATGTTTTTTTTTCTTGCAATTTGAAGTCGAAGTCTGCTTCTCCTTACTTGAATTTTTTATTTTTCCTTTGTGTGATGTTATTTTCATTAATTGTTCGTAGTACTTTTTTAGAAATTGTCTAGTGTTTTTATCAGAAGAAACTATTTTTGTAGTACTCTCATTTTCTTCTAATGCACATTTTTGACTTTTCTTTAAGTAGATTGCCTTTTGTTTTTCCTTTTTTTCAGTTCTTCTAGGCATTTTCAATTTTTAATCCAAACAAAATAATTTTCTGCGAATGAAAAAAAAGTTTCAATTATTTGTTATATCTGTTCAATATGTCAAAATAGTCCCATACAATTATATAAGTTCCAGTGGCGGCTTGCAGAGGAAATGCTGCATGGTACTGGAGTCGAATAAGGGAACAGTAGGGTGGCAGGTAGTGTCATCCGACATACAGCACGTATTTATTGAATTATTTAGATTCACCTTCCCATTTTATAGGTGACTCCACTACCTCCTACTTTTCCCTCGCCCCCGCCGCACCCCCCATCCCATGCACCCCACCGTCCCACGCCACTTCCTCTGCAACCAACTACAGATAACTTTGTAGATACTATTTTGTAAAATTGTTATCTGTATACTTAAGAGTGATATTCTCAACTAAATGGCACATGTAAATGTTACCCTTATTAGTTTAACACTTCTATCGGCAACTTAGCAAGCATAACAGTGCACCATATTAGCAAAAATATGGTACAGGCTTACATTTCATTGTGGATGTACATAAGCAAGTACAGATCAACTGTTAGACAGCAACAAAAACCACCGACATGGCGATGGAGAGGGGGGAAAGATTAAGGGACATATTTACAAGGAGCCATCGCCGAATTAACGGCACTTTATCGCAGCCAAACTCGTGATAAATTTACCCCCCCATTCACAAGCCGGTGTTAACAGCCCACAGCACCAGTATACCCACGATAGCAGCCTCAAAAAACATTGCCACAGACGACCCTCGCAAATATCGCTAATGAGATGCAGAGTAGGCGTTCCCGTGACAAATGCCGAGACAACAGCACACCTCAACATTCACAACGACCAGCCACATCCCCGATAAAAACACAAAACGGGCGATAAGACGCGTTAGCACCAGGAAATTTACATCTGCTCTGACCTGGTGTAAAGTTGGACGGCAGCCAGCACCACAAAAGGAAGCACAGCCCAGGGCCACATCCGAAGGGCAACAGATGCCATGGAGCAACTAATCATGCGGCCCGGACACCCAACAGGGCCACAATACCCACCGCCAACACCCCAGGACCCCATCCCACACCCGGAACACCCCCACCCCCGGCACCACCCCCAACACCGGACTAAGAAATTGCACACCAACACCACCAACCCCAAAACAAACATCTTGCCTCATGTCGCACAAGCAGCAAAATAAACATACATGCGTGACCAGAAAATGGAGAATCAGTCATACAGCAATGCAACCACCAACAAAACACCACACAAACAAAAGCAGAAACAACCCCTAGGATGAGTCCTAGCTGCTCCCACTGGACAATCCGTAGCACACAGCCCGGTAGACCAAATCCAAGACAAGATGGTGTGCCATGCGTGCAACAAACGAAACAGAGGGAGAGAGCGAGGGAGAGAGAGAGACGGAGTGAGATAGCACAAGCAGCGCAAGGACGCACGGGCACCTGGCTCCACATGCCAACATATGTGTGTGCATCGCCATCCGTACACCATGAGCCCAAGGCCATGTCCCAATCTCAGCGCCAAAGCCACATCACATTCCCAAAACAAAAGTAGTAGTGAGGCAAACATCAGGGATGAAAGCACCATTGTGCCAATGCAGAAGCCGGGAGGACACCTGCACCTCTGACCTTGGTCCCGAACGCGCCTGGAACACCCTGATAGAGATACAATGGCAGATGGGGACGACTCCCACACCACGCATTCCGCAAATAAACCATCCGACTTATCCACAGCCCACACATGGAAGCCCCTGCCTGTGGTACCCCCGCATGGGAAGGCCTTGACACCCACGGAAACAGCAACCCATGTCCCACAATGTTGCACACACATTCAAATTATTGCTCAGAGCTGTGGCATATCCTCCACACAACAGCCGCAGTCCAGAAGAGTGCCTGTTCACGAGACGCACCAACGCAATGGCAGGCCATACCGGGCACATGCACAACACCCGTCACGTGGAACAGTACCGTGCACATATGCTGCATTTACTGGGCGCACTGCCACTGGCAGTGCTGCGGATCAGTTACAGGCTCAGCTTCCGCATTGCCCACGTCACCTGCGTCCAGCCCTGGTTCCACTGCCGAACATGCACATTTGAGTGTCCCATGGATCTCTGCCTATCCAACACAACTGTTGATGAATTGGACTATGACTTGTGTTTGCGCCCCCTGTTGGATCACGAACAGGAGTGTAACCGAGACAGCCGTGCATGGGATGCCTTGACATACTGTGTATGAATTGGTAGTTGTGCATGGGAGATGGCACAATTTCTCGTCTGCAGTGACCACATCGAGGCGCTCCCCTATTGGGCTGTGTTGCGGATCAGTGACACGGCGTGGGCTGAGCACACCTTCCCGGACCACCTAATTTATTGGCTCACCCAGGTGTTCCGTGAACACGACAACAACGTACTATTGGAACACATTGCACATGAAGCTGCACGGGCATTCATGGACGACTAACTACATACCTGCAGCCACATCCTATTGCCACCCACAGCACATGGCCCAACAACTTGTTGCACAGTGGGGATTGCTCACATATCCCACCAAAACAGAGGACATGTCTCCCTTCGGTCGGGCTCTGGATGCATGTGCGTGGAATAACGCGTGTGCACACACACCTGTCCAAGGCGACGCAGGTCCATGGTCCGAGCAACACAGCGTCGTTTCGCAATGTTGCCAATTGGGACACACTGCTGGGTGAGAGCACACACATGGTGATGTAGCATGACATGCGAACCTGTTGGACCCTCACACCTGATCACTGTCAGCAGAGCAGACAATTGCCACACCCTGGAGGCAGAGCACCATGCAGACCCCACGTACAGTCAGTCGTGCCCCCTCACACGGGGCACTGTGCAGATGCCAAACAACACATGACTCGTCCAGCAAGGCAAGGTGGGCTGTGAGCGTTGCCATATGTGATCAATATTGTTCATTTAAGCCCCAACATCATCTGCCCTTCGACATGTACCCATGCTGCGTGTAAGTGTCTTAAGCATGTCCGTGCCTGTTGTGGCCGTTGCCTCGTCCATACTGACAAGCACATGCCAATAAAGCCTATGTCACTCCACTGGTGTCTAACTGTGAGGTGTGTTGTAAAGATTGTCCACTCGTGTGCCACAATGAGCCTTGTCCCAACACAGGGAAGATCTGACTGTCGCATGTGCAATGGGGGTGTATCCCTTTGGCAAGCTCCGCCTCTGTGAGCCAGACATTGTTTTTGAATAGGTGCTGGATGACATCTGATGCAGCCCCATCACCTACGCAGTCTGATGTGTCAGGAGCACACAGCCATGCAGCCATCACCCCGCCATACACACCGGACACAGAAGCCATATGAGGGGAGTTTTGTACCACATTGCCTTCATTGCTGATGTTCTGTGATTGCTATGTGTGTGGGCTGCATTGTGGGGAATTGCCCCTGCAGCTCTGATTTCGTGTAGCCTTCTCCCTTTGAGACGGGGTGCCTTTGGATTGTGTGCTTTTCGGGGCCTGTTTTGCTTTTGACTTGGGTGATGTGTGCTCGCGGACTTATTTTGTGGCCTGGTGCATTGTTGGTCTGCTGCGTGTACTGTAAGGCATGGGTTGTGGTTGCACACGGACACGTCGGAGTGTGACCTGCTCCTTTGAGGATGTGATCCGCACTTGGCTCCGTCCATGTTGCTTCGTGGGCCATGTCATTTTCTTTGCGCAGCTGCTATGCTATCCGAAATGCAGTGTTACTTGCATAGTCAGTGTGGGTCACGGATCTGCTGGTTTGCTGGATTCAGCATATGTGCAAGGGTAGGTTGTGATATTGGTGATAGGGGGCACTCTGTGCACATTGTGGATGGGGGCCTACTTGGCGTTTAGATGTGTGCTGCAGTGTGCCAAGGCATTCAGGGACATGTTCCAGGGTCATTGTGGGTGTACTGTGTGCTGCACAAATCAACGACGTATCTGATTTACAGAACTACATACTCGTTTAAACATAACAAACTATACTGCTTATTTGTTACCTCTATACCTTACTCCTAAAACCATGTAATCTTTCAAACATATGTTACGCCACTTTTGTACCATTGAAACTGATTACGACCTTTTCTTTACACTACAGATCCCATGAACATGCTAATAAAGGTATAAGTGCTATTTTCATACTAAATAAAGCTCTCTTACTTAATTTTTATAAACACTACTGTTTGGTGCACAAAATGGGGATGACACATGAGGAGAGGAAACGGAGGTGTAATCCCTAAACTTTTATTGTACCGTTCCTTTAATATACGTATATTGAGGGTTTTAAGTGGGATGAAAAAAATGCGGGTGTCTAAAAGGGGTAGCAGTGTTCAGCACTGGTAACACCCAGTCCACTTAAAGACCTGCGTATATTCAGCACAGAGACACACCCTAACAATTTTCATCACTTATAATCACAGTTAGTTTACTAGTGTGAAAAAATCGTATAGAAAATGTACTAAGAACATTTTTAATTGTTTATTATCTCTCACACATTTATAAAATATCTCTTGTAAAGAAAAGCCCCTCTCCACCTTTATTTCGTATGAACGAGCAATAAATAATACCTTTACCAGCATCTTGTCACTAACTACTAACACTGTGCACTGTACCCAATTGTAAAGCAGAAATAGTGTTTAGATTATGTCTTAAAGTATCATCAAATGATTCAAACCATGCATACATACACAAAGCAACGTGCACGTTTACTTTGTCCATTTACTCTCTATGTAATCTGTGCACATTCTGAATGGGTTTGCAGTATATCACCTGTTTTCACTTATACTCAAATGTACCTTACAGTAAAAAAATTACATCACAACCTATGCATATGTAATATTTCCTACATAATACAGTGCATTTCTATATCTATGAAACTGATTGCAACATTCTTTATATAGTACAAATTCTACCAATATGCCAATAAACCTATAAGTGCTATTTTTATAATACAAAAAGCTGTATTAGATTATTTTTATAAACAGTACTGCTGGGGGCACAAAATGGTGGTGCAAGGTAGACAGAGTAAATGAAGGTGTAATTCCAAACTTTTTATGTATTGTCCATTTACTATACGTATATTAACACCTTTAACTGGGATGAAAAAATTGGCGGCTCTCTTAAAGGGGTGGCGGAGCCTACTACTAATAACACCCGGACCACTTAAACGCCTGCGTATATTCAGCAGAGGAACACACCGTGAGAATTACTATTACTAATAATCACATTTACTTTACCACTGTGAACAAAATCGTACAGAAAATATACAAAGAACATTTTCATTTATTTTTTATCTCTCACATATGTAAAAAAATGACTTCTGAAGAAACGCTCCCTAACAACTTAGATTTCCTAAGAACACCCAAATGCAAAGCCTCGCAGTACCACACCAGCCTTGACTGACATTGAAATCTACCTCTCAGTGTAAAAAATGAGACCACAAACTGTGCACATAACATTTCTTCTTTTTTTCCATCTCTGTTAAGTTAATAACACATGAATTTTCTACTGTCAGCCCTTCTCCAATATTTCCAGACTGAGCATAATTTCCAAACGTGCGACATTCTGTTTATCTCGCTTGGAATAGATATATAAATCGAAATTAACGCTACATTGAATTTCCAAACCCATACAGGGCTATATTCACAAGAATGGCGATAACATTATCGCCGCTTTAGCGGCAGGAAACTGCCGCTAAAGCGGCGATAATGTTATCGCTCGTCTTGAGAATATGGCCCACGATCTTTACAGATAACAACTTACACTTTTTCTTTGTGAAAACTCCTAAACATATATAAAGTACTTGTTTAACAACTAGTTACACATTATGCATATTTTAGAACCAATAAAACACCAGACTTTACTAACACTATGTTATTTAGAAATAAAAATACTTTCAAATTTAAAAATATCGTCTCAAATACTTAACCACTACTACAAAACACATAACACAGCTTCTTAATTTCTAATTTACTTTCGTAGTTGGTATGCAGACTTCAAATGTCACAAACGCATGCAATTCTTTTCTTGTCACACAGTACATGTAATGCACCGCTTTCATCAAGAATAGAACCAGTAATGCCACAATTTCCCTGTTGCTCCACACATAAATACATGTAAAGAACAAATCAAAATAGTTCCTTTTTTTTTTTGATTGCAAAACCTCTCTTTATTGGTTATTTTTGAACTTTCCATATAAACAGTTTTTTAAGGACACATACAGGTGAAAAGTTCAACGTATTGTATCAACACTTTCTAGAACATTCTACGACACGTGCAGGTTAAAAGTTCATCATTTTTTTAAACCAACTGATATTTTTTTGCAACATTTTCTCCAACATTTAACGGCACGTGGAGGTCAAAAGTTCACCATTCTTTCAAGTTTGAACTGCACCTTCCAAATACAATTAACAGGTGTGGTTGAGCTGAGCAAATTTCATCCTATAATATGTGCTCCACGTATAAACTGCTTTTTTATTAACCAATCACAAAGATGCTTTTCATCAAAACTAATATACACCCTACTTTTTAGGACATAATACATTTCATCTCCCAATCGGTTAAGATTTGTATGTAAAAAAAAAAGTAGTTCCCCATGTTTAAACATATCTCTCATTCTACGAATGCACTGCATGAGCTACAGACATTTATCCATATCTTCTAGCCATACCTTCAAAATGCTAGTATGGATTGTAGGACATAACTATGTTTTCTGGTGCAAGAGGTATGCAGAACAGAGACATATTGATTAAGACCTAGGATTACAAAATGTGCACATTAAATGGTTTGCACAGAAAGGATTGAAGTGGCACCAATTGCTCTCTTTGGTTAAAACCTGTTTGCATCTCCAACACCCTGATCTCATGATTGTGCACTGTGGTGGTAACGATCTAGGCACATTGACTGGGGTAGGTTTGAAAATGCTTATGAAAGACACCTTTGGACAATTGATGTTACTTTTGCCTCAAACTGTCTTTGTATATTCCAATATATGCCAAAGACAGAAGTGGAAATGGTCAAACCAATTTTGTCATAACTAAGATTGAAAAATCTAGGAAGAATGTCAACAAAGCTGTGTCTGCATACCTCAGAGACCATAGAATGGGGTCGATCTACAACAACAACATACGTTTTGATGTGGCTGATATCTACAGAAGTGAAGGATTACACTTCACACATGAGGGAAACCGAGTTTTCCTGATTAACCTGAAGCTGTGCATTCGCACTTACATGTAGCTCCAACTAATAAACACAAAGGCTCTTTTTAGAGCCGCCTTATATTCCCAATTTCGGCTTGCAGAGTGTCAGCTGCGGTTTGGCTAGAAGAGGGACACCTGCGGGCCGTTGGGCAGGCTCACAGAGGAAGAGCTGCGGCCCGTGGGCTCAGCTCACAGAGGGAGACCTATGAGCTGTTGGCTCGCAAAAGCACAGCACCGTACTGGCTCGCAGAGGGAGAGCTGTGGTCTGACTTGCAGAGGAAGACCAACGGGCCAACAGGCCTGCTAGCAGACACACAGCTATCAGTTAACGGGCTGGCTCGCAGAGATACAGCTGCGAGCCCTCCGAGCTGCAACCCGACGGGCTAATTCGCAGAGGGAGAGTAACGGGCCTACGGGCCTGCTAGCACAGACACAGCTACGAGCTAACGAGGTGGCTCAGAGAGGTAGAGCTGCGGGCCTCACGACTCGCAGACACAGAGCTGCGACCCGACGGACTTTCTTCTAAAGGCATAGCCGCGAGCTGATGATGTGGGGAGAGGCAGCGTAAAACGAGCTAATGAAGTGGCTCACAGAGGTAAAGCTGCGGGCCCGCCGGCTTGCAAACACAGAGCTGCGAGCCGACGGACTGGCTTCTAAAGGCATAGCCGCGAGCTGATGATGTAGGGGGAGGGAGCGTAACAGAAGTATCTCGCACAGACAGACCTGCGGGATATTTTCAGTATTGCCTCGCAGAGGTAGAATTACGGATCCGATGCCTTTTAGAGGGAGAGATGCGTGCTGACGGACTGAGTCACAAAATGGCTGACAGCTCGCAGTCGCAGAGCTGCAAGCCGACGGACTGGCTTCTAAAGGCATAGCCACGAGCTGGTGATGTGGGGAGAGGGACCGTGAAAGGGGTATCTCGCACAGAAGAGCTGCGGTATATTTTTAGTGTTGCCTTGCAGAGGTAGAACTACGGACCTGATGCCTTGTAGAGGGAGAGTTGTGAATAACAAAATGGCTGCCAACACTTCCTAGTTTCAGCAGTTCGCAGCCAATGAGCCGCAAGCTCGTGCTCGTAACGCCTCAGCCAATCAGATGTCAGAATTCTTAAATATCGATATCTGGAAATTTTGATATTTCTCTAAAACTACTGAACGGATTTACCAGATTTAAACAAAAGCGTGCTTTCTAGACCAAGACCTTTTTCTCTGCCAAATTTGGTGTAATTCCGTTCAGCAGTTTGACCTGTAGCCTTGTGTAAAGTTTCCTATGGAAATTGCATGGAGAAAACACGTTTTGGGACCCCCTTTTTCTTAGCCCCCCTTGACGAATCCCCCAAACTTTTAGGATAGGAGCTGACCTGAAAAGAGGAACTTTTTGGAAAATTTGGTAAAGAATCGTCAAACGACGCCAAAGTTATAAGCACATCAAAAAATGCTTTTCCTATGGAAACGTGGTCCTAACTATAACTACCTACTGGCAACCGCCAGTAGGTAATGTATATACATATATATATATATATACATATATACATATATATATATATATATATATATATATATATATATATATATATATAAATATATATATATATATATTTCAAAACTGTACGAATCAAGCGATCACTCAGAGGTTTATGCTCACACCAGTAGATGATTTATTCCAGGGTATGGATCTACTGGTGTGAGCATAAACCTCTGAGTGATCGCTTGATTCGTACAGTTTTGAAATTCTACAGTTGGCGCGCTCCGCCAACCATTTGCGATCCTCTGCAGAGGGCGGGGGTAGGCAGAAGGAGCCTTGAACCCAAAAATATATATATATACTTTCTACCCTATTATGCCTAAAGACGCCATCGATATATTTCATGAGAGAGTAACTGACGACATGAAGAAATTATATCACAAGATCAATCATAGTAAAAAAAGATTAAAATATCGTGATGTCCAATATGAAGATCTTATTCGCAAATTGCGCAACAACAAGGACATAGTCATTAATAAATCGGACAAGGGTGGCAATGTTGTCATATGGCCCCGTACACAATATATTGAAGAGGCACTTAAACAACTTTCTGACCCTGCTTGTTATGCCATCACTACTATGGCGGAATATAACAAGGCTAAGGAGAGTCTCAAGAAAGATCTGATGGGGTGGAAGAGACAAGGGCTGATTTCCAATCAGGAGTTTAAGTTTATGATGAATGACTTTCCTGTTATCCCTACACTGTACCTCATTCCCAAGATTCACAAACAGACTAGTCCAACACCCGGTAGACGTATTATTTCAGCCATTGGTGGTATGAGCGAACAGATCACACAATATGTGGATTATTTTCTTCAAACCCATGTACAGACACTTCCTTCTTTTATTAGGGACACCAGTGATTTTCTTGAAAAGATTCAACATATTACATGGGAAGATCATTTCTTGCTCATAACTATGGATATTGAATCACTCTATACGAGTATCAACCATCAAATAGGACTTACTGCTGTGAAAAATTACTTAGATAAAAGGCCTCTGACGTTCTACAATCATAATGTGATGCTCCTTGAAATGATTAAGTGGTGCCTTTTTAACAATTATTTTATGTTTAACAACAGGCTATATTGTCAAAAGTGCGGAGTGGCCATGGGAGCCTGCTTCTCTCCCAGCTATGCATGTTTACACGTTGGCTGGTGGGAGGAGCAGGTTCTCAGGGGGACTTTGGCTGGGATATGTGACAGTAATGTACAGCACTGGCTTAGATACATTGATGATGTGTTTTTTATATGGAAAGGTGACCTTGACAGTGCCAAATGTTTCATCAATGAACTAAATAGGAATGACATCAATCTTAGCTTTACATCTCACATCAGTCAGACACAGGTGGCATTCCTTGATACTATCATCTATGTATCGGGAGATAAATTAGAGTCTACACTTTTTAGGAAACCCACTGCGGGCAATGCTACTTTACATGCATCAAGCTCCCACCCTGGCCACCTCATCAAAAGCATCCCCTATGGAGAACTCTTGAGACTGAAACGTATATGTAGCACCGATGGTGAGCTCACTAGATGTACTCAAGAAGCTCTGGCTAGATTTAAAGCCAGAGGATACAGTGAGTCTGTGCTTAAGGAAGCTAGTGACAAGGTGGCCTTGAGAACAAGAGAGTCATTGATGGGCACTGTTAATGGACCTTTGGAGATAGGACTAAAGAGAGATGAGGATAATGCTCCCCGTCTTATCACCACATTTAATAGACAACAGAGACAGTTAAAAGCTATCATCAACAAAAATTGGCCCATATTGAGAACGGATGCTGTCTTAGCACCTTGCCTACCTATTAAACCATCTATTACTTATAGGCATGCAGTGTCCATGAGAAACCAATTAGTTAAAAGTAGCTCAGAAATAACATCTAGTGGCACTTGGTTACAACTAACCCTGGGCATAATACTTTGCTACGCTCACGGAGCATGCAAAGTTTGTGTTACTACGCACTACGCAAATTGCACGTAGCAGAGTAAAAAACTCTGCTAATCGACATAGCGTAGCAGCAGTATATTAAACACATACAAATGCTTTGTTAAAGCAATTTTCTATGCTAAAAGCATATAACAAATTCACAAAGGTGAACTTTGACAATGAAAATATCAAGCAATGAGAGAGGTGATGATTTTGGGTTCCCCCTAACCTAGGGGAGGACCAAGCAGATGCCTTGAACACAAAAAGCATATCATGTGAACGATTAAGTGGTGGTCCCTTCCTCCTAGGACCACCCCAAGCACAGTTATGGGCAAAAATACAATCCCAACCAAAGGCCCTGCAAAGCATTATGGGACGAGATTAGCAGTGGGCAGTGAATATTATAGTGTCCAATATCAAAATAATTCTACAAAGAGCTGCAGTTCAACTAGTCGTTACTAGATGTCCCTCACGAGTCAAATGCAAAAGCATTGAAATTATTAATACATCAAGCTGCAGTTCCACTAGTCGTTACTAGATGTCCCTCACGAGTCAAATGCAAAAGCATTGAAACCCTTTCATGAAGCTTTTGCATTTGACTCGTGAGGACATCTAGTAACGACTAGTGGAACTGCAGCTCTTTGTAGAATTATTTTGATATTGGATACTATAATATTCACTGCCCACTGTTAATCTCGTCCCATAATGCTTTGCAGGGCCTTTGGTTGGGATTGTATTTTTGCCAATAACTGTGCTTGGGGTGGTCCTAAGAGGATGGGACCACCACTGAATCGTTCAAAAGATGTGCTTTTTGTTTTCAAGGCATCTGCTTGGTTCTCTCCCTAGGTTAGGGAGGATACCAAAATCATCACCTCTCTCACTGCTTGTTAATTTATTGATTTCACTTTTGTGAAATGCTATATGCATTTTAGCATATAAAGACAGAGATACTTATTTTATCTTAACTTGCACTGTGCAAGATCCCTTTGGCAATTATTGTACAGTGCAGTCAAGCACACAGCTACGCACTACGCAATTTGCATAGCTACGTGTAGTTCAAAATGTACTTCATGTAGCTACGTGAAGTGCTACTACGCAAACTATGCCCAGGCTTAGTTACAACCGAAGAACGGCTTCCATAAATGCACATCTTGTAGGGCCTGTAAATTCGGTACCAATCGTACATCCTACACCACCCCGTTCAGTCCCAAAGAGATACAGATCAGAGGGCACTACACTTGCCGGACAGAATATGCTGTCTATGTTCTCACTTGTACTTGTGGCCTTAATTATGTGGGCAGCACAAAGCTCCAAGTACATGCCCAAATTCTTCAACACTTGAGAGCCATAGTAAATAATGATGCTACTTATCCGGTGGCCCGTCATTTTAAAGACATGCACAACAATGATCTTCAATGTCTTACTTTGTGATTGATGCCATCCCGAAGCTACGACGAGGGGGCAATAGAGAAAGAATGTTGAGGCAACTAGAGACCCGGCTAATACTAGAACTAGACAGCAAGGCCCCTTTTGGTCTGAACACAACTGAAGACATGTATACCTATCTGTAATCTGTGTATCCACTACGATATATGTTCTCTATGCACTCTGCATATCAGGAATTCAGTTTGGTTTTATCCCTAAACATGTACATACCAATTTAATTATTTACATTGTACATTACATCTACCTCGTATTCACATATTGTATGCATGATTAGAATTTATATCATTTTTCAGTTTATGACACCTCTATGTACATCCGCAGTTCCTAAATATGATTAAGTAGGTTACTGGCGTTGAATAATGTTTTTAGATTTAGGCGTATTTTGCACATGTATAGTACTTTTTGTTTTATGTATTATTATGGTATTACATATAGGCAGCACTATTTAGTTATCACTTTTAGGATCTTACAGCTTTTTATGGATTTTTTGGAATTATGTAATTTTAGAATGGATATGTTGCATTTATCCTTCTTATATTCAAATATGCGAGACATCAGTTGCATCCAAGTAGCCCTATTGCATTTATGCTGTTATAAAAGGCCTGCATGTATGTTTTAAACCTGTATTTATGCAAGGATTATTTATTTATTTTTTAACATATTTATATATTTTTATATTTATATATTTATATAACATATGTGTATTACAGATGTTTCAATTTTCCTAATGTATTTGAACTGTTCGTATATGAGGATTTTAAATGCACACTATTCGAATATGTTTTCTTATCTCCATATGGTACACTAGTAGTAAAGTCTGTTTTCCATGTTATCTGATCATGTGACACGGGTTTAGCATTTAAAAAATAGTCTTTCCGCAAAGCCAGCCATATGTGATCAAGGCCGTTGTACCCGCCGAAACGCGTCATGGCAGGCAGTTGAGAGAAATAAAAATTACTTACTTTTTGCCACAAAGAGGAGTTTGCCCGTTCCTTTTCGCTGCATCAGGAGGTTGAGGAATGTTTGCAGTCAACGATATATATATATATATATAGATATTACCGACTGGCGGTCGCCAGTAGGTAGTTATAGTTAGGACCTATTATCCATAGGAAAGCGTTTTTTGATTTGCCAATATCTTTGGCGCCGTTTGACGAATCTTCGCGAAATTTTCAAAACTAATGGTTCACTCAGGTCAGCTGCATCTTGAACATTTGGGGGTGATTCGTCAAGCGGGGGCCGAGATAAAAGTGGGGTCCCAAAACACGTTTTCTCCATGTTAATTTCCATAGGAATTTTGAAACAGGCTACAGCTCGAACTGCTGAACGGAATTACACAAAATTTGGCAAAAAGGTAGGTCTTGGTCTAGAAAGCGTGCTTTTTTTTAAATGGTGTAAATCCGTTTAGTAGTTGCTGAGAAATTCAAGAAATAAAAATATCGATATCTGAGCACCGAGGAGGATTCGCGAACCCTCCCGAGCACGAGCTTAATTCTGATTGGCTGCCAACACTCCAAACAAGCATTGGCATAGCCAATAGGTCTCGCCTTTGGGACCTTCTAAGTCATCAAAATTAAAACTGAATATATAAGAGTTTACATTTACCACTAGTATGATAGTATTAGGATACAATTCATACAAAAAAGGGAAATAAACTGGTCAGTGTGGAAAGGAACTTCTAAAGAGGTTAAGAAAAGACAGTGTGCAGTGCAACTAAAGGGATTTCTAACAGATTTGATTAAAGCCTGCATGTGAGGTGAGATGGTATATTGTTACTTTTAGTCCAGAATGTTTCTTTTTGTTAACTGCTTGTTAAATGTTTCTTTTTGTTAACTGAGAGTGCTCTGTGCTTCCTGCACTCAGCAGATAATTAGTTTTCAAATTCCGGGCTCTGCCGGAGGCACTGTGATTAGACCTGTCTTAAAAACTTTCCGGCGGCAGACCGGCTGGCTGAGACACTCTTGGTTACTCAGCGAGTCCGTTTCATTTTGCAACATTTCATTTTGCAACATTTCTTTTGTCAGTCTGTTAATTATTAAATGCATATATGAATTATCAGGCATGAATTATCAGGCGGACAGAAGAAATGTTGCAAAATGAAATGGACTCGCTGAGTAACCAAGAGTGTCTCAGCCAGCCGGTCTGCCTCTGAAGCCTCTGGAAAGTTAAAGAAGGGATTAGCAGAAGGGAGCTGCAAAGGAGATACAAGCGACCCCAGCTCTACCCCTGCCCCCTCCTCCAATGGCCGCACCACAGAGCCCGAGAGGCAGCAACGGAGGAGCAGGAACTGTCTGCAGACTAGCCTAGCCCTGATTTTCCCAGCTCCCATTAAAGTGCTCAGTGAGGCTTGTGCCTGATTTATGAACTCGTCTGCTCTTTGCTAGTTTTGGGCACCCACCCAGCACTGGAGAACATATCCTCCTGGGGGATGCGCTGCAGGCTCCCGGGCAGGGCAGGCTGTGCCTTCCCTCCTCCTCGTGCTGCCTGAGCTGCTTGTCCCGCATACGAGAATTACCGTCCATTTCCCACAGAAGCTTTGATGTATTGTGCAGCCAGCTCTGACATGCTTATTAAATTAACCTCGCGCTTCTTAGGCCTTATCAAAGACGAGCTGGGCTTTGTGCACCTCTGTCAACTGTCCTTTTATGATGCTAAGCACCTCTGTATTACTTTCACTTGCAAATCCGCCTCCGCATCCTCCCGACCTCAGCACCTTTCAATGCCTAGCTTTTCAAAGGTGAAAAGATCTTTGTTGCGCAACTACGCAAAATACGAGGTGCCTTCAAGTCTGCCGCTGTCACGCAGCTAGAGTGGCCGTACGTGCTGCACATTAATGTATTCAAAGAAATCTTAGGAAGGCCCAACAGAAGGCATCGCATCCTACAAGCGACACTAGAAATGCTCAAGCGAACAACGGAAAGCGGGGCGGGGGATATGGACTAAAAAACTCCCCGGTCTCGGTGCGTGCTCCGCTGCAATCATCATCATGGGAAATGGAAACAGGATTTTTATTTTTCAACTCTGGCTACTTCAACTACAGCCCAAGTGAGAGGGAGGAGTGATGTAGGGGAGGGGGGAAGAACAGCTTGAATGGAATCGAGGGTCAATTTAAAGGAGGAGTCCGAGAGGAAGGAAGATTTCAAAGGAAGCACACAAACAGAATGCGCAGGGCCTGCTCTTAATGTCAAGAACAAAGAGCCACCTCCGTGTCCGGAATACCGACGCAGTGGATAAAACACAGTAATAAACAAGCATTTCAAAGAAAAGCAGGGCGGCGCGTTAAGATCAATTAGTAAACTGATAAGCGAAAGCACGTGACCCAACAGGAATGCAGCTGCCAGCCTGCTCACTCCCGAGAGCAAAACGCCATGGGAGTGAACATTTTAAGAAGTGGTGGGACATGCACCCGCCTTTGGCCAATTGCGTGCTTTCATTTTTTGAAAGCCACACGCAAAGGCCAATAGAATGTGACAACCACAAGCATGAGCTTACAGAAAGCTTTCAGAATGTCTGGAGTGATTCCAAGAGGCCCTCTCCTAGAGCAGCGCATGCACGGTGCGCTAGGCTCGACCTAAAAAGGAAGTGTTGGCAGCCATCTTGTGACTCTGTAAAACCGAGTCACAAGAAAAAGAAATAAAAAAGATGAAAAGGAAGGAAAGAGGGCAGGGTAGAAACACCCTGATCCCCTAGGCCTGCTCAGGGGGTCAGGCCCAAAAAAAGCATTTTTTAAAAATAATTTCGGCTGAATTCGCGCTTCGTTTTTGAAAGCCCCCGGGTGGGCCAGATCCCGGGGGCAATCCTTATTTATGTAGCGGGGGCCCGTGGGACCCCCGCAGCCCCGGTGACTGCCACCTCCCCGGGGCTCTATAATTTATGCACGGGGGCATGCGCCCCCCCCCCGCAGCCCGGGGTCCGCCACCTCCCTGGGGCTTTGATACAAAAATGTGTGGGGGGGCTCCTGCCCCCCCACGCTGCCCCGGGGACCGCCACCTCCCCAGGGCAATCCTTATTAATGTGTGGGGGGCCTCACGGGCCCCCAAACCCCGGGGACCGCCACCTGCCCGGGGCTTTAATATAAAAAAGTGGGGGGGGTCTCCGTGCCCCTCTTCACACTGCCCTGGGGACCGCCAACCCCCAGGGCTGGCTCTTTCAATGTCCCGGGGTGCCCACCCCTGGGACATTGCTGTTTGCTATGACAGGGCGGGAGCACAGCTCCTGCCCTGCCCGTAGCACACTCCTGCTTTGCTTCGTTGAAGCAACAGCTTCAACGAAGCAAAGCAGAATTGCTTTTGGGCAAGGGGAGCTGCATGTCAGCAGCTCCCCTTGCCCAAAAGCAATGCTGGCTCCCACGGGAGGAGGGAAGCCGGCATGGACCATGGGGGCATTGGGGCTCCCCCCACGGTCCCCAATGCTAAGGGCTAGCTCCGGGGGATGGGGTCCCCGGGGCCTAAAGTGGCCCGGGAGGGGGACCACGCGGCCCCCTCCCATTTAATTTTTTTTTTAAAATTTAAACGGCAGGCCGGCCCAAGGGGATGCGGTCCCTGAGGCCAATAGTGGCCTAGGGAAGGGGGGCCATGCGGCCCCCTTCCCAATAATTTTTTTTTTTAAAAGAGGCCATGCCCCGGGGGATGGAGTCCCCGGGGCCTAAAGTGGCCCAGGGACGGGGGGCCACGCGGCCCCCCTTTGATATAAATAAATTTTAAAAAGGAGGCCATGCCCCGGGGGATGGGGTCCCCGGGGCTGAAATTGGCCCAGGGAAGGGGGGCCACGCGGACCCCTTCCTGTTTACAAAAATAAAAAATTTAAATAGGGGTCAGGCCCTGGGGATGGGGTCCCCAGGGCCCCAAAAATACTAAAAGAAAAGGGGCCACACAGCCCCCCTTCTAAAAAAATATATTTAAAAAAAGCCGTCATCTCACCGGAGGCCCTGCCCCCTCCCTGCACCACTCTGCAAACGTGCCCCCTGGCGCGTTCTAAGTTGGGGAATTAAGCCCCCTTGAATACTGAGGGTCCCTGGGGGCCAACTAGCCCACCAGATACCTCCAGTAAGTGCCACAGAGCTGGATTGCAGAGAGGTGGTCCGAGGCCATGCCCCTTTTTACACCACTCTGTAAACACGCCTCTTGGCGCACTGCTGGTGGGGCAATGAGGTCCTCTTGTGTCCTGAGGACCTCAGGACACAAGTGGACTTCATCCCCCTAGCAGTAGTGCACCAGGAGCCGCGTTTGCAGAGTGGTGTAAAAAGGGGGCTTGGCCTCGGACCACTTTCAGCAATCCAGCTGTGTGGGGCTTACTGGTGGTACCTGGTGGGCTAGTTGGCCCCCAGGGAGCCTCATGAGGAGAGGGGACTTCATCCCCCAACCAAGAGTGCGCCAGGAGGTGCGTTTGCAGAGTGGTGAAGAAAGGGGGCGTGGCCTGTGTCTACCTCTCAGCAATCCCACTGTGTGGGGCTTACTGGAGGTAAGAGGTAGGCTAGTTGGCCCCTAAGGACCCCCAGCAGTGAAGGGGACTTCAATCCCCATCGAAGAGCGTGCCAGGGAGCGCGTTTGCAGAGTGTTGGTCAAAGGGGGCATGGCCTGTTATAAGAACTTAGCAATCCTGCTGTGTGGTACTTACTGGAGTTAATAGGAGGGGTAGTTGGCCCCCAAGGATGTCCTTGGGTCCTCCAGTAAGTCCCACACAGTAGGATTGTAAGACGTCTTCGGAGGCCATGCCCCCTTTCTCCACCACTCTGCAAACACGCCTCCTGGCAGACTACAGGATGGGGATGAAGTCCACTTTACTCCTGAGGGACTTTGGGGGCCAAGAAGCCCTCCTGGTAGCTCCTGTAAGTCCTATGCAGTGGAATTCCTGAGCGCTGGTCAGTGGCCAAGCACCCTTTCTCTACCACTCTGCAAACGCTACTACTAGTTAAAGAAGCATGTTTCTGCACCTCTGACTTAAAGGTAGTTTTAATCCCCCTGCCCTATTATGTACTAGGGCCTTACAGGGGAGGTCATGCCAATCACAGGGGTACCCCAACCCATAGTGTACCCTAGTGTATGTAGGTGTTTTCACTGTATTCTAAGTGTCTTTTAGCATAGCACTGGCTCTAGGCCTGGTTGGGCAGAGTCAGTTACCACCAGTACCTGTCAGCAAAAAGTTGGCGGCACAGGATGACTTTGCAACAAGGCCTCTTTCTGCACCTCTGTTGGTTCTTTCTGTATATCTCTTGCTTCTTTCTGCACCTTTCTTTGTCTTTCTGGACTTCTGTTGCCTCTTTCTGCATTTCTCTTGCTTCTTTCTGCGCCTTTCTTCCTCTTTCTGCACATGTCCTACCTCTGTACGGCATAGTTAGAAATTAGCATTTAAAAAACCTTAGAAATTCACTGAAAAAACCATAGGTTTCAGGGACGTTATAGTTAGAAAGTAGCATTTAAAAAACCTTTGAAATTCAATGAAAAAACCATAGGTTTCAGGCACGTTATAGTTAGAAATTAGCATTTAAAAAACCTTTGAAATTCACTGAAAAAACCATAGGTTTCATGGACGTTGTAGTTAGTTGGACATTTCACTCGTACAAAACCAGTGAAATTCGTCCGTTATAGTTAGTTCAGCTAACTATAACTCGCGCCCTCGCAATGCACTGCTGATGACGTCACATATTACATCATTCATGACATGGTCGATGACATCACTGATGACATCTCAAATGACATCACTGATGACATCACTGATGACTTCATCCACGTGATAATCTGATGCAACTCCTCACACCCTAATATAACTTTTGATACACCCACTCTAAAATACAGACTATCATTTTCTAAACCATAGACACACCAATACCAGTTACTACATACCCACTCACTGATTCCTAAGTCTACACACACATCCACTCATTCACCCACACAGTCACTCATACTTTCGGTCACTCAGCAGTACAGCACTATCATATGCACTCATATACCTATATAGACACTCGCACACCGCCACTCATCCATAGAGTTACTCACACACCTAGTCAGTCATGCAAAGAATCAATCACATTACCATTTACTCACCTATACAGTTATACACACACCACCTCACTTATTCATACAGATACTAACACATACTAACACTCCTATACAATCACTGATACAAGCACACACTCATCCATACAGCCACTCTCACAATCACTCACTCTCGCATATAGTTATTTATATACTCCAACACTCACATATACTGCCTTTCACATATGTAGTTACTCACACATGTACCACAGAGACATCCATTCACTCACCAACACACACACTCACCCACCCATACAGCCCTTCACAGATGCACTCTTGAACCTATACACCCAGTGAATCACCCAGTCACACATCTATGCACAGAGTCACACACCCCCCACCCACCCACACAGACACTCAGGCACCCATACAGATACTCAGACAACCAATTAACAACCCATATAGACACTCATTTCGCTACTCACCAACCCATGCAACCGCTTACACACCAACTGACATAGTCTTACAGACATTTACACAGTTTAGTCACTAACCCATGCATTCAGTAAGACACGTTAAATCACTGACTTATACAGACAGTCACGCACCTACTAAATCATCCATTCACACAGTAATACACCCAGTCATTCTTCAATACACCTTTGCATATATATTTATAAAACTTATTTAAACTTTACAGAATAACACAGTCACTGGATGATGTCATCAGTGATGTCATTTGAGATGTCATCAGTGATGTCATCAGTGATGTCACTGACCATGTCATGATTGATGTAATATGTGACGTCATCAGCAGTGCATTGCGGGGGCGCGAGTTATAGTTAGCCGAACTTACTATAACGGTCGAATTTCACTGGTTTTGTACGAGTGAAATGTCCAACTAACTATAACGTCCATGAAACCTATGGTTTTTCAGTGAATATATATAGATATATATATATCCACAAAACTCCAATCTTCACTCACTTTCATAGAGAATGGAAAACAGGAGCACAGACCACAATTCGGTGCAGGTTTAAAGTTTATTCAGTTTCACCAAACACAGCAGCATGACGCGTTTCGACCCCGGAGGGACTTGATCATATATATATATATATATATATATAAATATAAATATATATATATATTATCTACTGGCGGTCGCCAGTAGATAGTTATAGTTAGGACCACGTTTCCATAGGAAAAGCATTTTTTGATGTGCTTATAACTTTGGCGTCGTGTGACGAATCTTTACGAAATTTTCCAAAAGTTCCTCTTTTCAGGTCAGCTCCTATTCTGAAAGTTTGGGGGATTCGTCAAGGGGGCTAAGAAAAAGGGGGTCACAAAACGTGTTTTCTCCATGCAATTTCCATCTGAACCTTTAGACAAGGCTACAGGTCAAACTGCTGAACGGAATTACGTGAAATTTGGCAGGGAGAAAGGTCTTGGTCCAGAAAGCACGCTTTTGTTTAAATGGGGTAAATCCGTTCAGTAGTTTTTGACAAATATCAAATTTTCCAGATATCGATATTTGAGAATTCTGACATCTGATTGGCTGAGGCGTTACGAGCTCGAGCTTGCGTCTTATTGGCTGCGAACTGTTGAAACTAGGAAGTGTTGGCAGCCATTTTGTTATTCACAACTCTCCCTCTACAAGGCATCAGGTCCGTAGTTCTACCTCTGCGAGGCAACACTAAAAATATACCGCAGCTCTGTCTGTGCGAGATACCCCTTTCACGGTCCCTCTCCCCACATCACCAGCTCGCGGCTATGCCTTTAGAAGCCAGTCCGTCGGCTCGCAGCTGTGCGACTGCGAGCTGTCAGCCATTTTTTGACTCAGTCCGTCAGCTCGCATCTCTCCCTCTAAAAGGCATCGGATCTGTAATTCTACCTCTGCGAGGCAATACTGAAAATTTTCCGCAGGTCTGTCTGTGCGAGATACTCCTTTTACGCTCCCTCCCCCGCTTTACATCTGTGAGCCACTTCGTTAGCTCGTTTTACGCTGCCTGTCCCCACATCATCAGCTTGCGGCTATGCCTTTAGAAGCCAGTCCGTCGGGTCGCAGCTCTGTGTCTGCGAGTTGTAGGTCCGTAGTTCTAACTAAAAATACACCGCAGCTCTATCTGTGCGATATACCCCTTTCACGGTCCCTCTCCCCACATCACCAGCTCGCGGCTATGCCTTTAGAAGCCAGTCCGTCAGCTCGCAGCTCTGTGTGTGCGAGACATGGGGCCCGCAGCTCTACCTCTCTGAGCCACCTCGTTAGCTCGTAGCTGTGTCTGTGCTAGCAGGCCCGTAGACCCGTTACTCTCCCTCTGCCTGTTAGCCCGTCGGGTTGCAGCTCAGAGGGCTCGCAGCTGTATCTCTGCGAGCCAGCCCGTTAACTGATAGCTGTGTGTCTGCTAGCAGGCCTGTTGGCCAGTTGGTCTCCCTCTGCAAGTCAGACCACAGCTCTCCCTCTGCGAGCCAGTACGGTGCTGTGCTTTTGCGAGCCAACAGCTCGTAGGTCTCCCTCTGCGAGCTGAGCCCACGGGCCGCAGCTCTTCCTCTGCGAGCCTGCCCAACGGCCCGCAGGTGTCCCTCTGCTAGCCGAACCGCAGCTGACACTCTGCGAGCCAAAATTGGGAATATAAGGCGGCTCTAAAAGAGCCTTTGTGTTTATTAGTTGGAGCTACATGTAAGTGCGAATGCACAGCTTCAGGTTAATCAGGAAAACTCGGTTTCCCTCATCTGTGAAGTGTACTCCATCACTTCTGTAGATATCAGCCATATCAAAACGTATGTTGTTGTTGTAGATCGACCCCATTCTATGGTCTCTGAGGTATGCAGACACAGCTTTGTTGACATTCTTCCTAGATTTTTCAATCTTATGACAAAATTGGTTTGACGATTTCCACTTCTGTCTTTGGCATATATTGGAATATACAAAGACAGTTTGAGGCAAAAGTAACATCAATTGTCCAAAGGTGTCCTTCATAAGCATTTCCAAACCTACCCCAGTCAATGTGCCTAGATCGTTACCACCACAGTGCACAATCATGATATCAGGGTGTTGGAGATGCAAACAGGTTTTACCCAAAGGGAGCAATTGGTGCCACTTCAATCCTTTCTGTGCAAACCATTTAATGTGCACGTTTTGTAAACCTAGGTCTAAGTCAATACGTCTCTGTTCTGCATACCTCTTGCACCAGAAAACATAGCTATGTCCTACAATCCACACTAGCATTTTGAAGGTATGGCTAGAAGATATAGATAAATGTCTGTAGCTCATGCACTGCATTCGTAGAATGAGAGATATGTTTAAACATGGGGAATAACTTTTTTTTACATACAAAACCTTAACCGATTGGGAGATGAAATGTATTGTGTCCTAAAAAGTAGGGTGTATATTAGTTTTGATGAAAAGCATCTTTGTGATTGGTTAATAAAAAAGCAGTTTATATGTGGAGTACATATTATAGGATGAAATTTGTTCAGCTCAACCACACCTGCTAATTGTATTTGGAAGGTGCAGTTCAAACTTGAAAGAATGGTGAACTTTTGACCTCCACGTGCCGTTAAATGTTGGAGAAAATGTTGCAAAAAAAAATATCAGTTGGTTTAAAAAAATGATGAACTTTTAACCTGCACGTGTCGTAGAATGTTCTAGAAAGTGTTGATACAATACGTTGAACTTTTCACCTGTATGTGTCCTTAAAAAACTGTTTATATGGAAATTTCAAAAATAACCAATAAAGAGAGGTTTTGCAATCGAAAAAAAAAAAGGAACTATTCTGATTTGGTCTTTACATGTATTTATGTGTGGAGCAACAGGGAAATTGTGCCATAACTGGTTCCATTCTTGATGAAAGCGGTGCATTACATGTACTGTGTGACAAGAAAAGAATTGCATGCGTTTGTGAGATTTGAATTCTGCATACCAACTACGAAGGTAAATTAGAAATTAGGAAGGTGTGTTATGTGTTTTGTAGTAGTGGTTAAGTATTTGGGACGATATTTTTAACTTTACAAGTATTTTTATTTCTAAATAACATGGGGGCATATTAGCAAGACCCACGTTAAAATTATCGCCGTTTTAGCGGCAGGAAACTGCTGCTAAAGCGGCGATAATGAGCTTGCTAATATGCGTTATAGAATTCAATAGAAGCCCATGTTAGATGTGCAGGACATCTAACATGGGCTTCTATTGGAATTCCATAACGCATATTAGCAAGCCCATTATCGTCGTTTTAGCGGCAGTTTCTTGCCGCTAAAACGGCGATAATTTTAACGTGGGTCTTGCTAATATGCCCCATAGTGTTAGTAAAGTCTGGTGTTTTATTGGTTCTAAAATATGCATAATGTGTAACTAGTTGTTAAACAAGTACTTTATATATGTTTAGGAGTTTTCACAAAGAAAAAGTGTAAGTTGTTATCTGTAAAAGACTGTGGGCCATATTCTCAAGATGAGCGATAACATTATCGGCGCTTTAGCGGCAGTTTCCTGCCGCTAAAGCGGCGATAATGTTATCGCCATTCTTGTGAATATAGCCCTGTATGGGTTTGGAAATTCCATGCAGCGCTAATTTCGATTTGTATATCTATTCCGGCGAGATAAACAGAATGTCGCACGTTTGGACATTATGCTCAGTCTGGAAATAGTGGAGAAGGGGTCACAGTAGAAAATTCATGTGTTATTAAGTTAACAGAGATGGAAAAAAAAGAAGAAATGTTATGTGCACAGTTTGTGGTCTAATGTTTTACACTGAGAGGTAGATTTCAATGTCAGTCAAGGCTGGTGTGGTACTGCGAGGCTTTGCATTTGGGTGTTCTTAGGAAATCTAAGTTGTTAGGGAGCGTTTCTTCAGAAGTCATTTTTTTTACATATGTGAGAGATAAAAAATAAATGAAAATGTTCTTTGTATATTTTCTGTACGATTTTCTTCACAGTGGTAAAGTAAATGTGATTATTAGTGATAGTAATTCTTACGGTGTGTTCCTCTGCTGAATATACGCAGGCGTTTAAGTGGTCCGGGTGTTATTAGTAGTAGGCTCCCCCATCCCTTTAAGAGAGCCGCCAATTTTTTCATCCCAGTTAAAGGTGTTAATATACGTATAGTAAATGGATGACACATAAAAAGTTTGGAATTATAACTTCATTTACTCTGTCTACCTTTCAGCACCATTTTGTGCCCCCAGCAGTACTGTTTATAAAAATAATCTAATACAGCTTTTTGTATTAAAAAAAGTAGCACTTATAGGTTTATTGGCATATTGGTAGAATTTGTACTATATAAAGAATGTTGCATTCAGTTTCAATGGTAAAACAATGCACTGTATTATGTAGGAAATATTACATATGGATAGATTGTGATGTCATTTTTTTACTGTAAGGTACATTTGAGTATAAGTGAAAACAGGTGATATACTGCGAACCCGTTCTGAATGTGCACAGATTACATAGAGAGTAAATGGACAAAGTAAACGTGCACGTTGCTTTGTGTATGTATGCATGGTTTGAATCATTTGATGATACTTTAAGACATAATCTAAACAATATTTCTGCTTTACAATTGGGTACAGTGCACAGTGTTAGTAGTTAGTGACTAGATGCTGGTAAAGGTATTATTTATTGCTCGTTCGTATGAAATAAAGGTGGAGAGGGGCGTTTCTTTACAAGAGATATTTTATAAATGTGTGAGAGATAAAAAATAATTTAAAATGTTCTTAGTAAATTTTCTATATGATTTTTTCACACTAGTAAACTAACTGTGATTATAAGTGATGAAAATTGTTAGGGTGTGTCTCTGTGCTGAATATACGCAGGACTTTAAGTGGACTGGGTGTTACCGGTGCTGAACACTGCTACCCTTTTTAGACACCCGCATTTTTTTTCATCCCACTTAAAACCCTCAATATACGTATATTAAAGGAACGGTACAATAAAAGTTTAGGGATTACACCTCCGTTTCCTCTCCTCATGTGTCATCCCCATTTTGCGCAACAAACAGTAGTGTTTAGAACAATTAAGTAAGAGAGCTTTATTTAGTATGAAAATAGCACTTATACCTTTATTAGCATGTTCATGGGATCTGTAGTGTAAAGAAAAGGTCGTAATCAGTTTCAATGGTACAAAAGTGACGTAACATATGTTTGAAAGATTACATGGTTTTAGGAGTAAGGTATAGAGGTAACAAATAAGCAGTATAGTTTGTTATGTTTAAACTAGTATGTAGTTTTGTAAATCAGATACGGCGTTGATTTGTGCAGCACACAGTACACCCACAATGACCCTGGAACATATCCCTGAATGCCTTGGCACACTGCAGCACACATCCAAACGCCAAGTAGGCCCCCATCCACAATGTGAACAGAGTGCCCCCCCTCTATCACCAATATCACAACCTACCCTTGCACATATGCTGAATCCAACAAACCAGCAGATCCGTGACCCACACTGACTATGCAAGTAACACTGCATTTTGGATAGCATAGGAGCTGTGCAAAGAAAATGACATGGCCCACGAAGCGACATGGACGGAGCCAAGTGCGGATCACATCCTCAATGGAGCAGGTCACACTCCGACGTGGCCGTGGGCAACCACAACCCAAGCCTTACAATACACGCAGCAGACCAACAATGCACCAGGCCAAAAAATAAGTCCGCAAGCACACATCACCCAAGTCAAAAGCAAAACAGGCCCCGAAAACCACACAATCCAAAGGCACCCCGTCTGAAGGGGAGAAGGCTACACGAAATCAGAGGTGCAGGGGCAATTCCCCCACAATGCAGCCCACACACAGCAATCACAGAACATCAGCAATCAAGGCAATGTGGTACAAAACTCCCCTCATACGCGTTCTGTGTCCGGTGTGTAAGGCGGGGTGATGGCTGCATGGCTGTGTGCCCTTGACACATCAGACTGCGTAGGTGATGGGACTGCATCAGATGTCATCCAGCACCTATGCAAAAACAATGTCTGGCTCACAGAGGCGGAGCTTGCCAAAGGGATACACCCCCATTGCACATGCGACAGTCAGTTCTTCCCTGTGTTGGGACGAGGCTCATTGTGGCACACGAGTGGACAATCTTTACAACACACCTCGCAGTTAGACACCAGTGGAGTGGCATAGGCTTTATTGGCATGTGCGTGTCAGTACGGACAAGGCAACGGCCACAACAGGCACGGACATGCTTAAGACACTTACACGCAGCATGGGTACATGTCGAGGGGCAGATGATGTTGAGGCTCAAATGGAAAATATTGATCACATATGGCAACGCTCACAGCCCACCTTGCCTTGCTGGACGAGTCATGTGTTGTTTGGCGTCTGCACAGTGCCCCGTGTGAGGGGGCACAACTGACTGTATGTGGGGTCTGCATGGTGCTCTGCCTCTGGGGTGCGGCTATTGTCTGCTCTGCCGACAGTGATCAGGTGTGAGGGTCCGACAGGTTCGCATGTCGTGCTACATCGCCATGTGTGTGCTCTCACCCAGCAGTGTGTCCCAATTGGCAATGTTGCGAAACGACGCTGTGTTGCTCGGACCATGGACCTGCGTTGCCTTAGACAGGTGTGTGTGCACACGCGTTATTCCACGCACATGCATCCAGAGCCCGACCGACGGGAGACGTGTGCTCTGTTTTGGTGGGATATGTGAGCAATCCCCACTGTGCAACAAGTTGTTGGGCCATGTGCTGTGGGTGGCAATAGGATGTGGCTGCAGGTACGTAGTTACTCGTCCATGAATGCCCGTGCAGCTTCATGTTCCAATAGTACGTCGTTGTCGTGTTCAAGGAATACCAGGGTGAGCCAATCCACAGCCCAATAGGGAAGCGCCTCGATGTGGTCACTGCAGACGAGAAATTGTGCCATCTCCCATGCACAACTACCAATACATACGCAGTATTTCAAGGCATCCCATGCACGGCTGTCTCGGTTACACTCCTGTTTGTGATCCAACAGGGGGCGCAAACACAAGTCATAGTCCAATTCATCAACAGTTGTGTTGGATAGGCAGAGATCCATGGGACACTCGAATGTGCATGTTCGGCAGTGGAACCAGGGCTGGGCGCAGGTGACGTGGGCAATGCGGAAGCTGAGCCTGTAACTGATCCGCAGCACTGCCAGTGGCAGTGCACTTAGTAAATGCAGCATACATGCACGGTACTGTTCCACGTGACGGGTGTTGTGCATGTGCCCGGTATGGCCTGCCATTGCGTTGCTGCGTCTCGTGAACAGGCACTCTTCAGGACTGCGGCTGTTGTGTGGAGGATATGCCACAGCTCTGAGCAATAATTTGAATGTGTGTGCAACGTTGTGGGACATGGGTTGCTGTTTCCGTGGGTGTCAAGGCCTTCCCATGTGGGGGTACCACAGGCAGGGGCTTCTATGTGTGGGCTGTAGATAAGTCGGATGGTTTATTTGCGGAATGCGTGGTGTGGAAGTCATCCCCATCTGCCATTGTATCTCTATCAGGGTGTTCCAGGCGCGTTCGGGACCAAGGTCAGAGGTGCAGGTGTCCTCCCGGCTTCTGCATTGGGACAATGGTGCTTTCATCCCTGATGTTTGTCTCACTACTACTATCGTTTTGTGATGTGGCTTTGGCGCTGAGATTGGGACACGGCCTTGGGCTCATGGTGTACGGATGGCGATGCACACACATATGTTGGCATGTGGAGCCAGGTGCCCGTGCGTCCTTCCGCTGCTTGTGCTATCTCACTCCGTCTCTCTCCCTCGCTCTCTCCCTCTGTTTCGTTTGTTGCGCGCATGGCACACCATCTTGTCTTGGATTTGGTCTACCGGGCTGTGTGCTACGGATTGTCCAGTGGGAGCAGCTAGGACTCATCCTAGGGGTTGTTTCTGCTTTTGTTTGTGTGGTGTTTTGTGTTGGTGGTTGCATTGCTGTATGACTGATTCTCCATTTTCTGGTCACGCATGTACGTTTATTTTGCTGCTTGTGCGACATGAGGCAAGATGTTTGTTTTGGGGTTGGTGGTGTTGGTGTGCAATTTCTTTGTCCGGTGTTGGGGGTGGTGCCGGGGGTGGGGGTGTTCCGGGTGTGGGATGGGGTCCTGGGGTGTTGGCAGTGGGTGTTGTGGCCCTGTTGGGTGTCCGGGCCGCATGATGAGTTGCTCCATGGCATCTGTTGCCCTTCGGATGTGGCCCTGGGCTGTGCTTCCTATTGTGGTGCTTGCTGCCGTCCAACTTTACACCAGGTCAGAGCAGGTGTAAATTTCCTGGTGCTAATGTGCCTTATCGCCCGTTTTGTGTTTTTATCGGGGATGTGGCTGGTCGTTGTGAATGTTGAGGTTTGCTGTTGTCTCGGCATTTGTCACGGGAATGCCTACTCTGCATCTCATTAGCGATATTTGCGAGGGTCGTCTGTGGCGATGTTTTTTGAGGCTGCTATCGCGGGTATACTGGTGCTGTGGGCTGTTAACACCGGCTTGTGAATGGGGGGGTAAATTTATCATGAGTTTGGCTGCGATAAAGTGCCGTTAATTCGGCGATGGCTCCTTGTAAATATGTCCCTTAATCTTTCCCCACTCTCCATCTCCATGTCGGTGGTTTTTGTTGCTGTCTAACAGTTGATCTGTACTTGCTCATGTACATCCACAATGAAATGTAAGCCTGTACCATATTTTTGCTAATATGGTGCAGTGTTATGCTTGCTAAGTTGCCGATAGAAGTGTTAAACTAATAAGGGTAACGTTTACATGTGCCATTTAGTTGAGAATATCACTCTTAAGTATACAGATAACAATTTTACAAAATAGTATCTACAAAGTTATCTGTAGTGGGTTGCAGAGGAAGTGGCGTGGGATGGTGGGGTGCATGGGACGTGGGGGTGGGGCGGGGGGGCGAGGGGAAAAGTAGGAGGTAGGTGAGTCACATATAAAATGGGAAGGTGAATCTAAATAATTCAATAAATACGTGCTGTATGTCGGAGGACACTACCTGCCACCCTACTGTTCCCTTATTCCGCTCTAGTACCATGCAGCATTTCCTCTGCAAGCCGCCACTGGAACTTATATAATTGTATGTGATTATTTTGACATATTGAACAGATATAACAAATAATTGAAACTTTTTTTTCATTCGCAGAAAATTATTTTGTTTGGATTAAAAATTGAAAATGCCTAGAAGAACTGAAAAAAAAGGAAAAACAAAAAGGCAATCTACTTAAAGAAAAGTCAAAAATGTGCATTAGAAGAAAATGAGAGTACTACAAAAATAGTTTCTTCTGGTAAAAACTAAGGGTGGGCGTAATTTGCGTAGTCGCGTTACGCAAATCTCCGCGAAATTGCTAAAAATTTCCGCGAGCACGCGGAGATTCCGCAAAATCGCGGAATTGCTGGTCCCGTCTGTTCACGATGTGTTTTTGCGTGCTCGCGGGGAAATATATCGCTAACTTGCCCATGCGGTCGCTAACGGGCGCGGCCATCTTGTTTTCACTTGTCCCGCCCGCTCGCGATGGTGTTTCCTGTTCCGGGTCGCGTATTGCATGCTCCCGCCCGCTCGCGATGCTTATTTCCAGTTCCGGGTCGCGTATTGCATGCTCCCGCCCGTTCGCGATAAGGGTTTCCTGTTCGGGAACGCGCATTACGTGTTCGCGACGCTTTTGCGTGCTCGGGGGAAATATCGCGCGAACTTGCCCATGCGGTCGCAATGGGCGCGGCCATCTTGTTTTGCAGTCTATTGCTATGGTTCTGGGCCTGCTTTTCAATCCTCCCTCTATCTTTTCAATCCTTTGTTTCTGTAAACTTTTTTGGGTCTTTTTTATTTATTATCTATCTCTCTATTTTCCTGATTCTATATTTTGAGTTTTTTTCTACTTTTTGTGTGTTTTTAACTACTTTTTCACACTTTTTCTATTACCTGCTTTTTCATTTCTTTTACTTACTTTTTTTAATTCCTACCTTTTCTTTTCCGTCCCCCGCCTACCCAGAACCATGGCAAGGGCCACAGCCACAGGGCTCGTAGTCGGAGCCAGAGCTGCGACCGCCTTCCTTGCGGAAGGCGGCACCAAAGGGGTGCAGGCACGGGCCTTATTTAATGAGTCGGAGGTGGCCGCTCTGGTTTTTTTGTTCAGCGCCACCTCCCCTTAACCCTGGCAGCAGGCGGCAGGCCTGGGTCTGGGTACGGGCTCCTGGAGCGTCGGCAGCGGTGGGGCAAGGTGCGTCGGGCAGTGTTTCGCTGCTCTGGTGTCCGGCGCACCAATAATCAGCTGACGCACCGGTGGTCCGATATTCTGGACCGGGAGCAGGACCTGCTGGACCTGCTAGGAGTGGAGGTCCCGGGGCTTGGTGAGTAGCTATTTAATATTACTACTTTGTGTTCTGCTCTGTATTATATATTGCGAATATATTTTTTCCGACCAGCAAGAATGCTGCTGCTTACATTGCAGGTAAATTACGTTTACAAATCTGTGATTGTTATGACACAGGCGCTCGGCGCTACTAATCTTACTTGTTTGCAACTTTGCGCTCGCTTGGCCTGATGATTATGTAAGAGTTTACTTTAGAGAACTTAAGTGATGTAATGCTAGAGAGAGTAGTCCTTCCTTTGTCCTCCTGCCACTAAGAAGGGATAGTGGTGGATTGATAGGTTTAGTTACTTATTAGTTGGTAATTTGTAAGTGGTGTGCGTGACGCATCCTCTGTCATGTCACGTGCTGCTGAGTGCTGCTTACCCCAGTCCTTCGCAGAACCTTTTGTAGTTTGTTTTCTGAGTGTTAATAGGCTTATATCATCACTAGCAGAACATCAGCAGCAACCAGCCAACAATTTGGTGTATGCAAAAATGTATGCATGTGTCCTCCATCTATGCATTTTTGAGGACTAAAATAAATGGAAATGCAGACTTACTGAACAATTGGCCCGTCTGGATTGGAATAGGTGGGCTAGGTCAGGTGGTAGTTAGGCTTGCTAGACGGTCCGTGAATCTCGCAATACTACCAGTCGATCAGATAGGTCAATTTTATTGCAATTGTTGTTACCAAAAAGTTTTTGGTGCGTATTTTAAAATATTTTATTTATTTCACACCAAACTTTAATTTTTGTCTCTTTCTTTATGAAATCTTACATGATCAGCAGCACCCAGGGGCAAGAAGACGGGGTCGCAGGAGGTGGGTGACGAACATCAACAAGATGCCTCCCAGGCACAGGACCGCTCCTCTATCGAGGGCTCTGCTGCTGGCCCCAGTAAGTCCTCCAGTGGTTAATATTATTAATTAGATTTCCCAAACTTTTCCTGCACCTTATTTTTTCCGAACTATTATTTAGGTATCCTCCTAATTCGAATTTTGACAAAATCTTCTTTTCTCTATACTATCTGTTTCTAAATTCTTGTTATCCCTGCCTCTAACTGCGTCTGCTATGACTCTCTGTACTACTACTATTAGTCTGTCTGTAGCTAAGCTTGCCCAGTTGCCCACTCTTTATTTAAAAGATTTTAAATAAAACTCATATTCACCAATAGCTATAGCCATTGAGTCCAGTCCTTTGGGTTGTCCTCTTCTACTACTTCTAGTCTTCTTATTCTTGATGCTTTTCGACAATTCCCACCAAGAAAATGCCCAACCACATTTTAGAATTTTAGATAGGATAGGACATACTACTACTGTTGTAGGGATTCTGCACATACAGAACTTTGCACAAGAAAATAGGACGTTGGTGATGGGAGGTTGGACCTTCCTCACACCTCAATCACAAGCCACCACAATACCCTGACCAACTAGTTATAGTGTCTCATTACTCCGAAACGCCCCCCCACCCAAAATACCCAATGAGTAGACAACCCAGACAACATAACACTCGCAACCTCTGTCGCGGAAGCAATGCACACCCTTTTGCTCACTCTCTCGTGTAAGTCCACACCAAATACCACCGAGTCTATGTAAGTTCAAAAGGTTTATTTTTATTTCCAACTGACAAGCTCTGTACGTTGTATAATGCAGCAGCAACAGCAAAATGCATAAGATTAAAACAATAAACATTGTTACACTTAGTTAGACTTACACGTTACTTACAACTACAAGTCCATAGAAGCCAAAAGGCGAGATCATGATAACTGAACAGTGGTGGAAGAACCACCCTCCCCTTGGTAGGAATCTAGTTTATATAAAATTATAAATGGAGATGTGAGAATTCTGTGGAGCCCTCACCTTAGAAGAACCTAGTACTGGTTACATCATAAGGTCTGCAAAGCTCTGGTTCTTCGTATAAGGGAATCTTCCGTCTGTAATGAGAAAATTGGTGCGCGTTAGTATAGTGCAAGCATTTCTCAGTCGTGCCAAAAAGTGCAGTTTTTTTATGGATAAGCAATATGGACTAACACCAGAACTCCATAACAAAGTCGGTTGTTTTTCGACCTTGTACGCAGCGCTCAGACAGTAGCAGTATGACCTCATGTGGGCTCAAAGGCGTCTTTCACAACAAGCTGCGAGGTAACTTGCGCAAAAATAAAAGACAGAGCTAAAATGGTTGCATGGCTCGGGGTAACTTAGCAAAGACTAGAATGACCCTAGGGACCATATAACACTACCAGTGTCTACTCTACTACCTGATTTATACTAGTGATGTATGTTGTATATGTATTATGTATGTATTAACTTTTTTACATTCTTGCTAGTCAAAAATAGGGGGAGGTGTATATGGCATCTGAAAAATGTGTAATGTTTTTTCTAGGCGTACTACCGACCACCAGTACCTGGGCCAGCGGCGAAGGTGACGCGGCCGCTGAGGGTGCAGGCGATGCGGCAGTTGGAGGAGCTGCAGGGGGTGAGCCAGCAGCAGTGGCGGGCGGTGGTAAGTTATATTCCTAATCCTTACTTATTGACATTACACTCGCTGCAAGGGTGTAATGTGTACTGTACTGTTGAGACTTAAGTAAGAAGTTGTTGTGAACGGTTGAAGAAGACACCCTTTACTTAGCATTAGCAATAGCATTAGCGACGGGAGTGTACTCAGAGTAACCAATGGCCTCTTCTATCGGACTTCAACTCAGCTGTGAAATTTTTATGGAGAAGACAAAGTCTGATCAGATGACCTTGATGGATGGGTTGAACGAAAAGGGAAAGAAGGGTGGAAGGAGGAAGGACGGGCGAGATTTTATATTTATGACTGGCAGAGAAGGATACGTGGGATGCATGCATAGGTGTGTGATATGAATCAGATGCATGGGTGGTGGAATGCCTGAAACTACCACAAATGTTCGAGGCCGAGGTACTGGGAGGATAGATACATACCACAAATGTTACGTACTGTGCTTGCTAGTGCTACTGTGCCACTATGTGTAGAATGAATTTGTCTGACTGCTTTGCTAAGAGTATATTTTACAATAGTCTTGCTTTTTCTTCTTGATATAGCGAGTGCGACTCCTTCCAAAGGGAAAGTGGACAGAAGGAGTTGGCGGCCAAGGCCCGGCGCCGGAAGCTGGAGGCCATACAGGCCGAATACCAGCGGCTGGTTCTTCTGGAGGAGGAGGAGGCGGCGGCGGCAGCAGCTGCAGCCTCCTCCAATGCCCCGGGCCCCAGACACCCCCCTAGAGTGTTACGGCGCCACCGCCTGTCAGCCGCCCGCCGCCACACAGCAAGAAGCACTGCTGCCACCCCGTGGATGCAACTGCCGCGCGCTGAAGCACCGCGTGGCCCGCCTAGAGGAGCGCATCCGTGTCCTGGAGAGGCGAGCCCGCTGAGACCCCGTTTATTTATTGCCCCTTTTTTATAGCTTCTTTTGGTGGGTGGGAATCGGGCATTGGGTTTTGGACTTTTGGACATTTGTTGGACTTTTTCGTTCCGGGACATGAACATTGGTTGGGGTTAGGGAGAGGGGTGGGTCAGGTGTTGTGTGATTTTTTTACATAGTTTATTTTTGTTAGGGTATTAAATTACATATTTAGACTTTATACGATGTGGTTAATGTTTTGTGGGTGGGGTTACTGTTTTACGTCACATGGTTTCCTTGCTGGTGCAGTGCCACAGCCAGTGTTTGATTTAAATAATTGGCTGAGTTACTAAGACACAGACAGATGCGGTACCCCTCACTGAGGGACTTGTCCTACTAGTACTGTCAGTCTCTCCTCCTAATCTATGCATTCTGCAACTGGACTCAAAGGGGTGTGTGAAATAGAATTAGTGAAAAAAATTCTGTTATTAATTATGCCTCCCCCAAACTTCTTCTCTTACCTGTGCTTGATGTTTAACTTGGGCACGGCGATGGCTGCATGGTCATGATGGTTTTCTTTCCCAACATGCCATGGTTGTGGTGGTAGTAGTAGTAGACCCTGGCAGTTTCACTTGCAAATAAAAGAAAATGAGACAGTCAGTCGCCTGAGAGAGACTGTGGGAGGAGTAGTAGAACGAAGTACAGTACGGAACTTACTGCCAAACAATAATATGCCAAAATACAAGGAAACATAATGGTTGCGGGGATAGCCTAGTACATAGAGTTACAAACTATAGCTGTGTCGAGTCACTCGACTAGGCCTACAGTACACCGTGACTCAACACAAGCGTAACTGTTAGTTCTGTTTCGGAGGATGACAACAAATCCAATCTATGCCGGCAATTAATGTTGATGGATTAGGTTCCTTTGGTAAAAAATAAAAATAAAAAATAAAATAAAAAAATTCCCAAATATACTGCTCATAGGAGGGTGGGCAAGCAGAAGATCCGCGCCCTGCCTTGAAAATGCATTTATGTTGCTTTAGCCACATCCGCCCCAGCAAGCGTGTGATAAATTATTGGTGTACATTTTATTTAGTCACACCTCAATAAGTCACACAGCCCGGGGGAAGAGGGTTAGGGTTTGATGAATGGTTGGGAAGGGGGGTTTTGGGAAAGGTTTGACAAAGAAAAACAGTACGCATGGACAACAACAAAACACAATCTTGGCAGACAACCATATCCATAAATCAGTTAAGGGAGAAAAAGTAGAAAAAAATGCCTAAATTACGGGGAGTGCAACAAGAACAATTTCAGAGGCGGCATGGATTTGGATACATCATGTCTACTCTAGTCTGTTTCCAGCATTAACCTCCAACAACAACAGGACAGAGCAGGCCCACGGCACCCGTGACACATCCTCCATTTAGCGTACATTTTTTGATAGAGGCAGACAAAGCAGATATACAGCAACATAGCATTTTACAAATTAAGTGACTAAATCAATGCCCCGCTGTCAGTCATACCACCACACTAGACTCCACCACTACACAGACATGTAGGTCTGCAGTGGTTGTTGTTGACTTGGTTACCTTTTAATGCACTCATGAAAAGCACTGAGTTATTCCATCAATCATCTCTGATCGTACTGAGTGACTGCGAAGAGATAATGTCATCATGGTGTGTTGTCCAACTCAGTGTGCAGTAGTGTACAGATTGAGTCCCCTTTCCATATTCAAAATGCAATGGATCGGCCTGCAGTAGAATTAGAAAATAGGTATTGAAAAACAAGAATGGAAACAAACATTGCATTGAGTTACTTTTAGTGTGTAGATTAGATAATAGTACACAATGAATTACCTTCATGCACTACAAACAACAACAACACAAATCACTCAGTCAGCGTCCAATGCATGTCATCATTCATTACCTGTTCCTTCTCATCTTCAGTTAATGGGCAGTCTGTATCGGCTCGGAAAGGAGGATAGCTATAGTAGTCATCATCATGTTCCACTTCTTTTGGAGAGACTCAACGAGGCAAGATTTTAGTTTTTCTTCGATTATGCTACAACCAATTATCATCTGGCTTGAGGGCAATAGATTTAGGTCGATTCAAGAGGAGCAGGACTCGGAGGAGTGGACTGAGATGCAGAGAGCTGAAACTCATATAAGGCAATAAAATACGAAGACGGTGGTGATGGATTTGTTGTGATTTGAAGTTTCGAAACAGAAAGACAGACACACAAATAGAAGTAAATAAGGGAGAACCACAGTAAGAAGTGGAAGCCTAGTTGTCAGGGAAGTATAGCTCGTCCTCAAACTCTGGAGGTTCAACCAGAAGTAGGTAATCAGCATCCAACACGCTACTTCCGTCACCTGAGCCGCTGTCCTCATCTTCCGGAGTTGATTCATGTATTGTGTAATTGGGTGGTATAAATTGCTGATTCATTTTGATCATGGTTAACCTCTCAACGTTTTGGGTTGAGAGTCTGGTCCTTTTCACTGTTACAATGGAACCAGCAGCACTGAAAACACGTTCAGAAGAGACACTTGCGACAGAGCAAGCCAGATAGTTTATCGCCAGCCTGCTGAGCACTGGCCATTGGCCCCTTTTGCCATACCAATACCGCAATGGGTTTTGATCAATGTAGACCTCTGTTGGGTCATCCAGGTAGGCCTGGACCATTCGGTCAATGTTCAGGGGTGCTAAACTTAGTGCGGCCTCTTTTGTCTTTGCATCAGCACTGGACCTAGCAAGTCCTTGCTATAAATACCAATCCTGTGCCGTTTGTACTGGGGCTGATGAGCCGATTATTGCTGTTGTCGATAGTGTTGGTGACAGCTGTGAACCAAATGCACTGCCCACAGGCTCTGAAGTTGAACTTGACGCCGGATGCTCGGCTGCAGTACTTGACGTGGGTTTAAGGCCTTTAATTACCAGCCGTTCATTTTCCAATGTACTGGCTGCCTCAGATATCCAAGTTTTGTACCGGGCAACATCCACTTCTGAAAAAGGGAGTAATGTCTTACTGTGCAGTGCCGATTTGTACCGTGGATCCAGAATTGTGGCACAAATGTAATGTTGTTGTGACACAATCTTATTTTGCACCCTTGCATTTTCACTTAAGCGACATGATAAGCTCTCCACCAACTCATATGCTTCTTTTTTTCCCTCCACACCTTTGTACCCTTCACACACCCGCATCAGCTGTTGCTCTAGCATGTGCAACAATGGGATAGCTTGGCCCATAGTACAGTCCTCCTTGCTGACTTCACGTGTGAAGACCTCGAAAGGAAGAAGCATCTCTGTAAGAGATTTACCTAGGCACCATTAGTCCATCTGAAGGGTCATGCCTTTCACAGTAGCATCCGCCCTTTGCATGACATATTCATTGATTGGTCTGTACTGCTCAAACAGACGGTCAAGCATGTAATACGTTGAGTTCCAACGTGTTGCCACCTCCTGGATGAGTGCTTTGACTGTCATTCTATAGTCACGTTGAATGATCCTCAGCTGCTTCCGGGCTTTAAAAGAATGGCTGAAATGCGTGCATATTCTGCGGCAGGTGGTCAGTAAGTTGCTGACTATGGGTTCTTTTTCAGAAAGTCTTGAACTATAATGTTAATGCAGTGCGCCAAACACGGGACCCTGAAACACCCACCAAGCGTCATGGCCTTAAGTATGTTACTGCCATTATCCGTGGCAACAAAACCAATGTCAAGCCCTCTGGGGCGCAGCCATTCAAAGACCTTGCTGTTAAACTCTTCCAAAAGGTTTTCAGCAGTATGAGATTTCTCCATGGCGAACATGGCTACAGTTGCATGTTTCCGAGAAGCATTAAAAATTGCAGCTGTGTCAACAGCACCTACTTCAGATAGCTTGTCTCTAACCCCCACAAAAGAGACCCAGTGTGCAGTGATGCACATGTAATCAGTGGCTTGGCAACTGGTCCACATGTCTGTTGTCAGGTGGATTTTGTGAACAGCACTCTGCTGCAAAGCTTGTCCAACCAATTCCAGCACATCGTGATGTAGTGCTGGAACAGCAACTCGGGCGAAATAGGATCGGCTGGGAACCTTCCATTTAGGGCAGATGGCTGACACAAATTCAAGGAAACCCACCCCTTCCACAAATGAAAAAGGGAGAAGGTCCAGCGCTAACATTTTTGCCAGCTTCGCATTGTACAACCGTGCCGTTGGGTGGTTGCGTTGGTACTGCCCCTCCGACCTAAGCATGCTGTCAATGGTAGGCTGGAATATTTTCCTTTGTGGTGCACCTTTCTTCTTGAACCCAGCTAGGCTCAACGACGCTGCACTTTTGCTCATTGCAGTGCCCCGTTGCCTTTATGTCTCATGTTGACTCTTACTACGGTGCCACTCAGATGCTGCTGAGGATGTGTGCGTTACTAGTACACTGCTGGGGGTAGGGCTAGAAATGTCTCCCTCTTGTTGACCTTCCACCGCGATCATATCTTCCCCTAATTCTTCATCCCCAACAACAGCAATGGGTCCAGTTTTCCTTTTTCTAAGTGAAGTAGGTGAGCCTCCCACTTGATAGTGTGGTGTTTTTTAGATGACTTGTTTGTCCTCCGGTACCATAGTTTGTACCAAGCTTACCCCGCTTAACATGCTGCCGACAAATTGAGCATATAGCAATGTTCTCCTCCTTACTGCTAACCAAAAAGAATTCCCAAACTGGGGAGGAGAACTTTCTGCCGCTGCTGAAGGTGCCACTTTCAATACCAGATGAAATGGAGGGTGTGCATGGAATTTGACTCTGTGCACTTACATTACCACCACCTACTGAGGTGGTGGTTGAGCTGGATGTAGGTCCCTGCCGGACCTTTGCAAAGGCAAATATGGAAGCTGGAGGTCGTGTTGGCATTACCTGTGTTGGTGGTATCCGTGCTACATCCCTCGCAGCGATTTGGGATAGTCTAATAATGTTGGTCTCCATCTCCGCAGGCCCAGGAGTGATGTTCGTGATGACTGGCTCTTCATCATCATCATCATCATTAACCCCCTCGTCTACATCTACCTCCATAACTGTAAGGCTTTCTGGAACCTTCCTTTTCACTAGCCTTGTCTTGTGGCGTGCATCACTCTCAGGCTGAGCTGGTGGCTTCCAAGTGGCATCTAGATCATCAGAAGCGGGGCTTGAAGAAGAAGTTGATGGACTAACCCTCCTTTTCCTTGCTGGGGGTATGGAAGACAATGGATCTTCTGGAACAGTGGCTTGCTCCTCTTCGTCTGCAAAAAGCTCGATTTCCTGAACTGCCCCTACTTCAGGTGGAACAACTACTATTGTGGGCTGGGGTTCCGGCTGTGGTTCCGGCTGCGGCTGTGGTTGTGGCTGTGGTTGCGGTTCCGGCTGCGGCTCTGGCTGCGGCTGGGGTTGCGGCTGGGGTTGCGGCTGGGGTTGCGGCTGGGGTTGCCCACTTATCTGCTGAGTTTCCGCCTGCGTGTGCGTGGATTGGGTACTACTTTGCGATAATGACATTTCAACATCACTGGTCATTAGTAGACTGGCTACCTCTGCCACAGTCATGGGCTTAGGCCTAGGTTGCTGGGGTGGGCCCACTGATGCAGAGGTGCTGCTCCCAGCTTGGTCCCCGCTGGACACCGCTGCTGCAGGCGTAAGTTTTTTGCCAAAAACACATCGGCCGGCACACCAGTCTTGGCAAGTGCCACTTCCTTCTTCTGTCCCTTCTTCTCACTGGCAACTTTCTTGGTACTGGAGGACCTGGTACCTTTCTTTGGGGCCATCTTCTTCAGATGTCAGCAGGACGCAGGTGCACAAGTTGCAGAGATGTCTGTGGTCACACGTGGACGTGACGCGCAGCAGGACTTCTGCCTGGCAGTACAACGGGTGATGATGACACCTCCTCCTCTGTCTTTTTGTGCCCCTAAAAGCAAAGAAGCCAGGAGAAGAACATCAGTGAAATGTTGCATTTGTTGTTGTGGTTCAATTACTAGCAGTACAAACAAACAAATAAAAGATATAAATTAGTGTAGCCATTTCTTTTGTGAGACTGTCAACAAGGGCTTTCATGGTATACTGTGTACACTGTCAGGAAGGATAGGAAAGAAGAGGAACAACAACCAAAATACAAATGTAATAGAAGTGGACCCTGTTTGGCATTAAATTATTTGCTCAGTCATCACATCATTCAGGGAGCTGCAGCTGGCAAAGGGGATAGATGCAAGCAGTAAGCCAAAAGGAAAACCATGCAGGCCTAAATGGCAAAAGCAGCACACTTAGTTAACTCCCACCAGAAATGGCGACCAGCCACATGGACACTCACAAATCACAAGCAACAAGCATGAGGCCTGGAAAACAATGTACTGAAAACAGGCCTACGATATCCAGTCAAAGGCTGCATGGTAAACCACACTGCTTTGCCTGTAATGCAATAAAATGCAAAAACGAAAATACACAGGGCTAAACAAGGCCTGCAACACACCACACACAACTAAGGCATGTATTTAACACACCCCAAAAAACTGAAATACACCCACAAATCCACATTTTGCAATTCAATTCAATGCCATCCATGTACCCTAAATGATGTTTAAATTGAACAGAACACACAGAAACAGTTGTTTCATGCACCCCTGACTACCTCTGGGCCCACTGGATGAAAGGCCTGTTGGCAGACTAGGCTACAAGCTTGCAGGCCTATGGATAAAGCACACTACCGGCCTTCAAAATGGCCACCAGCCTCATGGCCAGGCACACAACAACAAGAAACTGAAGACAGACAATGCAGGCATATGGCAAAAAGCACACTGCCTGGCTTCAAAATGGCCGCCAGCCTCATGGCCAGGCCCACAACAACAAGAAACTAAAGACAGACAAGGTAGGCCTATGGCAAAAAGCACACTGCCTGGCTTCAAAATGGCCACCAGCCTCATGGCCAGGCCCACAACAACAAGAAACTGAAGACAGACAATGCAGGCCTATGGCAAAAAGCACACTGCCTGGCTTCAAAATGGCCACCAGCCTCATGGCCAGGCCCACAACAACAAGAAACTGAAGACAGACAATGCAGGCCTATGGCAAAAAGCACACTGCCTGGCTTCAAACTGGCCACCAGCCTCATGGCCAGGCCCACAACAACAAGAAACTGAAGACAGACAAGGCAGGCCTATGGCAAAAAGCACACTGCCTGGCTTCAAAATGGCCACCAGCCTCATGGCCAGGCCCACAACAACAAGAAACTAAAGACAGACAATGCAGGCCTATGGCAAAAAGCACACTGCCTGGCTTGAAAATGGCCGCCAGCCTCATGTGCAGGCCCACAACAACAAGAAACTAAAGACAGACAATGCAGGCCAATGGCAAAAGCACACTGCCTGGCTTCAAAATGGCCACCAGCCTCATGGCCAGGCCCACAACAACAAGAAACTGAAGACAGACAATGCAGGCCTATGGCAAAAAGCACACTGCCTGGCTTCAAAATGGCCACCAGCCTCATGGCCAGGCCCACAACAACAAGAAACTGAAGACAGACAATGCAGGCCTATGGCAAAAGCACACTGCCTAGCTTCAAAATGGCCACCAGCCTCATGGCCAGGCCCACAACAACAAGAAACTAAAGACAGACAATGCAGGCCTATGGCAAAAGCACACTGCCTGGCTTCAAAATGGCCACCAGCCTCATGGCCAGGCCCACAACAACAAGAAACTGAAGACAGACAATGCAGGCCTATGGCAAAAAGCACACTGCCTGGCTTCAAAATGGCCGCCAGCCTCATGGCCAGGCCCACAACAACAAGAAACTAAAGACAGACAATGCAGGCCTATGGCAAAAGCACACTGCCTGGCTTCAAAATGGCCGCCAGCCTCATGGCCAGGCCCACAACAAGAAGCCTAGGCCACAAAGGGAAACACATGCAGGCCTTAGTATATGGCTAAAGCAGCACACTTGTAACTCCCACCAGAAATGGCTACCAGCCACATGGACACTCACAAATCACAAGCAACAAGCAGGAGGCCTGGAAAACAATGTACTGAAAACAGGCCTATAATAGCCAGGCAAAGGCTGCATGGTAAACCACCCTGCTTTTGCTTTGCCTGTAATGCAATAAAATGCAAAAACGAAAATACACAGGGCTAAACAAGGCCTGCAGCACACCACACACAACTAAGGCATGTATTTAACACACAGCCCAAAAAACTGAAATACACCCCAAAAAACACATTTTCCAATTCAATCCCATGCCATCCATGCCCCCTAAATGATGTTTGAAATTAATAAATACATCACACAGCAATCCATGACCCATGACTAGCTCTGGACCTACTGGCTACCCACAACGATTTATTTTTAAAAATGATGAAAAGTACCAAAAATTAAGTTGCAGCAACTGCAATGCCCCAATCAAACAACACCAACTTACGTGTAAAATCTCAAATTCCAAAATCCTCAAATCCAATGATAATGATGCAGCAGACACAAAGAGTGATCCTTCCAGCTCAAATCCAAGTGAAAAATGAACAGGAGATGGACAAAGCACTGGGAGGAGCCTGCTGGACAGGAACAGGAAGTAGGAGACTCTGTGGCACTTCCTCCCTCTCCCCCCCAAAAAATTTGACCAAAAAGGACAGCCAAATATCAATCTGAGGTTTATTTTCCAGCCAAATCATCAATTTATAGAAGGTTTGATGCTGCTTGCGATGTTATTGTTCTCCAGATTGAAAATTTTGCGTGTTCGGGATCACGAGCTGTACAAAAATATCACCGGATGTCCGATGGCGCGCTCGAATGACGTGTTCGCGGTCGCAATCTCTCTCGCGGTGCACGATGGCGCGGCGAATAACGTGTTCGTGATCGCACACTCTCGCGTTGTCCAACGGCGCAGCGAATGACGTGTTCGCGATCGCAAACTCTCGCGGGATAACGCGGCCGGCTACCGAAATCTCGTGGCGCACGCGAACGGATAGGAAAACCTGTCGGCGAATGCAGGAATCCCGGTAAGTCACTATCGCGCGCGCTAGAACGCATTTTTAAAGCGCGACAAGAAAATAATTCCGCTACGCCGCGGATCGCGGAATTGTTGGCAATTCCGCGTTCTCCGCAAAACGCAAAATTGCCTAAATTCCGCAAATTCCGCGAGCGGAGCGGAATTGGATGCCCAGGGTTAGTAACAACACTAGACAATTTCTAAAAAAAAGTACTACGAACATTTAATGAAAATAACATCACACAAAGGAAAAATAAAAAAAATTCAAGTAAGGAGAAGCAGACTTCGACTACAAATTGAAAGAAAAAAAAACATGATAAGGAAAGAGTATTTGTTACCCGTAGACAAAAACAATTTCAAGAAATTCGTCAAAGAGTTTTTCGAAATAGAGTAATTCAGAATTTAATAAAAGGATGCCGCAAATATAAAAAGAAAGTGCTGCAATTGAAACAGAAACAGCGCGTTGAAAGCATAGTGGATACTGCTTTTAAGTTAAAACAAAAAATATTCATTTTCATTTTGAAGAGGATGAAAGTGTTGGATAAAACAATGAAGATTCTGAAAGACAAAAGTTAAAAAAAGACGTGTGAACAGAAGCAACTTTTGTAAAATCTTCAGTGGAAAATGGAAACATACATCTAATAGTGAACCTTTTTTTAATGAAGAGAGTTACTTCCAAGAAAATAGTTTACCTTTTGCAGTTGATACTGGAGGTCGTTGCTATGAAGTTCAGAATGGTTGTCCTGTTGCAAAAGAGGAAATGGTTACTATTAGTGCAGAACAGTTAATAGCTGAAGAAGTGCAAGGGAAACGCACACAAGCTCCTGTGTATAAGTGGGGTTGTAGCAGTATTTGTAGTATTCGACAGGATCTATTGATATAATGCGAAATTTGTTATGAGAATATACACAGAAAAGTGTAAAACAGAAGATTAGGTTGTTACAAACACTTGATCCTTGTAATGTAAGAAAATATACTGAGAAACATGGGCATTCTCTGGCTTGTCTTTCAGGAAAAGTGTGTAAAAGTGTTTTTCATCACTTAAGGATGTTAGCAGTACACCATTCAGAAATGCGGAAGTTTGTAAGGAAACTGTACTATGTAAAAAGTCCTGCATTATGTTTAGGTGAACTAAATACAGCTCTTTTACACGGTTCTTTATCAGATGTACAAAAAAAGTGTGACGATATTCAGTTCCGATATTTTGGTTCAGAAGAGCAGTGTATAGAAAGTGAAAGTTTGACAATTACAGATGTTGAAGAAGATGGGAAAGTTATTATAATTGATCAGTTTGAAGAAGAAATTGGAAAGTTTAACATAGTGTGCTCTCAAATTCCAAACTATGTTTGTGTTTGTTGTCGACGTACTAATTATAAAATTCAAACTAGAAATGTTGATTTGTATTTGAAATCTGAAAAGAAAAATAATGATAAATGGAAAGAATTTGCAACTTACTTGTTAGTGGAAGGTCAATTTGAGTTAGGCAGTGATCAACGTATTTGTAAATGTTGTTATAACAAATTAGAAGAGAACAAAATGCCCGCTAGAGCAGTACATAATAAGTTAGAATTAGTAGCTATTCCGGAGGAACTGGCAGATTTGAATACATATGAGTCAGTTCTAATTCAATCTGTTCATCCATTTCAAACTATAATTCGCATGGAGCCTAAAACAGGTAAACTGCCACCAACAGACTTACAAAGAGGGCTGAAAGGAAGAGTAGTGTACTTACCTTTGGATTTTAAGAAAAATATTGAAATTGTTGGTGGAGACAAAGATGAAAATGAAGCAGTAGTCATTCTAGTAAATGGAGTACCAACAAAGAGTCGGAAAATATGGCAAGAATTTGTGGATGTTAAAAAACTTCAAAAGGCTATGTTGTGGAGAATAATATTTATTATAAAAGTGTAAATGTGGAACAACAGGTAATAAGTTTGGAAGATGAATCTGAAATTTCAAATAGTCAAATAGAGAAAGTGGAGAAGTCAAGGAGTCAAGAGATTTATGAACATTACACAATATGTCCTCTACATTCAAAAGAAGTAATAGGAAACAGTATTGAGTTATTTCAAATGAAAAAAGCAAAGTGAACTCCAATGAGTGTATGGGAGAAAAGCTTAGAAGCTCGTTGTTTTCCACAGCTGTTTCCTACTGGAGAAGGTGGACGATATGATGACCGACCTGTACGTATTCCAGCTTCAGAATATCGCTCAACAAGATTATACTCTCAAGATCCTAGATTCCGGCAGTATATACCATATATATTTCACCTTTTGTTTGAAAGTGATCTGTCTTCTCTGTCCTATGCAGTGAACCACATACTGAAAACTGGAGTTCATCAATCACTTCTTTCATCGAAAGAATTTGTGGAGAAAGTTCAACAAACAGATGAAAATTTAGAAGCACAGTTAATTAATTTGATGGCATGTCAACGAGGAATAAATGAGTATTGGTATCGTCGTCATGGAGAACTGAAGTGTATGTTACGGAACTTAGGTACACCAACATGGTTTGTGACACTTAGCTGTGCAGAGTATGTATGGGAAGATTTGCTTGAATTTCTACGAGAAGCAAATTCCAATATAAAGAATGTTGAAATGAAGACACCTGGAGAACTGTGTTCTTTGGATCCTGTAAATGTGTGCAGATATTTTAATCATAGGTTTCAAGCTATGATGTCTTTCATCTGCAATAAAAAGAATCCACCTCTTGGAGAAGTTACCGATTTCTTTTGGAGAAAGGAGTACCAAGCGAGAGGTGCTCCTCATATACATATGCTATTGTGGATCAAGGATGCACCTAAATTTGGAACTGATTCAAATGGAATAGTATTGTCTTTCATTGAACAGTATGTGACATGTGAGATTCTAAGAGAAGGAGGAGATAGAAGATTGAGACAGCAAGTTTTACGTTTCCAAAGTCACCGTTGTGGAAAGTACTGCCGACGAAAATACAAGTCTAAAGGAAAATTTTATACCAAGTGTCGGTTTGGATTTCCATGTCCAGTAATTTCTAAAGGAAGAGTAAATTCTTTTTTTTCTTCTGTAAGGCACACAATAACTCGCAAATCTCCAAAGAATACCTACAACTTGAAAAGAACAGAACTGTCAAAGTATATTATTGACTACAATCCGGTTATTTTAAAAATGTGGAATGCAAATATGGACATCCAGTATGTTGCAGACAACTCAATTGCTGTTGCACCCTACGTTACATCATATATAACAAAATGAGAAAAAACTGAGATGAAACAAATGTGGGAAGAAATTGCACAAGAGAAAAGCCTTAGCAAAAAATTGTACAGCTTTACTTTGAAAATGCTTTCCCACAGAGAAATTGGATCGTATGAATGTTCAGACCACTTGTCCTCTTCAAGTTTATATTCAAAATCACGAGGGATCATTTGGGTAAGTTTAGGTCTTGCCTGCTCACGAAATAGAGTGTTGAAATCATTAGAAGAAATTAAATACTTAGCAGCAAATGAACCAGACAGAACAGAAATTCTTAAAACTAATATGTTGGATACATACTATCCAAAAAGGAGTCGACATCTGGAACAGCTATGTCTGTATGAAGTACTTCAACATTACAGCTTCAAAAGAAATGTTAACCGCTTCGCCGCGATCAAAATTCTGCCCAGGTGCTGGACATTCCGATCGCGGGTGTGGTCGTGACGAGCTCAGCTCGTCATGCGCACAGCGCGACCGCGCAGCATGACAAGCTTAGCTTGTCATGAGCATCGAAGGGGTTAAACAAAATTTAAAACAAGGAAAATATGCAGTACGTGGATGTCATGGATGTTTAGTAAAACACACAAAAGGTAACCTTATCAACCACAAGAAACTCATTTGTGAAACTCCAGACAAGCGAGAATTTTACTATTTAGCACTTCTCCAACTGTTTAAACCATGGCGTAGCAAAAGTGAATTACTTGGAGATTTGGACTGCTACGAAGCTTCTTTTAATACATGTAAAGATAGCATTGCATGTTCAATTTTCCCTACATATTTAAAAATGTTGAATGATGAAGTTGAACAGGAAAAGACTATTGCAAATGAAAGTTCTCAAGATAGTCAAAGTTCTGGTCCATGTAGTCAAGATCCACTTGGACAACCAATAGTGGAAAATGAAGCAGCGATTGCCATGCATGAAGTGGAAATTGCAATGCAACAAGCACAAGAGGAGAATATTACATTGGAAAAGTTAGAAGAACAAGTAAATATTGAACAGAAAGAAATATATGTACAAGTGAGAGAACAGATAGAACATGGCTTGTTGCATGTAAAAAAAGAATGTGTATGTTCATCATTTAAACCTATTCTGATGTACATCAGTGGTCAAGCTGGAACGGGTAAAAGTTTTTTAATTAAAGTTTTGACCAGTTATCTTAAAAAAACTACTGGTTCACATTTATCTTGTGTAGTAACAGCTCCAACTGGATTAGCTGCACACAATGTTAAAGGAATTACTTTGCATAGATTACTAATCTTACCAGTTGAGCATGATAATAAATTAGAATATCAGAAGTTGTCTGGAGAAGCTTCTTATGAAGTGTCAAGAGTGCTGAAGAAGATGAAACTTTTAATTATTGATGAGGTGAGCATGGTCTCAAACTTAATGCTTGCTTTCGTGCATTTAAGAATGCAACAGGTATTAAAAACAGATTACGACGTTCTCTTTGGAGGAAAACATTTAATTGTATTTGGAGATCTGCTACAACTAACTCCTGTAAAAGGAGAACCAGTCTTTAAAACTCTTCTACATGAAGACACTAGGAAATCTTTGGGAAGTATTGGAAATGTTAATCTCTGGTTAAATTTTGAATATAAAGAACTCACTCAGAATATGCGACAAGCAAGTGATGAAGATTATGGAAATATTCTGAAAGATGTAAGAATTGGTGTTCTAAGCAAACATGGTAAACAAGCTTTACAAAGTTGTCTACTAAAGAACTTGTTTACAACTGAAAACACACCAGCAGCAGTACTGTACAAGAACATTGCAGAAAAAAAGTATATACTTTGCTTAATGCCTACACTGGAAGAGTGTTATACATTTAATCAAGAGCTTCTGAAATTGGAAAATCAAGAAATAGTTCACATTGAAGCTATTGATAAAATCGAGCATCAAGGAATAACAATTCTTCTTTCAAATAAACTACAGACTAAATTGGATTCTTTGGAAAAGTCTGTATCAAAAACTGCTGGCTTAGAAAAAAATTTAGATGTATGTATAAACTGTCAAGTAATTTCGAGGCGTAATTTGAATATAAAACAAGGTTTAGTGAATGGAGCAATAGGGAAAGTTGTTGAATTTGTAAAATATCAAAACAGAAATGCAATTGAATTCTTGAAAATTTAATTTGATCAGATTGCAGAGGTGAAACAAATTGGGCGTTGTGCTGTACGTTTTTTGCTGGTAAAAGACTTGTATGTTCGTAGAAAACAGTTTCCTTTCTGTTTAGCATATGCAATAACCATTCAAAATCTCAAGGTTTAAGTGTAGATAATGCTTTAATAAATATTGGAAGAACTGTGTTTAAAGAGGGGATGGCATACGTTGCATTATCTTGAGTTAGAACATTGTCTGGTTTGTATTTAATTGATTTTGATGAAAACAAGGTTAGTGCTGATGTAAATTGTGTAAGAGAATATAATCGTTTAAGAAGACTTTATGCACCAACTTTAGGTGAATATCCTATTTATGAAAAACATGCTGTGTGTTCAAAACGCAAACATGTTGATGAATCAAGTGTGGTTGAAAAGCAGAAAAAAATTCAAGAGAAAAGAAAAGATGCAAAGAAACAGAAAATACAAACAAGTGATGATGTTGTGGGATACCAATTCGAAAATGCTTCTGGTGTCAACTGCTATGGTAATGTTATTCTAAACGTTATATTTTATCTAGAAGATCTTTATGGTGAAATTATGGAAAGTCAGGAAAAAAGATTATGTTCTGCACTTTATACTTTATTTGAACAATTGAGAACTGACAGAAGTAAGATCCATACTGCTTCTGGTGATTCGACAACTCTTGGATACATGTACTGGATCTTTAACGTTCAGTCCTAATATACAACAAGATGCACAAGAGTTTCTGATGGTTATGCTTGGAGTATTAGAAGATGAAGGAATCCAGATTGAGAGTTTATTTGGACTCAGTTACAAATGGGATCACAAATGTGAACAGTGTTCATGAACTTCAAGTACTATAGTTGACAGAGAACGATTTCTATATTTAACAATACCTGACTGCAAATCTGTACCTTTTCCGAAATTAGTAAAAGAAGCAAATCATGATATGAAATGTTCTCGTTGTCAATCAGAAATGTTATCTACATTATGCCTAGAAAGATATGGAAAATATGTAATTTTAATGCTACAACGCTGTAGACCAAATGGAAGAAAAGAGGAAACGAAAATTAATAATTTTGTTGCTAGTCAAGTATCTATTTCTGGAAGAACTTTCACAACACTGGCTATTGTTTTCCATGCTGGAGGTACTACCACATGTGGACATTATACTGTATATTTGAAATGCAAAAATGGTTGGAGTCACTGCAACGATACACACTTGGAAATTAAACCGAGATTGCTTATGAATTACCCAACTCATACTTGATATTTCTGAAACAAAAATTTTAGATACATTATTCGGCCTAGAGGGAAAATGGTAAGATGCTTTAAGGAATTGATACTGGATGATTTCAAAACAAAATTTCCACACATTATTTGGCCTTGAGGAAAAATGTCAAGAGAAAGTACACAGTAAAGGTAACATTTAAAAATTGGAAATAGTATTGGATGTGTTATTTGTGTTAATTTGTTATTGTGGTTGTAAGAGTTAGTCATTTGTTTTTTTTAACAATCTAGTTGAATGTTTTTCCCCCAGCTGTTTATGATGATACTACACTGACATTACTGTGAATAGTGATGTTAAGTAGAATATGATAACAGCAGAAAAAGGGAGAAAAATTTGTTTTGAAAATGTTATATTATGTTGTATTATTTGATAGGTAACAGTGTAATTTGTGAAATATATTACATTACACAACAGTTTTACAGTTTATTTTCTTTTCTGTAGTGGAAAAGTGAGAAAAAATAGCACTAATGACAAATAGCAAAATAATAGTTTAATATTTAAAAAAAAAAAAAAATTCACTGAAAAAACCATAAGTTTTACAGACGTTATAGTTAGAAATTAGCATTTAAAAAAACCTTTGAAATTCATTTAAAAAACCATAGGTTTTACAGACGTTATAGTTAGAAATTAGCATTTAAAAAACCTTAGAAATTCACTGAAAAAACCATCGGTTTTACAGACGTTACAGTTAGAAATTAGCATTTAAAAAACCTTAGAAATTCACTGAAAAAAACATAGGTTTCAGGGACGTTATAGTTAGTTGGACATTTCACTCGTACAAAACCATAGAAATTCCACTGTTATAGTTAGTTCAGTTAACTATAACTCGCGCCCCCGCAATGCACTGCTCATGACGTCACATATTACATCATTCATGGCATGGTCAATGACATCACTGATGATATCACCGACCCACTCATAGACTCACACCTCCACTCACAGACTCACAGACTCACTCAGAGACTTGCACACCCACCCACAGACCTACTCAGACACTCATGCACTCACTCACAGATTGACTCATACACCCATAGGGGCGCTCGCAAACCCACTCACAGACCCACTCAGACACTCACTCAGACACTCATGAACCCACTCAGACACCCGCCAGACACTCAGGCACCCACTCACAGACCCACTCAGACCCTCAAACACCCACTTACACACCCACTGAGTCACTCACGCACTCACTCACGCACTCACTCTCAAAGGTTACAGGTTACAATTAAGAAATAAATTTAAAAAAACATAACAAATTACTGAAAAAACCTAAGGTTACAGGGATGTTATAGTTAGGAAAAAGAATTAAAAAAACCTTAGAAATTCACTGAGAAAAACTAAGGTTACAGGGAAATTATAGTTAGAAAATAGAATTAAAAAACCTTAGAAAGTCACTGAAAAAAAAGGTTGTGGGGACGTTATAGTTAGGCTCAGATTTGACTCGTACGAATCCATAGAAATTCAGCAGTTATAGTTACCTGAGCTAACTATAATGTCTGCCCCCGCAATGCACTGCTTATGAACTCACATATTACATCACTCATGACATGGTCAATGACATCACTGATGACATTGCTGATGGCATCTCAGATGACATCTCTGATGACATCATCCACAGAACCACTCACAAACCCACTCATACCCCCATGCAACCTCTCATATACCCACTCACATACCCACACAACCACTCACATGCCCTTTCACAGACCCATACAACTACTCACGCAACCACTGACTCATCCATAGAGCCACTCACATACCCACTCACTCAGTCATACAGCCACTCACACAACCAGTCACTCACCCATATAGCTACTTATACAACCAGTCACTCACCCATACAGCCACTCACACAGCCACACACTCACCCATACAGCTACACCTATACAGCCTCTCACACACACCCTCACTCACCTATACAGCCTCTCACTCACCCATACAATCACTCACACCCACACAACCATTTACACACCCATTCACACATCCATACAACCACTCACATAGCCACTCACCCACCCACAAAGCTACTCACACACCCACTTATAAACCCATACAGCCACTCACATACCCATTGTCAGAATCTCACAAGATTTTCCGCAAGAGCGAGAGGAGAAAACGATGCGAGGTCCCAACCTCCCTATCAAGCGAAATGACTCAACTCAGTCAAAGTCAATTTCGTCTGATGGAGAAGAGGAAGGAGACAAACTAGAGTGTCCATTGGAGACTGTACTGCTGAAGGTGTGTCTAATTGACCCCATCTATGGTTATCCCTTTCATAAATGAAATAATAATGTATCAATAAGTGCACTTATGTAAATATCTCAAATTTTCTATTATGTTTCACCAACTATGAGTCTAATACCTGTAGTATTCCCTTCTTCCATGTATAGACAGAGTTATAGAGTCAGCTGATAGCACACACATCTATGGATAGAAAGAAGTAGACTACTGTATACACGCAATGGTTCAATAGCACTGTCTGACAATTTACTAAGTATAGCATACCTAGGCATTCAATATATTTCTGAACTTAGGATTCTACTAAGTTGCTGGAGGAAAAGTGAGAGAGCGATAATACTACAGCAATCCAGTGCTTTACATCATGCACCTTCTATGCCATTTCAGGAATATAAATTCAGAGCATTAGCAACATGCACCTATTTGTACTTATTTATAGAAGTACATAACACAAACATAAAACATAAAAAGGATAAGCTTTTATAACAATTAGTAATGCCTTATAGAATGTTCTTAAAATTGTAACCAGTTCTGAATATTTTCCAATGTGACCAAGTCTCTTTTGTCCCCACAGATATAACAATAGGCTTTTCTTCGAGGAGACACAGGAGAGAGAAGCAGTCCCAAAATGTCAGAAAAGTATTGCTCTCTACTGTCTTAATATATAATACAGGAGTGCCTCAGCGCATTACCCAAAGCGCTGCCACAACGATATGATCCCTGGTGTCTCTTTATCTTCTCTTCTTTTCAGCAGCTGGAATACGGACACTGTGAGGCGTGAAGTGAGGAAGATGTTGCCCCCCAACAATTCGGTCACTGAACACCCAGAAGAACCCGCCCGAGGGAGATGCCAATGGAGGACGCCAACAAACCTCGAGAAAACCCGTAAGTGCAGGTATGAAAGTGGGACAGCAGGAAAATTCAGGCTGAAAACAACGAGAATGGCAAGTAGTTTTCTGCTCCACAGTGCGGCTTTTAGGTTCTGTGCACTCCTCCCCGCTGCAAGTCGAGGACAATTCGGGTAAGAGACACGTCTGACACCCACTTATACACCCATACAGGCACTCAGACACCCACTCACGCATGGATACACACAGCCACTCACATAATATATATGTCAGAAGTAGTATCACTCATTAGTAGCACACCCAGTATACTAATTAAACTTTTATGGTAGCTTAGTATATATATTTAACACTCATAAACTCTTAGAAAAGACTTACACTCACTAGATGATATCATCAGTGATGTCATTTGAGATGTCATCAGTCATGTCAATGATCATGTTATGAGAGATTTAATATGTGATTGCATTCCGGGGGTGTAAGTCATAGTTAGCTCAGGTAACTATAACTGCTGAATTTCGATGGTTTTGTACATGTCAAATCAGAGCCTAACTATAATGTTCCTGTAAACTTTATTTTTTTTAGTAAATTCCTAAGGTTTTTTTAAATTCTGTTTCCTAACTATGACGTCCCTGTAACCTTTGTTTCAGTATATATATATATATATATTATCTACTGGCGGTCGCCAGTAGATAGTTATAGTTACAACCTATTATCCATAGGAAATCCGCGACATTCTATTTGAAATAACGTTGGCGCCGGTTGACGAATCTTCGTGAAAGTTTCCAACTTGTTGGGGCGCTCCGCTCCGCTCCTACCCTGAAAGTCTCGGGGTGATACGTGAAGCGGGGGCTGAGAAAAAGGGGGTCCCAAAACGCGTTTTCCCCATTCATTTTTCCATAGGAACCTTTAGTCGCAGCTACAGCCCGAACTGCTGAACGGAATTACACCAAATTTGGCAAAGAGGTAGTCCTTGGTTCAGACTGGTGCCTTTTGCTTAAATGGTGTAAATCCGTTCAGTAGTTCCTGAGAAAATCAAAAGTAAAAGTACATATATATCTATGGGCGCGTCGGATACGCGTACCCTCAGCGCACCCTGCGCGCACCGTCCCGATCACGAGCTGCATGCTAATTGGCTGTCAGCTGGCTGTCAACATTCCGATTCAGGAAGTGTTGGCAGCCATTTTGTCCCTCGGTAGAACCGAGGGACAGAAGCAAGTGCGCAAAGCGCAAAAGGGAGCAGGGTAGAAACACCCTGACCCCTAGGTCTGCTCAGGGGGTCCCACAAGGACCCCCTGGGCAGAAAAAAGATTTTTTTTTTTTTTAAATCGGCGGATTGCGCTTAGGGTGCGCGTATCCCGCAGAGAAAAAAAAAAGAAACAAGTGTGCAAAACGCACAAAGGGGGCAGGGTAGAAACACCCTAACCCCTAGGCCTGCTCAGGGGGTCCCACAAGGACCCCCTGGGCAAAAAAGCATTTAAAAAAAAAAATCGGCAGGATGCGCTCAGGGTGCGCGAATCCTGCCGAAAAACATCGAAGCGCGGTCTCCCGCGCTTCGATTGTATTTTGCCCCCGGGTGGCCCAAGTCCCGGGGGCATGGTGGGGAGTTTAATTTTATGTGTGGGGGCCTCAAAGGGCCCCCAAGCCCGAGGACCGCCACCCCCGGGGCTTTCGTTTAAAAATGGTGCGGGAGGGCTCTGAGCCCTCCCGCCAGCCCGAGACCACCACCTCCCCGGGGCTTTTTTTTTAAATTAAACAACCTGTGTGGGGGCTCCAGCCCCCACACGCCCGAGGACCGCCACCTCCCCGGGGCACTAACAAATTAAAATGGGGGTCCGTTTTGGACCCCCGAAGCCCAGGGACCACCACCTCCCGGGGCTGTGCTGATGTAGGGAGGGGGCCGCGCGGCCCCCCTCCTGGAAGCCCTTGATGGCCCTGGGGACCGCAACCCCCCAGGGCCGGCTCCTGCAGTGTCCCGGGGTGCCTACCCCCGGGACACTGTAGTTTGCTATGGCAGGACGGGAGCCTCGCGGCTCCCGTTTTGCCATAGCAAACTGCTTTGGATATTGGAAGAGAGCAGGAAACCTGCTCTCTCTTCCAATATCCAAAGCCGATGCTTTCCACATGGGGAGCAGCATGTCAGCTGCTCCCCATGTGGGACTAGCAATGCCGGCTCCCAAGGGACGTGGGGAGCCGGCGGGACTGTGGGGGCATTGGGGACCCCCACAGTCCCCAACGGAGAGAGCCAGCCCCGGGGGATGGGGTCCCTGGGGCAAGTAGTGGCCCGGGAGGGGGCCACGCGGCCCCCCTCCCCAAAAAAGCAAAAAAATTTTTTTAAAAGGAAAGGCCGGCCCCGGAGGATGGGATCCCCGGGGCCTTAAAATGGCCAGAGGAGGGGGACCACGCTGCCCCCTCAAAAAAATAAATATAGAGGCCATGCCCCGGGGATGGGGTCCCCGGGGCCAATACAGGCCAAGGGAAGGGGGCCACGCGGCCCCCTTCCCGTTTTTTTTAAAGGTAATTTAAAAAAAGGGGTAAGGCCCTGGGGGATGGAGTCCCCAGGGCCCAAAAAGAAAAAAGGAAGGGGGCCACACAGCCCCCCTTCAGGAGAGATTTTTTTTTTTTTTTTTAAACGATCGGGCCCGCAGGTCCCGCCCCCTTCCTTCACCACTCTGCAAACGCGCCCCTGGCGCGTTTGCAGAGAGAGCAATTCCCCTTGAATACTGGGGGTCCCTGGGGGCCAACTAGCCCACCAGGTACCTCCAGTATGCGCCAGAGGCTGCCTTGCAGAGAGGTGTACAGAGGCCACGCCCCTTTTTACACCTCTCTGCAACGCAGCTCTGTGGCGCTTTTTGGAGGTATATGGTGGGCTAGTTGGACTCCGGGGACCCTCAGGATTCAAGGGGACTTAATCCCCCAACTTAAAACGCGCCACGGGGCGCGTTTGCACAGTGGTGAAGGGAGGGCGGGGCTTCAGGTGACATGTGTGCAAACAGGCCCCGTGGCGCGTTTTAAGATGGGGAATTAAATCCCCTTCAATCCTGAGGGTCCCTGGGGGCCAACTAGCCCAACAGGTACATCCAGAAAGCGCCACAGAGCTGCGTTGCAGAGAGGTGTAAAAGGGGTGTGGCCTCTCTACAGTCTCTGCAACGCAGCCCCTGGCGCATATTGGAGGTTCCTGGTGGGCTAGTTGGCCCCTAGGGACCCTCAGGATTCAAGGGGACTTAATCCCCCAACTTAAAACGCGCAACGGGGCGCGTTTGCACAGATGTCACCTGAGGCCCCGCCCCTCCCTTCACCATTGTGCAAATATTCCTCTAAAATCAGCCGAAATATGAATTCCGATTTACTCACCTGTTATCAGGAGAGACCTCAGTGCTGCATCTTTCAGCCCAGTACTGGTCCTGAAAAGTAATTTTAACCGTACTTACCGGTAACTTGAATTTCCTTCATAGGCTAACATTGACTGGTTTCACTTGGAAATTCTTCTAAGTGTGGAGTTTTGGAACTTTAAAATATTCCTCTAAAATCAGCCGAAATACAAATTCCGATTTACTCACCTGTTATCAGGAGAGACCTCAGTGCTGCATCTTTCAGCCCAGTACTGGTCCTGAAAAGTAATTTTAACCGTACTTACCAGTAACTTGAATTTCCTTCCATAGGCTAACATTGACTGGTTTCACTTGGAAATTCTTCTAAGTGTGGAGTTTTGGAACTTTAAAATATTCCTCTAAAATCAGCCGAAATACGAATTCCGATTTACTCACCTGTTATCAGGAGAGACCTCAGTGCTGCATCTTTCAGCCCAGTACTGGTCCTGAAAAGTAATTTTAACCGTACTTACCGGTAACTTGAATTTCCTTCATAGGCTAACATTGACTGGTTTCACTTGGAAATTCTTCTAAGTGTGGAGTTTTGGAACTTTAAAATATTCCTCTAAAATCAGCCGAAATACGAATTCCGATTTACTCACCTGTTATCAGGAGAGACCTCAGTGCTGCATCTTTCAGCCCAGTACTAATCCTCAAAAGTAATTTTAGCCGTACTTACCAGTAACTTGAATTTCCTTGCATAGGATATCATTGCCTGCTTTTTGCTGAAAAAGTTTCTAAGTGTTGATTTTTGGAACTTTAAAATATTCCTCTAAAATCAGCCGAAATCCGAATTCTGATTTACTCACCTGTTATCAGGAGAGACCTCAGTGCTGCATCTTTCAGCCAAGTACTGATCCTAAAAATTAATTTTAACCGTACTTACCGGTAACTTGAATTTCCTTCATAGTCTAACATTGACTGGTTTCACTTGGAAATTCTTCTAAGTGTGGAGTTTTGGAACTTTATAATATTCCTCTAAAATCAACCAAAGTACGAATTCCAATTTACTCACCTGTTATCAGGAGAGAACCCAGTGCTGCATCTTTTAGCCCAGCACTAACCCTGAAAAGTAATTTTAACCGTACTTACCAGTAACTTATATTTTCTAACATAGGAATCCATTGTCTGGTTTTCAGCAGTAAACTTTCAAAGTGTCGATTTTCACAAACTACAAATATTCCTTAAAAATCGCCTGTATGACTTAAACGCATTCATTCAACTGTTTACAGGAGATGCACCAGTGCTGGATCCAGGATCCAACACTGAGTAAGATAAAGTAACGATAACAGTTTTTACCTGCTAAGTGAATTTCCTTCCATAGGATAACATTGGTGATTCTATGAGAAAAAGTTTCTAAGTGTCAACTTTTAAAATACAATAATATTCCTTAAAAATCACGACTGTAACCAAAACGCTTTTACTCAACTGTTTACAGGAGATGTACCAGGACTGAATCTAGGATCCAGTCCTGTGGTTACAAAAGTAATCCATAAAGTAACTAATTGCATTTAACTAGAAATTCACATTGAGCTGAATGTTGCATTGTGTTTGAAAATGTGTTGCCCATTGCAACAACTGTAACTACTGTACTTAAAAGTCTATTGCCTATCTGCAAAGTATTTAAACTAAAGTAATTCATTCTGAGAAAGTATTTTTTGTAATGTAATGTATAATGTAATTACAATGTAATTTAAAAAATAAAATATGTAAAAAAAAATTGTTTCTAAAAATGTAGTAAATCAGTATGAAAAAAATTAATATAACAATTAATACATTTAAAAATTGTCATTTACAAAACCTTTGAAATTCACTGAAAAAACCGTAGGTTTCAGGCACGTTATAGTTAGAAATTAGCATTTAAAAAACCTTTGAAATTCACTGAAAAAACCATAGGTTTCAGACACGTTATAGTTACAAATTAGCATTTAAAAAACCTTTGAAATTCACTGAAAAAACCATAGGTTTCAGACACGTTATAGTTACAAATTAGCATTTAAAAAACCTTTGAAATTCACTGAAAAAACCATAGGTTTTAGGGACAGTTTTAGTTACTTGGACATTGCACTCGTACAAAACCCGTGAAATTCCCCCGTTATAGTTAGTTCAGCTAACTATAACTCGCGCCCGCAATGCACTGCTGATGACGTCACATATTACATCACTCATGACATGGTCAGTGACATCACTGATGACATCACTGATGACATCTCAAATGACATCACTGATGACATCATCCACGTGATAATCTGATGCACCTCCTCACACCCTAATATAACCTTTGATTCACCCACTCTAAATTACAGACTGCCATTCGCAAAACCATAGACACTCCAACACCAATAACTACATACCCACTCACTGATTCTTAGGTCTACACACACACATCCACTCACTCACCCGTACAGTCACTCATACTTACGGTCACTCAGTACTAGGACTATCATATGCACTCTTACTCCTATATAGACACTCAAACAACGCCACTCATCCATAGAGATACTCACACACCTAGTCAGTCATGCAAATAATTAAACACACTGCCATTTACTCACCTATACAGTTATACACACACCAGCTCACTTACTCATACAAATAGTAGCACATTGTTACGCTCTTATACAATCACAGATACAAGCACACACTCATCCATACAGCCACTATCACAATCACTCACTCTTGCTTATAGCTATTTATATACTCCAACACACATATATACTGCCTTTCACATATGTAGTTACTCACACATGTACCACTGGGACATACATTCACTCACTAACACACTCTTACACACACTTACCCACCCATACAGTCTATCACAGATGCACTCTTGAAACCATCCACCCAGTGAATCACCCACTCACACATCTATGCACAGAGTTGCACACACCCCTCCCACACAAACACTCAGGCACCCATACAGATACTCAGACAAGCATTCAATAACTCATATAGACACTCATTTAGCTATTCACAAACACATGCAGCCACTTACACAGCAACAGACAGACGGATACAGACATTCACCCAGTTTAGTCACTAACCCATGCATTCAGTAAGATACGTTAAATCACTCACTTATAGAGTCAGTCACGCACCTACTAAATCATCCATACAGACACTTACACACCCACTCATTCTTCAATACGTCTTTTCCTATATATATTAAAAATATTTAAACTTTACAGAAACACACAGTCACTGGATGATGTCATCAGTGATGTCATTTGAGATGTCATCAGTGATGTCATCAGTGATGTCACTGACCATGTCATGAGTGATGTAATATGTGACGTCATCAGCAGTGCATTGCGGGGCGCGAGTTATAGTTAGCTGAACTAACTATAACGGGGAATTTCACGGGTTTTGTACGAGTGCAATGTCCAAGTAACTAAAACTGTCCCTAAAACCTATGGTTTTTTCAGTGAATTTCAAAGGTTTTTAAATGCTAATTTGTAACTATAACGTGTCTGAAACCTATGGTTTTTTCAGTGAATATATATATATATATATATTTCTATCAAACAAACATGACATGCACTCGCAAGGTGATCATTTCTTTATTCTATCGTCAGTTAACACAGATGCATTTCAGCAATCTGCCTTTCTCACTGGGTGATGTCAGTGACTGGGTTCTTGTCCCCTTAAAAAAGAAACATACATAGAAAGCATAATTCATCAAAATAAAAAAAGACCACATTTTTTACCGAAACAAGTGAGACAGCTATATATGGCTGCCATCTTACTAGGGTGTATGAATTCATTAAAAATAACATTTACTTTCTTGTGTAAGCTACATGGCCACCTATCTTCTCCCTCTTCACAAGAGTTTTGTAAATAATTCTTCATATTGGATTGGGCCTATAACATATTTTTAAACCTATCTCTTCAGAGTGATTGTCAATCAGGCTCTGAATGGGCTGCATAGCTGCTGTTAAATATTGAACCATGCTGCGCGCATTAATCACCTAAGTGTCATGATAATTCCTCATCACTATTTAAACCTCTGGGCACTTTGGTTTGTAAATTATGTATCTGCATTCCAGTATATATTCACTGAAAAAAACAATGGTTAATGTAACGTTATAGTTAGGTGTGATTAAAAGATCTGTTTTTGTCTTTTTTTTAAACATAGCAATTCACTGAAAAAACAAATGTTAAAGGACCGTTATAGTTAGGTGAATATGTCAGTAACAACATCAATGTTTTGAACTAAAAAACACAGAAATTAATCAGTTATAGGTAGCAGAGCTTACTTTAACTTGCGCCCCCACCGTGCACTGCTTGTGATCTCAAGTATTACATCACTCATGACATGTTCTATGACATCATTTATGATATTACTAATGACATTTCAAATTGAATAATTGATGACATCACTGATGATATCATCCAATGAGTGAGTTAATTTCTTTTATAGTTTACATAGTGGCAGGTAACTACCATACTACTTTTCTACCTAATTTTGTAGTTTTTAATTTTGTGTACTGCTAACCGATGTGTTTACAAAACTCATGTGCACCTGATTCATCATGTTCCACACATGATGTTTGGTACTGCAGAAAAAGTTTCTAATAGGGCACAGATCCTACATACTACATACTTAGAGCCCGATTAAGAGTTTGGCAGTGGTGGAGCGGGCCACCATGTTACCACCCCCCTCCCATACTGCCAAACAGGAATGCCATCTGCCAGATTATGAGTAATTCCGTGGTCTGGCGGATGGGTGGCGGGCGGCCCCGCTGCAGGGCAGTACAAAGACTCATATGTGAGTCTTAGAAGTGCACCACAGCGGGACCGCCAATGCATGTTCCTGCACGACATGGACTGTGCAGTCCATGCCGTGCAGGAACAGGCGTGCATGCACCCGGGGGCACAACATGTGCCCCCCTGCATGCACCCCCATGCACAGGGGCAAGAGGTAGCCATGTGGGGCGCCCTTTGTTTCCTCACTGCCAACAGTTTCATGGTGTGAGAACCACCATGAGACTGCTGGCTGTGAAGGAACTTGTAATATGCTTGGTGGTGCTGCAGCAGCACCACCAAGCATATTGCACCCTCAAGACTGCCACACCACCGTCAGGGAGGGTGGATCCCTGGCAGTTGTGGCGATTCTCTGGAGGTTCGACCGCCGTACTCGTAATATGGTGGTCGGACCGCTGGTGCGGTGGTCCCCGACCACCACCGCACCTCCACTGCAGTCACCAAACTTGTAATTAGGCGCTAAGTATTGTAAGCAGCTTTGAGTAATTAAACACAATCGTCTCAGCATGACAATTTTTATGTCTATGTAAACTGTGTATACAGGGTACTAACCTATGTATATATGCTTGTTTTGCTTCAAAAGATGGGCTATCTGTTAAGATTACCCCACAGTATGAAGGCTTGCAGGTAGATTGATCTTTAGAACCTTCAGACCTTGGTTATTGTAAGTGAATAGTCTCTCTTTGGACAGATTTTGTATAGAGCATACACTGTTCTTAATAGATATATTTTAATACTGTGTGGTGTATTACTTGTGAGACTTTAAATGTCTGCAAACAGTGTGGTAAAGAGTAAACTCTCGGTATAGAGTAAACACTGTTAAAAGGTAAGTGTGGGGCCCATAGCTGAAGCACATCTTGAACATTGTGGCAATGGGGTCTAAGCCCCCATCATCACAGTGACCAAAACATAAGTGTTGAAATTGAAAAAGCTGCAACTGCCAAACGGCATGGATGATTCCTGGTCACAGAACAACAAACACATCAGTGGCAAAGTAGTGCTTGTGTCCCATAGCAACATAGATTGGGGGAGGCAAACACTGCAGTGCAAATAAGACATACCTTTGGCCATGTGCAGACAAACATCACCCATGGGGGCTGACACTGTCAACATTCATCAATGACACAATGACAGAAGTGACCATCAGAATGCAGACCCACATATTTGCACCAATGGGCACACAAATGCAGATACCCTGTGGAGACTGTAGATGTGAGGTGAACAGATACCATACCATGGCAGCAATGGGACACACAAACAATGATCATTGTGCTGACTGATGACCTAGGAGTCCCAGGGACAGCAGGGGAAACCCACCAAACAACATACAGCCAATGGCACACTAAAGATATGCCAATGCAGTGGTGCAGATGCACAAACACAAACAGGCAGACCCACACTGCACATCAAACACAACAGGTGAGGGGGGGGGGGTGCCAGTGTCCCCAGGCAACCGCACAACACATGATGAGGCCTGAATACCAATTACACAGATGCACATACAGTGCTACACAAAGGTAACTCATGGATCCAAATCCCCTATGTGGGCAATCAGGCAATGTTAGATGAGAGGGAGCACAAATCACACATGTCACACAAGCATGTAGGAACAGCAACTGACACAGCAAGACACAGAGACACCACAGCACTACCCCCAGGGTCCCCACAACGTGGTGACCCTGGGCTGCATTACTAATCCCACTGTGATGACAAAGCTAGATGTCGTTCACACTGTGAACCACAGCCATGTGTCCTGAGCAACAAACTACCATCACACCTACACAAGCACAAATCAATCAGCACGGCCAGTAAGCCAAGGCCAACATGGAGGCAGGGGTCTAGCCGGGCAACAACTCTCATCTGCACACACTCAACACCACACACCTCGACCTCCAACAATGTGCAGCAGTGAAGCTCACATGCACTGGTGACATTGCACATGCACCCATGACAATCCCATGGGTGGTGGTGGGAACCAAGGTGCAGAAACACATCACACATGGCCACTCAACAAGACTCCTGAATGTCTGACACACTGCACACCACGCTGTACATGGACATGACGGCAATACCACACCAACCAATGTGATCCCAGCCACAGTCCCACACCAATGAAGAATCCAAGGTCACCCACAAAGAACACACATAGACAACTACCAATATTGCAGCCCTGACCCTGAGGAGTGCCATCAGTCACACACACAACGTGTCACAATCACTGAAAGCTAACACAAACTGCAAATCACATGACAGGTGTAAACAACAAGTGCCAAGGGGAATCCTGACTGTGACCCATCTGCGTCTGCCCACAAACTCAGCCCTGACAGCAAACACACCTATGGGTGACACCCTGATGACCAGTAATGTGCCATGCATCCACATCACAGAGAACCCAGGGAGAAGTCTTTGGGGGAACATAGGTCAACTCAGCAAGCATCACAAACAGGAACACCACTAGGGATCCCAGCATGCACAGCAAAATGGAAGTGAACACACAGACATGCATATACAACACACACCTTGGGCGCAGGCGATGTCACAGGAGTACACACTGCCATGAGGGGACTCCACTCCTGTGTGAGGAAAGCTGTGCCATATGTTGCCTCAGTATGGCTCCATGATGTCAGCAGAACACTTGGTCACACAGTCAACAATTAGCACCAAATGAAGGCTCCCGTCACATCAGCCTGGTCATGGGAGTGTCAACGAAATCATCAGCACAGATCCAACACACATGTATAGCAAGTTGCACTGACAACACAGATGAGTCCTTCCCCATTGATGCCCAAACCTGCATGTCCAGTGGAGATGGCCACACGGTCAGGGAAGTAGACTAATTGAACAATGGCAAGCAACACAGATGTGCAGGGGTGGAAGCCACAGATGTGACATTGCTAATGTAAGTAGGAAATCCCATTGCCAAATATTGAAAACATGACACCCTCAGATGCTGCTAAGGATGACATGGATACACCACAGGATAGGACACATTCCCCCTGGACCACATGGGTTCCTGCACAGTAACACTTCATTTCCATGAGACCAAATATCACCATCACTGCAGCAAGGGCATGGTTAGCATCATCAACATCATGTACATCAGAAGCAAAAGCACTAGAGAACAGAACGTTGCTTTATTCAGCATATGTGGGTTCAAAAGTTGAAGTCCAGCAAAAAAGAAACAAAGGCCAATGGCCAGTCCATCCTGAAAGTCAAAACAGGGTGACAGTGGCAGATGTCACCCTACGCATGCCTGCACTGATGAAAACCAGGGACAATCCCCTCGGAGGGGCATACGGGGGGGCAAGCCAGGCACCGAAGGGACAGGATCAGGGCTCACCAGAAGGAGGCAGGGAAGGGGTGATGGGTGCTGGAGAGCCACTGACAACTGCAGTGGAGGTATCTGACATGGTGTGTGCCGGCACAACTGGGGGGCATGACACAGATGGTGTGGGTGCCGGCACGACTGCAGTGGGCCATGCAGATGGAGTGGACAGGTTCCCCACTGCAGTGCCCAAGTCAGACGGGGTGGTAGTGGACTCCACTGCAGTGCCTACCTCCAGGGGAGGAGAATGGGGATCAGGTAAGGTGGGCAGGACACCGTCTCCACACCAGTGGCACAGACAAGCGCAGCCGGGGGTGTGGGGCCGGAAGAGCAAGTGGCAGTGGGAGAAGGCCTGATCTTTTTGGGGATGGTGTATCTGTGGGTGGGGGAACCTGGGGCAGGGTGTGGTGGGGGCACCTGTGGTGTGGGGGCCTGAGGGATGGAGGAAGGAGGCTTGGTGCCTGAGCTGCAGGGCGGCGGCGGGATCTTGCTCTTCCGGGTCCGGGGGGACTTGCGGATGGGGGCCTCAGTGCGTCTGTGCCTGGGGGAGGGTGTCCGGGGGCGAGGGGCACTCCGCTCCGTGTGGGTGGGCTTCCTCTTCCCCCTGAAAGCTGGATCAGCTGGATCGGAGGGGAAGAGGCCGAGGTCACTGAGGAAGAGCCGCTGTGTCTTTGGGGTTGCAGGTGAGGCAAGGGAGGGGGCTTTGGAGGGAGAGGCAACTGAGGACTGCGCAGTGCTCGTGGATGCATGTGTGTGTGCCTGGGCCCCATCCCCTGTGAGTGTGGCTTCAGTCCCCTGACTGTGCGTGCGTGTGTGTCTGGACTTTGGCGTGTGTGTCTGTGTGCTGCTCGTGTCTGTGCTGGTGTGTGCCTGTGCCGGTGTGTGTGTGCTTGGGACAGGTAAGGTGCTGGGGAGTGTGGATGGGGCAGAGGCAGGAGGGGTGAGGGACTTTTGGAGGAGGGACACTGCTGCCATCAGGGAGGAGTCCATGGACCTATTGCCCCTCTGTAGGGCAGACATGCCCGATGAGATGCCCTCCATGAACGACACCAGCTGAGTCAACAGAGTGGTGTGTGCATGGAGGACACTCAGCATCGCTGTTTGCCCTACATGAAGCTGGCGAAGGAGGTACACAGACTCCTCACTCAGGGCAGCAGGGGACACAGGGGCAGGGGGTGCGGTGCCTGGCCCGAAGGAGACACGCTCCCGAACATGGGAGCCTCCACAGACCTCGGGAATGGGAGCCGATGGGAGGGCGGTGGTGGTGGTGGTGGTGGCGGGGACAGCAACACTAGCTGGGGTGTGGTGGCTGCTGACACCCCCCTCCACAAGGGAGTCATCCTCCGAGCTGCTGTGGTCCTCAGCTGAGGTGGATGGTGCTGAGGACTCCTCGTGTGGCTCCCCTCGCCCTCCGTGCCAGTGGGTCCCTCCGACCACTCCTCGGCTGCTGATCCAGTCTGGCTCTGCGGCTCCTCCTGGTCCGTGGAGCTGTCCCCTCCTGTGGCCGTGGATGTATCTGCAAACAATGGGGAAACAGGCAGACATCAGTCACCTGCACTGACCGCACACACCACAGTAAGTACAGCACATTACAGAGCAAGCCCTGGCATCCTTAGTTGAACATTGCCAAAAGTGCCCAAACAGAATAGGAGAAGCCAATTGTCAGTCTGATGGTCAACCATGGCACTCACATCCCTCCTGGCCTTGCACCCATCTGTCTGGTGTCTGTTGGATGGCAATACCCCAGTATGGACACATGCACCACCTACACAGTAGTTGGACAGTGCAGAAAACACGGTGAAGCATGTGAACATGCACACATCACAACTCTTGCCACTGAGTCAGTACAGGTGTCCGGATGAAAGGGATGCCCAGAGTCAAATATGAAATGCATGTGATGCATACCAGCGACAGACACCATGATGCACCCATGTCCTGATAGCCATTGCCACAATGGTGTGCATGTAGCACATGTCACTCCCCTGCAGGATCACTCATAGGAAGTTACATGCCATGGCACAGGCATGCCTGCTAAGTCATACATCACTGTCTCCAGTCACATGGGCAGGGCAGCCAGACAACAACAGTCTGCACTGTGTCACAATAGTAGGTCATGGGGAATGCAAGTCCTGGAGCTGAACAAGTGCACATGTACATCCCCCACACACCACATCATCTGAACCCTTATCTGTCCACGTCATACCGATTGGACATATGGGAGACCTGTAACACAACCCTCTGAACCTGAGCACCTCACAATCTGCTGTGAATGGGAAACAGCTGCCTGAACTTCACATTCGCATACCCCAGTCTGCACGGTCAGGTGATCAAACACCTATGTGTCACACAAGTATCGTCTCCTATGGTCACATCTCCGGTGGCATGCTGAGCCCCAACCGAGGAACACCCCAGCAGTCCTGACAACGAAGCCACAGCACACTGACACAGAGGCAGACACCTGAGGGGACATATCACTGAGCACAACGTGTCAGCTGATACACGGGAGTGGGAGTACAGAGTGTATTGTATGGCCTGGAGTAGGCATGACTGTCCTGCCCCACATGAATGAGGGATGAGCCCTGGACAGTAGGCAGCTGGCTAAGTATGTGTGACACACGTAATATACACACTCCTGGGGCCCAAACATTGTTCCCACCCGCAGCATGGGTGTGTGCCAGATACCCCAGGCACCTGTGGTGGATCAGCTCAGCAATTGGACCACATATCAAAGTAACACGCATATTACATGTCAGAACACAGGCATTGTGTAAGCAATGGACCCACCCATGATGCCCACCACAGAGTTAGGGGAACAGATGCTGTCCCCCACCTTGAGTCAAGCAAACTGCAAGGACACAGTACCCAAGTGACACAATTCCCTGACTGCAAGGGCCACACCTGGGTATCAGATGAGGAGTGGGCAGTGCACAATCGAGGGACATGGGTCCTGGACCACATGACTGATGTACTGTGGCAGTTTAACCAGGCCAGAGGAGGGCACATAGCATGGCAGACAAAGTTCACAATGCAGTCATGGACTCACCCCCTCCTTGCTGCTCTCTGGCCTTCAGCTGCCCATCCAGATCAGGGAAGACCACCGCCAGGATCCTGAGCATGTGGGGGTCAGGGTCCGGTGTCCGCCCCTCCTGCGAGGAGGCGACAGCTTCAGCTGGACCCGTGCGATCCTCCGGGTCCAGCCCCAAAGGTCCTGCCACCTCTTCTGGCAGTTGCGGATCCGGCGCTTGTAGTCCCCCACGGATCTCACTGCCCGGACGATGGTCAGCCATATCTTCTGCTTCTGGTGGGCATTAACCTGTGAGGATGACAAAGTGAGAATGCCATTACTACACATGCAACATATCCGTGCATTACACAGTTGGATATACATGTCTCAATCACAGGGGCACATGATGTACACAGGCAGTGCAACGATGGCTATGGACAGTATGCCAGCAGTAACTACATGGTATCATTGCCTGGGAGGTAAAACCTTGTTTAAATGCACTGTCACTGCACTATACCTGTTCAGTGCATGTAACTACACACTATGGGGGGTGACAACTACTCAGTGAGCCTGCTAGCCAGTGGCGTGCAGACTGTTAGCCTTGCTAGTCAGACAACATGCACATTTAGTAAGGCAGTGGACAGCACACTCACCTGCTCCCCTGCTTTCCCATACAGCTTGCTGTACTGTGGAAGGAGGCTGTCCAGCAGGGCCTGGTTCTCCTCAGTGCTGAAAGCTGGGGCTCTCTCCACAGTACGTGCCATTGCAGGGTCCAGAGGGTGCAGATACAGCAGCAGTGGTGGTGGCAAATGTCGTCCTGGAGCATGTAGTGCAGGCAAGTGAGCTCTCAGGGGAACAGCCAGCATTATATGTGTGCTGCAGAGGCAGATACTGTCCCATGTGTCCAAAGTGATAGGTCCAAGTCGTTTGCATCTTCTGAATCTGGCCAATCCATGGAATTGCACCACTTACACACGCCCACAGCATCCTTCAAAGTTCAACTTCATGACACCCATGAATTTGCAACATTGTTGTGGGTGACCAACTGAATTTCCAGCATCAGACTCGTTCAAGATTTGAAAACGCGTCCGTTGCCAGGCCAGGCCATAGCCAATGGGTGCGCACCAATCGGTCCATTGCTGTTCAACGCGTACCCGGGATACAACGCGTACCTGCACACATTGAATGCAATGGGCCGGCCGGGCACACCGATCGGTCCATTGCTGTCCAATGCGTACCCGGGATACAACGCGTACCCGCACACATTGAATGCAATGGGCCGGCCGGGCACACCGATCGGTCCATTGCTGTTCAACGCGTACCCGGGATACAACGCGTACCCGCACACATTGAATGCAATGGGCCGGCCGGGCACACCGATCGGTCCATTGCTGTCCAACGCGTACCCGGGATACAACGCGTACCCGCACACATTGAATTCAATGGGCCGGCCGGGCACACCGATCGGTCCATTGCTGTTCAACGCGTACCCGGGATACAACGCGTACCCGCACACATTGAATGCAATGGGCCGGCCGGGCACACCGATCGGTCCATTGCTGTTCAACGCGTACCCGGGATACAACGCGTACCCACACACATTGAATGCAATGGGCCGGCCGGGCACACCGATCGGTCCATTGCTGTTCAACGCATACCCGGGATACAACGCGTACCCGCACACATTGAATGCAATGGGCCGGCCGGGCACACCGATCGGTCCATTGCTGTCCAACGCGTAGTGCGAATACAACGCGTACCCGCACACATTGAATGCAATGGCCAATGGCTGCGCACCAATCGGTCCATTGCTGTCCAACGCGTATTGCGAATACAACGCGTACCCGCTCACATTGAATGCAATGGCCAATGTGTGCGCACCGATCGGTCCATTGCTGTCCAACGCGTCCCTGTACAAGTCACTGGCATATGTCACCATGCCTGTCACAGGTGAACATATGCCAGCCACATATACTTCCCAGGGAGTGAGGGGCACCCCTACAACACCACAGCCTGTCCACACTGTATCCTAAGGCATGTAAGGCTGCATTACCTATTCCGTGTATGGGGGTGAACATGTTGTTCTGTGGGTGTCACTTGGGGGCAGCCACTCCCAGGCTGTGCACATGTTCATGGAGACAGAATCCTTGGTGTTTCGTGTACAGGACCACTGTGATGTGCAACTGTTCATTTCTGAGCATGTGGCATGGTCACATTTCACGGTGGTGTATGTGTATGTCATGTCACATACCCCCTGAGTCCCATGTGGGATGGTATGTACGTCCCAGGGTGACCCATTGCCACAATAGTGATGGTCCTCCACAGTCTGTGTGCATGTTGTGTTTACAATGTCTCTGATTCCATGTGCACAATGGGAGACAGTCTCCACATCCACGTTGTTTGTGCATGGACTTTGATGTTGTGCGTGTGTGTGTCACAGACGTCCATGTCTGTCCTGCCGAGGCAACAGGGACCACTACCTGTGGGGGTCATGGTTGTTTTGCTGTGATGTATTCATGATACACCATGTCATGCCAGTGTCCATGTGGCAATACAGGGTCCCTGGGAATCTACCTGTCATTGAGCTGTGATGGCTGGGGCACATCTGTCCTCACATGTCACTGTGGGGTGTGTTTGGAATGTGGCAGCAGGAGATGGGAACTGTGACACGGCCTCATGATATCCCATGGCACAACCTGGGACTTGTTGATGCCACTTGTTGAACTGTGATGTTAGATGTTGGCCATGTAGGTGCCATACATGTCCTTACGGAACTGCACACATCATGTACTTGTGCCTCATAATGATGTATCATGTGATATTGAGTATGGACAATGCCACATATGTGGGGTGACTGACAATCTTTCTTCCTTCACCTATGCACGGCAGGGCACCAGCTGTCCATAGACCATTCCCTGACCTTGCAACCATGGTGGAACGGGACTGCATCCGAAGGTACCGCTTCACCAGGCCGCTGATTGAGGTATTGACGGTGCGGTTGGCCCCACATTTGCAAGCTGGCCGGACATACCCTACAGCGCTGACCCCCAAGGTGAAGGTGATGGCAGCCCTACACTTCTTTGCCACCGGTACCTTTCAACACACTGTGGCGACTGCTGGTGGGATGTCACAGACCATGTTCAGCCGTGTGCTCCGCGATGTTTTGGAGGCTATGTTGATACACCTGAACCAGTACATCTATTTCCCTAGACTCCAACAACTCACTGATGTGAAGAGTGACTTCTATGCCCTGGGGAGGATGCCGCATGTCATTGGCTCCATTGATGGGACACATGTTGCTTTGGTACCACCACAGGTCCAAGAGCAGGCATACAGGAACCGCAAACACTACCACTCGGTCAATGCACTGGTGGTATGTCTTGCAGATATGAGCATCTCACACGTGTGTGCCCATTTCCCCGGTTCTGCACACGATGCCTACGTGATGAGGAGTAGTCGCATCCCGAGGATGATGTCACAGATGCGGAACCAGCGTGCCTGGCTTGTTGGTGTGTACTGACTTTGTACCATTGTGTGTGTTCTGCAATGTAGTGTTCCACCCTCTTTTCCAACTCAGCTAATGTGCAATTGTCTGTATGTAGGTGACTCCGGATACCCCAACATGCCATGGTTGCTGACGCCCCTCAGGAACCCTGTGACACAAGCCCAGATGCGCTACAATGAGGCACAGGGTCGGACCAGGAGAGTGATTGAGCGGACCTTTGGTCTCCTGAAGAGCCGCTTCCGCTGCCTGGACAAGACAGGAGGGGCCCTCCCATATGCCCCAGCAAAGGTGTGCAAGATTGTCATCGTCTGCTGCATGCTACACAACCTGGCAGTGCGGAAGGAGTTGCCTCTCATCCTGGATGACGATGACCAACATCCGCCACCTGTGTAGGATCCTGGCCTGGACCACGATGCCAGTGATGATGATGATGATGATGGTGATGTCCGCACACAGCTCATCACCAACTTCTTCAGCTGATTGTGAGTATCCAGAGATGTCATGTCAATGATGTGAGTATGCATGATATGTGTTGGTGGTGCTGTGGTGCTGTTTGAGTGTGTCCATGTGCTACATGACTGTATGCGTGTAGCGATGTGTCCTTACAGGTAGTCTGTACTCCCCAACAGTGTTGACATGCTAACTTGGTTCTGGGTGGGTATCTTGTGACATGTATTGGGCATGAGTATTGCAGTTCTGTCCTGTTCTTCAGTGCTTTTGACTGTGTTTCATTTCTGTCCTTCACAGGGTACTTTCAGAGTCGTTTGGTCAACTGTGATCCCCAACACCGTGATTCGACTTCCAGGGTGGTAGCTGTCGTGTCCCTACAGGTGATGTGCGCCACAGCCATGGACTTCCTTCCTTCTACACTTGTTGACTGTGTGCCCGCTGCCAGGTGGGATTACCTTGCATCTGTAGTGGTTACAACATGTTGCAAATGTGTAATAAACCTGTGCTTCACTTTGTGATGTGCGTTGTCTGTGGTCACACATCTGACTGACATTTGCTTACTGCACCAGTGGGCTAGTTGACAAAGACTGTGAATAGGTGTTGTGTCTGTGCATTGCACCGTATTTCCTGGCAACATCAGTGTAGGCGATGAGTCAGATGGCCTAGGTGTGTATATGTTGTGTAGCCCTGGTGGTGTGTCTCCCTCATATGTGTCACGTCGCCATGACTCACATGCCTGTGTTGTACTTGCTGTAGCAGTTAGCATGCACAGTGTAATTTTGCAGGTCATCATCTCCATGTCAGAAACCACGTTGGAATCACAACAGAGGCAGGTATGGTGTATTAGTGTGTTTATTGTCATACATGTGTGTGTGTAGTGCACAGGATGGTGGGTGCTGTACATTTTGATTGCAATCCAAAGTTCCTAGATTAATTGGAAGTCCTGGTAGCAGAAATGTCCTGAATATAGTCCACAGTCATCTGATACATTGGTCCAACTTGTACTCCCCATGTCATGTGGGGGAGTTGTGTTGCAGTCAACAGGGTCAACAGTTTGCGCACAAAGGTGATTATCCAGAACAGCTTTTGGCTTCCTGGGGGTTGCACATGGCCATCGGCCTCTCTGTTGCCCCTCCTCGGACGACCCCTCTTCTTTGGGGGGGGACCCTCAAGTGCAGGCTGCTGCGGTGCAGGGGACTCTCCGCCAGAGTCATCCTCCCTCCCTGTGGCAGTTGCAGTTGTTTCAGCACTGATGTTGTGGGCACACAGGGAGGTGTTGACTGGTTGCTGCTCATCTGGCGGAGGCATTGTAATATGTCCCTATGCACCGCCGTCATCTCTTGCAGTGTGTCCCACTTGGACTCCACGCGGGACATGTGTAAGTCTAAGCGGGCATGATGGGCAGCCTGCTGCTGTTTAATGTCCCTGAGGAGCCCCACTGCCTGGCTGAGGTCTCCGGTGCTGGACTGGTACACATCGGCTATGCGTACCAGTTGTGGGTCATCATGCAGTCCAGACCCCTCCGCGAGCAGCGACCTATGTCTCCCACCCCTCCCACCACCCCTGGCGAAATGTGCAGTACCTGAGGTGGCACGCACAGGTGACCCTGGGCCCCCTTGGGGGTTGTTGGTGGTGTTGGTGTCCATGGACCCACGTTGGTCCAGGGTCCCTGTGCTGGTGGTGGTGGTGCTCCTTGGTCTGTCCATGTCGGCAGGGGTGGTATGTGTGTTGACAGTCGTTGGAGGGGTGGGTGCAGGGGGTGCAGCTGGTGGTCCTGCTGGTGCTGCATGATGACTTGCTCCGGAGGTGCCAGGTAGGTCTTCTTCATCCGAGGAGGGTAGAGGCTGTTCCACACCAGTGAGCTCCGTTTCCCCTTGAGCCTGGGACGGGGACTCCTCAGCGTCTGCTGCTGTGTCCCCATCATCACCTGTTTTTGGGAGACACACACAATGTATTTTATGTTTCTGCAGGCATCAATGGTTGACACACCTGACAGTTGTGACTGTACCTCTGGATGCGGGCCTGTACATTGCATTGTCCTAAGTTGTCACAGTCAGTGGTTGATATTGGTGTGGCACATTGTCCTGCATAATTTGGGCATTTCTATATGAATGTTGGGGTGTGGACATGGTCTGCATTGGTTGTATTTGGTTGACATCCGGCCCTCCTTCCCACCCAGCCAGATATTCCACCATGGAACGTGCTTCCATTGCAGGGAGTGCAAGTTGTCTTTCAGGATGTCAGTCAGTGGTGTCCTGCTGTTGGTTGGTGCCCAGTTCCCAGCAGGGCCTTGTGCTCCCCACAGCAGTACCCAGTGTCAGCCATCTTGTCAGTTGTTTTCCACTCCCTGTGATGTGCGCATGGGTCAGGGTGGTGTTGATGGGACAGTTGTGGGGGTGACCAATATCTGTGACTACCACTCCCATCATGCTATTGCCTCCACCCCACTTCCCAGCATGCCCATACTTACTTGCTTTTTTGGGTGGACTTCACTGTGTGTGAGTGTGAGAGCAATGGCAAGATGGCTGACACTGCTGTCCTGCTGTTGGTTGGTGCCCAGTTCCCAGCAGGGCCATGTGCTCCCCACAACCGAGCACCATTGTCAGACATCTTTGGGCTTTTCACTCCCTGTGAGGTGTGCATTCTTCAGTGTGAGCTTGCTGGGCCATGTGGGTGGGGGATGTTGAGCTGTGACTACCACTCCCATCATGCTATTGCCTATACCCCCCTTCCCAGCATGCCCATACTTCCTTCCTTTTGAGTGGACTTCACTGTGTGTGAGTGTGAGAGCAATGGCTAGATGGCTGACAGTGGTGTCCTGCTGTTGGTTGGTACCCAGTTCCCAGCAGGGCCATGTGCTCCCCACAACAGAGCACCAGTGTCAGACATCTTTGAAGTGGCTTTTCACTCCCTGTGAGGTGTGCATGCTTGAGTGTGAGCTTGCTGGGCCATGTGGGTGGGGGATGTTGAGCTGTGACTACCACTCCCATCATGCTATTGCCTCCAACCCCCTTCCCAGCATGCCCATGCTTCCTTCCTTTTGACTCTGCTTCCCTGTGGGGTTGTGTGCCTGTGCTGACAAGATGGCTGACAGTGTTATCCTGGGGTTAGTTTTGCTACAAGTCCCATGTGTGTCCCTGTGCTTCACACTGCATGACCTAGGGTTGTGGTTCTTTGTGGGATATTTGATTTGAGTGTGAGGCAATGCATTCTCCCAGGTGAGTTGTGTGGAGTTTGTGTTAGGGGGTGTGTGAGTGGAGCTGCTGGTAACTATGGTCAGTGCTGTCAGTCCTCCTTCCCACCCAGCCAGATTTTCCACCATGGAACGTGCTTCCGTTGCAGGGAGTGCAAGTTGTCTTTCAGGATGTCAGTCAGTGGTGTCCTGCTGTTGGTTGGTGCACAGTTTCCAGCAGGACCTTGTGCTCCCCACAGCAGTAGCCAGTGTCAGCCATCTTGTCAGTTGTTTTCCACTCCCTGTGATGCGAGCATGGTTCATGGTGGTGTTGATGTGCGCATTGTGAGGGTGGGCAATATCTGTGACTACGACTCCCATGATGCTTTTGGCTACACTGACTTGCCCAGCATACACAGGATTCCTTCCTTTCAGTGGGCTTCACTGTGAGGTAGTGTTGTAGTGGTGGCTACATGTCTGGATGTGTTTGTTAGTTATATTTGTGCCACTGCCTAGCTGTAGTTGTAGTTGTGTTTGTACATGTGATGACACAGTTACATATCACTATGAGATGGCATGTGTTGTGTTTATCTGACTGACATACACATTTTGGGATGATTCTGTTCTGGTTGGTGTGTATTTGCTAAGGGTGCATGGTTTGACTCTCCCCTTGACAGTGATGTGTGTGTATTGTCGCACAATATTGTGTACATTTGTTGTGTACTCACCAGGCTCTGGGATGTTTTCTAGTCCATATACGCTCACTGGTGGTAGGATGGCCCGCACCTTCTCCTCCCAGGGCCTGAGGTATACTGGTTTGGCAGGAGGGCCACTGCCGGTGTGTTGGCTCAAGAGGTAGTCCTTCTTCAACAGCTCCCTGACCCTCCTGCGCACGTCATACCACCCGTTCTGGATGTCTACCTTTGTGCGCAAACATGGTCATTGTGCGTTCACCCTGTCGACAATCCTCTCCCACATCTTGGTTTTCTGCGACATGGGTTTGTGTTGGACCTGTGTACCAAACAACTGTGGCTCTACCCTGAGGATCTCATCTACCTGGACTTCCAATTCACTATCTAGGAACTTATGATTCTTCTTTGGGGGCATGGTGATGGGTGGTGATGGTGAGTGGTGTGTGTGTTGGTGTGCAGGTGAGGGTGTGTGAGTATGTGTTTTGCTGGGTGTATGTGAGGGTGCTATTTGTTGAGGTGCTGATGGTGTGTGGCTTGTGTGATGGATGAGCTGTGTGTGGGTGTGTGGTTGCTGTCTGTTGAGTGCTGGCAGGTAAATTGAATTTGCAAAGGATCATGGTAGGGATTTGTGTCCTTTATATGGGTGGAGTTGTGGGTATGTCTTTGTTCCCTGTTCCCCCCCCAGTATTTATTGGCTTTGTAATTGCTTGTTTGGCCTTTTTTTGCGTGTTTTTCCCTTTGTACTTTTTGTGCATGTAGGAGACGTTCTTGTGACCGAGTCGGACCCTGCAGTTGTCTCGTACGAGCATCTCCGAGTCGTTCACGCTGTGTTTGTGCTGTTTTCTATGCTGCATACGCGTCGGTCGCGGTGTATTGGGTTGCTTCGGCTCGCAGTTTTGTATGCGTGTCGGTCGTACGGCTTGGCCTCCGTGCGACTCGGTTGTGTTTTCCACACGTTGCATCGTACTTGGCGGGTAGGAGTTTGCGGGTACGTTTCGTTCGGGATTCTTCCGGGTGCGTGTCGGTCGGTTCGATTCGCGTGGTTTTCTGGCCGGATAGCTGTTTTCCGCGCGGTTCGGTCGTTCGTGTTGTGTTCCGTACGAGTCGGTCGGATTTTGCACGCTTCTCATCGTACTTTGCGGGTCGGGCTGCACCGGTACGTGTCGGTCGGAATGAATTCCGGCTCCGAGTCGGTCGGTACGTTTTCCGGCCCGAATCGGAATCGACCCCTTAGACTCAAAAAAGAGGAGGCAAAAATCATGGAAAGAAAAGCATTTAAATTCCAGAGGGACCGTAATGACTATGAGCAGGGGCAAATTTTTACGTTTGCTAAAAAATATGATGCCTTACGAGTTTCTAAATTCAGAGCCACTGAAAACCCCCAAGTCCATAATAAAAACAAGATTACTGCTGAAACATCTCAGTCAGACATAAGTTCGGCAGGGGGCAGCGAATCGGACTCAGACATGCGAAGTACAGGTGTCAACAGTCAAGTACCTAAGCCATCACCGGGGGAGGAGATTAATTTTTTATGCCACGAAAGGAGGCAAACCCTCCGCCCCAGACCTCAAAGAGACAACAGCGGAAGCATACCAACTACAAGCGGAGGCATAGGCACAAAGCCAGTAGGAGGCGCTCAGAATTACAACAAAAAGAGGGGGAGGGGCCAGTGGACAAAGAAATAAACAACAAAACCATTGTAAACCTAACACAAGTAAAATTAACCGAAGATGAGGAAAATATTTTGAGATTAGGTTTATCGTTCTCCCCCGGATGTGACTTTGACTACGCTTCCACCAGACTTGATATTTATAAAGCAGTAAGAAAATTGAAATTAAGGAAATTTCATGCGCTAAATAAAAAACATTTTAAGATGCGGGATAAAGGAGAAGATAGTGGCTTAACGCAATCTGATGTCCCCATTCTTATGGAGATGCAAGAATTATGGGAGACGGAAGGCGCAGGATATAGCGCGCAGAGTCAGTCAAGGTATGGCATCATAAGCCCAGGGAAAGCCAAACCATTGACTCCAATCAAACCTGTGTCCACGTATAATCCAATCACACCTCGGGATTCATTGGATGTCTTCCATGAAAAAGTCACGGCGCAAATTAAAAAACTGAACAAGGATACCCTAAAGAAGCGGTGCAAGTATAACAAACAAAATCAACAGTATGAGGCCCTTATTAAGAAATTGAAATTGGAGAAAAATATGATTATAAGGAGCAGTGACAAAGGGGGAAACATTGTGCTTTTGACACGGGATGAATACGATAAGGAGGCTTATGCACAGCTCAATGACAGAGAATGTTATATACGCAATACGCATGCAGCTATGAAAGACGCCTTCAATGATTATCACAAGAAACTGATGATGTGGAAGAATAAACAATTGATTACGGAGGATGAATATAAATATTTGAAAAAGGATAACCCGGTAACCCCTTCCAACTATTTCATCCCGAAAATCCATAAGGACATCAATAAACCGCCCGGCAGGCCAATTATATCCGCCAGGGATGGGAGCTTGGAAAAGACGTCAGTATATATCGACTATTTCCTACAGGATTTTGTAAAATCATTACAGTCATATGTACAAGACACAGGGGACTTTTTACGCAAGATCAGAGATGTGGTTTGGAAAGAGAACTATTGGATGCTGGCACTAGATGTGACATCCCTCTACACCAGTATCAGACATTGTGATGGCATACGAGCAGTACAATATTATCTTTCAAAAAGACCACCACAATACAAGGACCACAATGACATGTTGATTGAGATGTTAGATCATTGTCTAAAGAACAATAATTTTATGTATAACAATCTCATATACCAACAATAAGGGGTGTGGCCATGGGGGCCAGTTTTTCGCCCAGCTATGCCTGTCTTCACATGGGCAGCTGGGAGGAACGGGTCCTCAAACACAACTTTGGCAAAACACTTGATGACAATGTAATTGTATGGCTGCGTTACATTGATGATTTATTTGTATTGTGGGATGGTACCAAACAGCAGGCGGATGAGTTTGTGACAGAAATCAATAATAATGATCTGAGCCTCCACTTCACGGTAACAATGAGCCAAACATCTATCACTTTTTTAGATACTGAGATATTCATACTCAATAACCAGATTGAGACTAGGCTCTATAGAAAGGACACCTCTGGAAACTCTACTTTACATGCAAGTAGTGCGCACCCGGCACACCTCATAAATAGCATTCCGTATGGGGAGATGCTACGCCTCAGACGAATCTGTAGCAACGAACAAGATCTGAGGGCGGCACAGGTATGTAGCAAACAGAGATTCGTGAGAGGGGATACTCTGATAATATCATCAACAGTGCTATCATTAAATCTATGAGGCACAGTAGGGAAGAGCTCTTAAAAGACAAGAAGGAGGTGGCCCATACAACATTTCAGGATGGGATGATCGATAAAGGCAATATTGAGGGTGATATTCACCAATTTAGAATCATCATGGGGTATAGCAGGCAACATGCTAGCCTCCATAGAATTATCAACAAAAATTGGCCCATAATTCTGAATGACCCAGTAATTGGACCCACTTTACCACGTAGGGTGTCCATTACGCATAGTAGGGCCCCTTCAATGAGGGATTCTCTGGTTAACACCAGTCCAGAAACTATTGATAAGACCAATTGGTTGCAGACCAACAAAGGGTTTTTTAAGTGTAAATCATGTAAGGCTTGCCTCCATGGGGTCAATACAAAAACGTACAAAACCCCCTTCAGCGACAAGGAATACAAGATCCTGAAACTCCTAACATGCAAAACAGAATATGCAGTATATGTACTGAAATGTCCGTGTGAGCTTCAGTACCTTGGCAGCACGAAGTTATCTGTAAATAAACGCATTTTGCAACACCTTTGTGCTATATCCAACCAAGACAATACATATCCTGTGGCGCGACATTTTAGGGAGTATCACAACAGCAACAATGAGGGTCTTAACCCCTTCCGTGCTCATGACGAGCTCAGCTCGTCATGCTGCGCGGTAGCGCTGTGCGCATGACGAGCTGAGCTCGTCACGAGTCACGACCCCACCCACGATCGGAATGTCCAGCACACGAGCGGAATTCCGATCGCGGTCAAGGGGTTAAATACTATGTGGTGGATGCAATCCCACCTAGTAGAAGGGGAGGCGACAGGGAATCTAAACTGCGTAGATTAGAGACAAGATATATTCTCCAGTTTGATTCCAAAACCCCAGGGGGATTGAACGCAACGGAGGATTTGCACACATGTTTGGGGTAGATGACAACTTGGGTATTTTATCTATTTATGGATTGAAATGCTTGTTGTATATATTTTTATGTGATTGGAGCTCCTTTTAACCTTCTACTTTTGTACTCTGGATTACCTTTTTAGCTATATACATTAAGTCTTATATGTACAGTGATAAGGTACCATGTACTTGGTTTTTATGCATTTTTATATTCATGAATTTATATTTATATATTTATATTTATTTATATATTTATATGCAAGATAGTGTGACAATTTCAAACCTGTACATAATTTTACATCAGTATGACAGGAATCCACACACTATAAAGGTTAAACTAGAGAGTTCAGGTTGGAGGGGGATATCGGGGTCTTATCACATGATATATCCCAAACATTCAAATAAGACATCTCTAGAAAACACTGAGGATTTGGGGTGGAACAGGATAACCCTCCATGTGGACCCAGGTATGGAACTGTATAACTAATATCCGCCTTAGGTTGCCCTGACACTGCAATGAGGATTAATTAATATAGAAACTATCGTTGAATACTTCTTTAGTCTCTTTTTTAACAGACACATGTTTTAGGTCAAATTCATCACTAGGATAGTCTTTACACGCACATTTGGAGGCTCTATGGACATATATAAATATTACCACATGCATGTGGTGTTAGAAAAGGATTTATCCCAGAACACAACAATTGATTGTTCTAACAAGTGTTACTTTACATGCAAGAGAATTTTATGGTAATAGCCAAAAACCATAAGTGAGTCAATAGGGGTCCTTTTTTATAAATTTAGGGATTCCTAGACTTGGACAACATATTAGTTCTTGCTTGTATAGAGGGAGATAGACAAACAAGTATAAAGCATTTATGCCAATATTAACTGAATTTGATTTTAGCAGCAGGTTAGCATTATTTTGCACAAAAAATCTTTTTGATGTAAATATGATGTCATTTTTACCGCTGTCTTTACCCTCATGTCCTTATTTGTATTTTATATTGATTTTACAGTATATCAATATTTTAACTTGCTATTGGTTTTTAACTTAACCTATGTAATGTTAATGAACTACAAATTCTTCTATGTCTATGGGTGCCACACTCACGTGTTTGTTTGAGAATTGCACTGGTCACTTTAAAAACGCAAGTTGAACACGAGTACAATGTCATGTGAACAAGGCTCGGACGAGCCGAAACGTTATGGCAGCATTGAGGAATAAATAATCATTTGCACTTACCATTTTGGTTCGTGTCCGTTGTTGCAGGGAAGAACCTTCAAGTCCAACGCGGAAAGCAGTGATATATATATAAGAAAGTATGGTGGTTTTGGGAAAAGATATATATATATATATATATATATATATATATATATATATATATATATATATATCTTTTCCCAAAACCACCATACTTTCTTCTCAGCAAGTGGAATGAAGGAGGAGGCATAGAGCAATTACTCTCCAACGGCGAAATATTTGTTTTTATTTCTCAAAAATGTGCAAGTTATGGCTGACGCGTTTCGACAACAGCCTTTGACAGGACCATAGATTTCAAATTTCCAGAGTGTCCTCTGAAAGTGACAATCGCACAGTTTCCTCCCACCAAGTGAACATGATTTTAAAAACATTAAAAGGCACATAACATACTTTCAATTTCCATTTGCTCCTGCCTTTTTAAAAGTTGATTGTAACTCATTGTTATTCTAGTCTCAATGTTTTAGTCAACTCTTTGTTTGTTAAAAAAGCATCAACTGTCCACAGAGGCAGAAAATAAAGAGTAAATTGATAATATTTCAAAACATGGCAAACAGAAAGTAAGAAGTCTCGTAATCCAACTAAATGCTGTCATTGGTTCATCAGGGGACAGATTAAAACACCCTACACTCAATGTTCCATATGTTAAAAGGTTTTTGTTGGGACAATTATGCATCACAGATACAAAGCACTATATGTTAGTGCCTTTCTCTCTATATATTTGTCCATGTTCTTTTGTGTGACCTTGCTTTTATTATGCGGGTGAATTGCGTAGGAATGTAGACATGACTGAAGTGTGGATGTGTATTGTATTGTTCTGTTACACTTTTTGATCCGTCTTGATTTTTTGAATGGTTTGAATAAATATGAGCAATTAACTTTCACTTTTGGGTTGTTGCCCACATATGCTTGTTCAAGTTTTATCATATCCTATACAAATATTGTGAGTTGACCTAGGATTTGTACGCTTTCTCATATTATTTTAATGACAGAACATTTATGCAAGGAAACTCTTGAAAAGACTTGAATCTTTCAATCCTTTAAGATGTTTTGAACCTTCTTTGACTTTGTTAATGTGCATATTTTTCTGTCCATTGTTCAGAAAATAGTTTATTGCAACCACATTCACATGTCCTACATTTAGAGCATTTCCAAAATCCATTCTGTTTACTTTTCACCCAATTGCATGTATTCAATTTGGTATTTGACATGAAAATATGCATTTTCAATAAATCTCCTAATAAGGCAACTTTTCTATACGTCATTTGTGGTTGTTCTAGCATGACTCCTTTAAGATATTCATTTGTTTTTAAAATCCTCCAATTTTTGCTTATTAGTTTTTTCATTTCATACTGGGACATATTAAAGTCCAAAATATATCTTATAGCATCTTCATTTTTATCAGATGTATCTTTTTTCTTCATAACTAGGAGATTATCCTTATTTTTTCTTGTGCTCTTCTTATTGCGTCAGTCAAAACAACTCTTGAATATTCTCTTTGCTTAAATTTCTCAAATATCCCCAAACCTTGACACTCAAAGTCTTTTCCTTCAGAGCAGTTCTGTCTGGCGCTTAGGAATTCGCCATAGGGTATACTTCATTTGAGAGTTTTTGGGTGTCTACTATTTGGAAGGAGGATGCTGTAACAGCTAGTGGTTTTCCTATGGATCTTCGTAATTATCTTATGATCGCTAATTTGTATTTCAACATCTACAGTTGATCCTCTAAGGATAGATTTCATATATAAATTTAAAACATTATCATTCATTTAATTAATAAAACGCTCCAATTCCTTCCTACTTCCCTCCCAAATTATGAAGAAATCATCGATAGAATGGAGTCAGATTTTTATCCATTCTAACAACTCCAGGTTCCGTTCCGTCCATCCTGTTTCAGCTTCCCACCTACCCATCATTGGTTTTGCAAATGTGGGAGCGGATGATGTACCCATGGCTGTGCATTGGCTCTGCAGATAATAGTTTCCATCAAATAAGAATATATTGTGTTTCAGGCAGAATTCTATCAATTCTATTAGCATTTTGGAATGTTCCATTAAACGAATTGATCTCGATCTTAAATAATATTCACATGACTTAATACCATGAGTATGTTGTATGGATCTGTAGAGGGATACAATATCTATGATTAACATTAAATAATTAGTCTGCCAAGGAATACCATTAATTTCATTTAAAAAGTTTGTAGAGTCCTTTAAATATGAAGCTAATGTCATAACATAGGGGAACAAGAATATATTGATGAATCTGGAAGTAGTTTTTCAAAGTGTACCTATGGAACTGACAATGGGACAACCAGGTGGATTCTCAATATTCTATGGACCTTAAGTAAGAAGTAGATAGTTGGTGTTATCAGACAATCTTCTTTCAAATATCTGTATTCATCTTCATCCTATATCTTTCCAAATACTTAATTTATGATGGAATTCTGCAGCGTATGTATCAGTTAGATCTTTTTAAGTTTCATGTATTGTTGTTGTATGTTTAGTTGTCTCTTAGATTCTATAATATACTTCTGATGATCTAAAATTATGATGTTCCTGGCTTTAGCTGAGGCTTTTGTGATTATATTTTGGCCCTCTTGAAGATCTTTTAATGCTGACAAATCTTCTTTAGTCATATTGAATCTTTTATTTTTATTCTTTTAATTTGCTAATCCAGTCAACCCTTCCATCAGGATTTCTTGAAAAAGATAAATCTTATTACCCGCCAGTAGTTATGGGCAAAAAGTTGATTTGAGTTTACATCTACTGCTCACTGTTTCTATAGTGGAGATTCCCATAATTTCATAACATTCCATATCAGATAATTCATTTATGGCATTTAAATTGTCTTCATTGCTAGGTTCATTCTTGAAACTTAATAAAGTCTTGAAATACTGAATGTCATTCATAGTCAGAGTGGAAACATTTGAGCATTCCTGAATATTGTACTTATTTTTCTTTTGTGCAAAATATGTTTTTAATTTTAATTTTCTTGAAAATTTGTACAAATCGATTATTGCAGTAGCTACATTTATTTCTGTGTCTGGGCAAAATGTCATTCACTTATTCAATAAGCGTAGGTTTGCTTCTTGTAATTTTTGGGATGATAGATTGATTACCAGGTCATTTTCCTCAATTATATTGTTTATTGCTTCTTTCCTCTTCCTCATTTTTCTTTTACGTCTTCTCTTGGATCTCCTTCTTTTTGTCATTTTGATTCATTCTGTTTGGAAATCCCCTTCCTCGTTGTCTTGTACCTATTTGATATAGTCTCATCTCCAAGGAAAAATCCAGCTTCGGAGCTGTAGTAGATGTACCCTCATCACCTGAACCAACTTCTAAGCTTTCCTCATTGAAAGGGACTGTTTGCTTCTCTAGTGTTTTGTCCATGACATGCCTGCTGCTCAAAGAATCAAACTTCTTGGCAAATGTATATATCCTTTCAGTTACATAAACCCCATTGCCTATATTAAATGTCCTTGCTTTTCTTGCTTGTACCTCAAATTCATGTTTCTCTAATTTATTTTCCATAGTTTTCAACACATCTATTACTTCCCCTATGCCCTTGCTTTTATCTATTTTGTCTTCAATTTTAAAAAAATCTTTTCTGATACTATTGACAAATTTTGTACATCATGTTTTATAAGGTTCCTCATAACTTTGAAAGAATATTCTGTGGCATCCAATTGCCACTGCTTCAGGAGATCCTCATTTAAATCACTTAATGTGGAGAATACTAGTATCCTAAGTTCCCTGGGGACTCTTTTGTCTTTGGAGTTGTAATTTCCCACCATTTATTAATCTCTGTCATACATGTCTGCTCCAATTCTTTTATTAATTTCACTGGAGATTTCTATTCTACTTTTTGTGGAGTTGACTCACTCATTGCATTATTAAATTGTTCATCAAAACTTTGTTGCACAATTAGTTTTCTCCTGGACCTTCTGTTTGCCATGTTTCCAAAGCACTCTTACACCAGTACTCAGTTCTCTCCTTTTTTTGAAACCCCGTTAGTGGATTAATTTGCTTGGATTCACCTAACTCCTTTCGCATTGAAGTGTAATTATCTCTCCACCAGGGAATGTCTTCATGTTATTATACAGTTTATCCTGTGTGCATCGTATAACAGCAGTTTGCCACGGAGAACGGGTCTGGTGCAGGAGCTAACCCTCCCACCACGTCCCCTACGAGGCATCAGCCCTCAACCCGCCCCATCCCCACTCCTGGCTTACCACTGAACACTTCTGCAAAATCCCTAATTGGCCACAACGACTCCAGCAAAGGTAGAGGCTTCTCCCACTTTACGCTTCTAGAGTGCTGGATAATGTGTCTCCTCCTCACTCCCAGGTGCACACCGTGTGTGGTCCAGCTACCGCATTAATCATCTCTCCCGATTTCCTTTCCCAGAATCACCATACTTTATTCTCAGCAGGCAGAAAGAAGGAGGCGGCACAGCAATTACTCCCAACTGGTGAAATATTTATTTTTATTTCTGCAAAGTGCAGTTATGGCCACCATGTTTCGGCAACAGCCTTCAACAAGACCATAAAGTCTACATTTCCAGAGTGTCCTCTTAAAGTGACAGTTATCCAATTTCCTTCCAAAAAGTAAATATGATTTAAAAACACATGAGACCGCTCATAACATACTTTCAATTTCCCTTTGCTCCTGCTATTTTGAAGTTGATTGTACCTCAATGTTGTTCTATTCTCAATAGCTTAGCTAACTCTTTGTTGTTAAAAGGCATCAACTGTCCATAAAGGCAAAAAATAAAGAGCAAACGAGTAATGTTTCAAAATATGGCACACAGAAAGTAAGTAGTCGCCCAATCCAACTATTTGCTGTCATTGGTGCATCAGGTGACAGGTTAAAATATCCTACAGTCAAAGTTCCATATTTTGTAAGGTTCATATCATTTTAATGTCAGAACATTCATGCAAGGAAACTTGAAAAAACTCAAATGTTTCAATCCTTTAATATGTTTTGAACTATCTATGACTTTGTTAAAGTATGTATAGTTTTTATAGTGTAAACAAGAGACATCAATGAGGTCACAATTTCATCACAAATCCATATGAATGGTAATGCCCTTCTGCTGCTTAATATAAAGTGCTAGTGCATATTTCTCACTATTGCACAAACTTTGTGTGACCATGGTTCCAAGATACCCCATGTAATCAACTATTGCACACATTTTTTAAATATTGCTTCCATATTCTCCACTACTTCATATAAAGTGCTCAGGCTCATGTTTAAACAGAAATTAGAAATCAAGGTAAAGTACCCATGTAAAGTGCGTATGTAATTAAAACTTATGGGGGCAGATTTACAATAACTGGCGCATCCCTGCATATTAGCAGGGATGTGCCAGTTATTTTGCGTGACGTAAAAAAACCCTTGCGCCACCATGGATGCGTCGCATTTACAATGCGGCGCACTGTGGCGCAAGGATAGACAGATGCGTGACGCTTCTGTCGGCGTAAAGGTGACGCAGTGCTGGAGTCGTGTCACAAGCGCGACGCAACTCCAGCACTGCTCAGGGGCGGCCTATACTTGCTGTGCTGCGTCACTCCTTACGCCTGCTACAAGCAGGCGTAAGGTTTTGACGCAGCGGGGTCGTAAAAGTGACTCAGTGAAATCTTGTAGAGGCTTCCTTGCGACGGAACGCCCAACCTGCATACATTATACCTGACGCAGGTATAATGTAGCGCGGGGCTTTACAACGTGCCGCATCTCCCTAGATGCATCACGTTGTAAATATGTTGCATAGTGGCGCATTGTTTACGACGCCGCTGCGTCACAGAAGTGATGCAACGGTGTCGTAAAGATGTCGCAAGGGGCTTGTAAATCTGCCCCATAATCTTTTAATATGTTCTTAAACTTTGTTAAAAATGCATTTGCTTCTATCAAGTAAACATATTATATATATACATTACCTACTGGCGGTCACCAGTAGGTAGTTATACTTAGGACCAAGTTTCCATAGGAAGAGTGTTTTTTTATTTGCCAATAACTTTGGCACCATTTGACGAATCTCCACAAACTTTTCGAAACTGATATGCCGCTCACTTCAGCTGCTTTCTTGAAAGTTTTGGGGTGATCTGTCAAGTGGGGGGTCAAGAACCAAGGGGTGCTTAAAAGTGTATGTTCCCCAGGATAATTCCCTTAGGATATTTAGAATCGGCTACAGCACAGACTGCTGAAAGGAATTACACCAAATTTGGCACGAAGGTAGATGTTGGGTAAGGAAGTGCCTTTTTGGGATTTGGTGTAAATCTGTTCAGTAGATGCAGAGAAATTTAAAGAAATTTCCTGTTGTATACAGGGACACAGTGGATCTGCGACCCCTCCCATTCTTGTGCTGAGATCTGATTGGATGCCAACACTTCAAACCAGGGAGTGTTGGCAAGCATTTTGTAACTCAGTTGAACCGAGTCACAGAAAAAAGATTTTAAAAAAAGAAAAGGGGGCAGGGTAGAAACCACCTGACCCCCTATGCATCTTGGAAGGGTTTCACAAGGACCCCCCAGGGGCAAAAAAGCATTTTTTGGTACATTTTCTGCAGGAGTCGAGCTTGATCCGTGACTCCCGCTGACATTTTTTTTTAACGAAGCACAGTCTACCATGCTTTGTTTAAAATTGGCCCCCGAGTGGGCCAGGTCCCGGGGGCCACATTATAATACTTAGTAAGGGGTGCATGGGGCCCCCCTCCTTGGAGCATTAAAGCCCTGGGGACCGCCATCTCCCTGGGGCATTTTGAAAATTATATGGGGGTTGCCCTATGCAACCCCCATGCTCTGGGGACCGCCACCTCCCCAGGGCAAATTATTATTGAATACAAGGGCCCCCCACAGCCCCGGGGACCACTACCTGGGGAACAGAATTAAATTAAATGAAAAATAATGCCGGGGAGGCCATACGGCCTCCCACAGCCCCGAGGACCACTACTTCCTTGGGGCACAGATTTGTTTAGTAAATAATGCTGGGGAGGCCCTACAGCCTCCCCCGCAGCCCCGAAGATTGCCACCCCAGGACTAAATATTGTAAAGCGATGAGGGGCGCCAGTACAAACCCCCCAGCATGCCCCAGGACCACCACCCTCGGGGTAAAATGTCAACAATGAAGGGGGTCCGCTGCGGACCACCGGCCCCGGGTTGAAAATCAATGGTGGAGGTGGCCCCCTCCAAGAGCCATTAATAGCCCTGGGGACCACCACCCCCCAGGGCCGGCTCCGCTGTGACCCTGGGTGCCAATCCCCTGGACATTGCTTGTTTGCTGTGATTTGGTGGGAGCTTTACAGCTCCCTCCAAGCCAGAGCAAACACTGCTCTGCTTTCAACAAGCTAGAGCACAAAAAATGCTCTCGCTTGTTGAAAGCAGAATTGGTTTCACAGACAGTGAGCTGCCTTTCCAGCAGCTCCCTGTCTGCGAAATCAGTGCTGGCTCCCGCAGGACGTGGGGAGCTGGCAGGGACTGTGGGGCCTTGAGGCTCCCCCCACGATCCCTAACAAATGTCAATGGATACCCTGGGTGGGACGAGGGCACCTAAAATGGATGGCAGGCCCTGGGAGATAGGGTTCCTGCGGCCAAAATCAGCCTGTGAGGGGGGCCATGCCGTCCCCTCCAACAATAAAAAATACATTGAAAAAAAGGCTCTGCCCCAGGGGATGGGGTTCCCGGGGCAAAATAGGCCCTGGTGGGGCGCCCTGCACCCCCCTCCCCTTATTTTTTTAATTAACAAAAAAATGAAAGGGCAGCGCCCTGGAGGTGGGGTCTCCAGGGGGAACCGGCCTAGGGATGGGGGCTGCTCAAGCCTCCTCACCAATTGAAGAAAGGCCTGACCCTGAGGGATGGGGTCCCCAGGGACAAAAATGGCCCAAGAAAGGGGGGCCACGCAGCCCCCCTCCCTTAAAAAAAAAAGAAAGAAAAGGAAAAAAAACTCCTGCAAGTCACTGGAGGCCACACCTCCTTCACCACCATTCTGCAAACACACCTCCTGGCACACTGCAGTTGGGGGGTTAAGTCCCCTTGGGTCCAGAGGGTACTTTGGGGCCAACAAGCCCTCCTGTTGTCTCCAATAAGTCCCACACAGGGGTATTGCTGAGAGGTCTTTGGAGGCCATGCCCCCTTTCTCCACCACTCTCCAAATGTGCCTCTTGGAGCACTACTGGTTGGGGAAGGAATTCCACTTCACTCTAAGGGCCTCAGGACCAAAGTGGACTTCTTCCCCCAACCAGTAGTGCACCAGGAGGTGTGTTTGCAGAGTGGTGGAGAAAGGGGCGTGGCAACCGAAAACCTCATTTGAGATGTCATCAGTGATGTCATCAGTGATGTCACTGACCATGTCATGAATGATGTAATATGTGACATCATCAGCAGTGCATTGTGGGGGCACGAGATATACTTAACTGAACTAACTATAACGGGGGAATTTCTATGGTTTTATACGAGTGAAATGTCCAACTAACTATAACATCCCTGAAACCTATGGTTTTCTCAGTGAATTTCTAAGGTTTTTTAAATGCTCATTTCTAACTATAACGTGGCTGAAACCTATGGTTTTTTCAGTGAATTTCAAAGGGTTTTTAAATGCTAATTTCTATCTATAACATAGCAGTCGCGTTTGCAGAGTGGTGGAGAAAGGTGAGCGTGGCCTTCAAACACCTTTTAGCAATCCCACTGTGTGGGATTTAGCGGACGTAACAGTAGGGATAGTTAGCTCCCAACGTCAACCTTGGTGGCCAACTACCCCTTTTATTACCTCCAGTAAATCCCACACAGCAGAATTGCTAACTTGTTATATCAGGCCCCGCCCCCTCCCTGCACCACTGTGCAAACGCGCCCCCTGGCGCGTTCTACGTTGGGGGGTTAAGTCTTCTCCAATCCTGAGGGTCCCTGGGGGCCAACTACCCCACCATGTACCTTGAATTTGCGCCACAGAGCTGCGTTGCAGAGAGGTGGTCTGAGGCCACGCCCCTTTTTACACCTCTCTGCAACGCAGCTCTGTGGCGCAAACTGAAGGTACCTGGTGGGCTAGTTGGCCCCCAGGGACCCTCAGGATTCAAGGGGACTTAATCCCCCAAGTTGCACTTTTTAGGTTAGCTGCTATCTTGAAAGTTTGGGGGTGATTTGTCAAGCGGGGGCTGAGAAAAAAGGGGGTCCCAAAACGCGTTTTCTCCATGTTAATTTCCATAGGAAATTTTGCGACGAGCTACAGCCCGAACTGCTGAACGGAATTACCTCAAATTTGGCAGAAAGGTAGAGCTTGGTTCAGAAAGCGACCTTTTTTTAAATGGGGTAAATCCGTTCAGTAGTTTTTGAGAAATACAAAAAATAAGAGTCAAAAAATCAATTTCCCATAGGAAACTTTGTGCAAGGCTACAGCCGAAACTACTGAACGGAATTACCCCAAATTTGGCAAAAAGGTAGTGCTTGGCTAAGAAAGCGACCTTTTGTAAAATGGTGTAAATCCGTTCAGTGGTTGCTGAGAAATAAGAAAAATAAAAGTTTCGATATCTGGGCGGAGCCTAAGTCCCGTGCACGAGCTTCACTGTGATTGGCTGCAAACACTCCAAACCAGGAAGTGTTGGCAACCATCTTGTGGCTTGGTAGAAGTGAGTCACTAGAAAACAGAGAAACAAAGGTATAAAACAAGAGAAGGGGGCAGGGTAGAAACACCGTGACCCCCTAGGCCTGCTCAGGGGGTCCCAAAAAAGCATTTTTTATAAATAAATAAAAAATCGGCGCAATTCGCGCTGGGGTCGTTTTATTTTAATGAGGTCCCCGGGTGGGCTAGGTCCCGCGGGCATTTCTTAAAAAATAATAGCTGGGGGTCTCTTTTTTGATCAGCTCCTATCTTGATAGTTTGGGGGTGATTGGTCAAGGGGGGTCTGAGAAAAAAGGGGAGTCCCAAAATGTGTTTTCTCAATGCATTTTCCATAGGAAACTTTAGACAAGGCTTCAGGTCAAACTGCTGAACGGAATTACGCCAAATTTGTGAGGGAGAAAGGTTGTGGTCCAGAAAGCGCGCTTTTGTTGAAATGGTGTCAATCCGTTCAGTAGTTTTTGAGAAATATTAAATTTTACAGATATCGATATTTGAGAATTCTGACATCTGATTGGCTGAGGGTTACGAGCACAAGCTCGCGGCTCATTGGCTGTGAACGGTTGAAACTAGGAAGTGTTGGCAGCCATTTTGTGACTTAGTCCGTCAGCTCGCATCTCTCCATGTAGAAGCCATCGGGTGTGTAGTTTTACCTCTGCGAGGCAACACTGGCATCTGTGTCTGTGTAAGATACTCCTTTCACGCTGCCTCTCCCCACATCACGAGGTCGCAGATATGCCTTTAGAAGCCAGTCCGTTGGCTCGGAGCTCTGTGAGTCAGTCTGTCGGCACGACCCTCTACACAACCCAAATACCACTGCACTACGTAACTAAACACTAAACACTACTGCCAGCATAACCCCCTACACTACAGAAATGCCACTGCACTATCCTAAACCCTAAGACACTACCCACAGCACGACCCCCTACACTACACAAACACCACTGCACTACCCTAAACCCTTAAACACTACCCCCAGCAGTACCCCCTACACTACCCAAACACAACTGCACTACCCTAAACCCTAAAACACTACTCACAGCAGGACCCCCTACACTACATAAAGACCACTGCCCTACCCTAAACCCTAAATGTACCCCCAGCACCACCCTCTACACTACACAAACACCACTGCACTACCGTAAACCCTAAAACACTACCCACAGCAGGACCCCCTACACTACACAAACACCACTGCACTACCCTAAACCATAAAACACTACCAGTCCATTGGCTCACAGCTCTGCGTTTGCGAGCCGACAGCCCGTAGCTCTCTCTGTGCGAGCCGAGCCCACGGGCCGTAGCTCTCCCTTTGCGAGGCTGCCCGATGGCCCACAGGTCTCCCTGTGCTAGCCGGATCGCAGTTGTCAGTCTGCGAACCGATATTGGGAATATAAGGCGAGCCTTTGTGTTTATTAGTTGGAGCTACATATAAGTGCGGATGCACAGCTTCAGGTTATTCAGAAAAACTCGATTTCCCTGATCTGTGAAGTGTACTCCATCACTTCTGTAGATATCAGCCATATCATAACGTATGTTGTTGTTGTAGATCGACCCCATTCTATGGTCTCTGAGGTATGCAGACACAGCTTTGTTGACATTCTTCCTAGATTTTTCAATCTGAGGACAAAATTTGTTTGACCATTTCCACTTCTGTCTTTGGCATATATTGGAATATACAAAGACAGTTTGAGGCAAAAGCAACATCAATTGTCTAAAGGTGTCCTTCATTAGCATTTCCAAACCTACCCCAGTCAATGTGCCTAGGTCATTTCCACCACAGTGCACAATCATGAGGTCAGGGAGTTGGAGATGCCAACAGATTTTAACCAAAGGGAGTAATTGGTGCCACTTCAATCCTCTCTGTCCAAACCATTTAATGTCCACATTTTGTAAACCTAGGTCTAAGTCAATACGTCTCTGTTCTGCATACCTCTTGCACCAGAAAACATAGCTATGTCCTACGATCCACACTAGCATTTTGAAGGTGTAGCTGGAAGATATGGATAGATGTCTGTAGCTCATGCAGTCCGTTCGTAGAATAAAAGATATGTTTAAAGATGGGGAACTACTTTTTTTTCTCATACAAAACAATAACTGTTTGGGAGATGAAAAACATTGTTTACTAAAAAGTAGGGTGCATATTAGTTTGTCGAAAAGCATCTTTGTCATTGGTTAATAAAAAGCAGTTTCAACGTAGAGTTCATATGATAGGATAACATTTGGTCAGTTCAACCACACCTGCTACTTGCATTTGGAAGGCACTGTTCGAACTTAAAACAATGGTGAACTTTTAACCTGCACGTGCCCTTAAATGTTCGAGAAAATGTTGCAAAACAATATCGTTTGGTTTGAAAAAATGATGAACTTTTAACCTGCACGTGTCGTAGAATGTTCTAGAAAGTTTGTTGATAGAATACGTTGAACTTCTCACTTGTATGTGTTCTTAAATCTTTTAAAAACTGTTTATATGGAAAGTTCAAAAATAACCAATAGAGAGAAGTTTGCAATTTGAAAAATAAAGGAACTATTCTGATTTGTTCTTTACATGTATTTATGTGTGGAGCAACAGGGAAATTGTGCCATTACTGGTTCCATTCTTGATGAGAGCGGTGCATTACATGTACTGTGTGACAAAGAAAGAATTGCAAATTTGGCAGGGAGAAAGGTCTTGGTGCAGAAAGCGCGGTTTTGTGGAAATGGTGTAAATCCGTTCAGTAGTTTTTGAGATATTAAAGGAAAAAAAGATATATATATCTGGACTGTGCCTAACACCCAAGCACGAGCTTGCCTCTGATTGGCTGCTAACAATTCAAACCAGGAAGTGTTAGCAGCCATCTTGTGCCTCGCATCGAGTGAAAATATAAAAGAAAGGTCCCGGGGCAATTTAATATACCGGAGCTCTGTCTGTGCGAGATACCGCTTTCACGCTGCGTCTCCCTACATCAGCAGGTAACGCACCCTTTTCCACCATCAACAGCATACCTCCAACAACATACTTGGGCCCGCAAGTCTGCCTCTGCGAACCACTTGTCGGCTCACAGCTCTTCGGGTGCGAGTTCTCGGGCCCGCAGTTGTATCTGTGAAGCCAATACTGGAAATATACCGGAGGTGTCTCTCTGCGAGATACGCTCTTCACGCTCCCTCTCCCCACATCAGTGTTCCGCAGCTATCCCTTTGGAAGCCGATGGCCCGCACCTTTCCCTATGCTAGTCGGCCCACAGGTGTTCCTCTGCTAGCTGGCCCGCAGCTCTTCCTCTGCGAACTGACGGGCCGCGGTTCTCCCTCTATGAGCCTGCTAGTCGGCTCGCAGTTCTTCATCTACGAGCCAGACCGCCGGCTCTTAAGTCTCTGGGAACAGATGTAATGGAGGCAACGATCATGCAGGTCGGACACCCAACACTGCTCCGACATCCCCCAGTAGGAGCTCCTTGTCCGCCATCTCCCCTCACCCCCACCCTACACAAACAAATGTGACAGTCACGTTAGGTTGGACAAATAAGAATCTTAGTCATGTATGGATTTACATATAAAACATTTTATTAAAACAAAACAACAACAAATAAAACTATGTACAGCCATGTCGTGTCATCGCTGGACCATTTGTGAATCACAGCCTGTAAGACAAAAAGAAAGATAAGATGGTGCGTCATGCGTCCAGCAAAGGAGAAAGAGAAAGAGAGAAAGAGTGAGGGAGAAAGAGAGAAACAAAGAAAGAGTGAGAGAGAGAGGAAGACAAAGAAATAGAGAAAGAGTGAGAGAGAGAAAGAGAGAAATAGTGTGAGAGAGGAAGAGAGAGAGAGAAAGAGTGAGAGAGAGGAAGAGAGAGAGAAAGAGTGAGAGAGAGGAAGAGAGAGAGGAAGAGTGAGAGAGAGGAGAGAAAGAGTGAGAGAGAGGAAGACAGACAAAGACAGAGAAAGAGAAAGAGTGAGAGAGAGAAAGAGTAAGATACAAGGAAAAGAGAGAGAGAGAAACAGTGTGAGAGAGAGGGAGAGAGAGAGAGAAAGAGTGAGAGAGAGGAAGAGAGAGAAAGAAAGAATGAGAGAGAGGAACAGATAGAGAAAGAGAGAAAGTGTGAGAGAGAGAAAGGAAGAGGTGGAGAGGGAGTGTTGACACTGGAGAAAATCTTCGCAGCTTACCTTTGTGCCTCCGGTGTGTCTCCAACCACGTGCCGGGACATAGTGCACCCTTAAGTTTAGTGATCTGAAAGATAGTATAGAATTAGTAATTGCAGAGTACATACAACTGCACACGCCTAATTATCTGTTTCGGCAAGGCGCACTCAGGCTGCTGCATCCCATCCACTCCTACTGCTCGGAGGTGTCTGTGCGCTCTTGTGCGCCCAGACTGCTGCACACTATCCACTCCCACCGCCCAGAGGTGACTGCCCGCTGCTGCGGAAAGAAGTATCTCTGCTCACCTTCCACCACCGGCGTGTGTGTAAGAGGGTGCACCACGTGCTGAAGCAACTTTGTCAGGCGTTGTCAGGATGGCCACGCATCATCGCAGTTTGTACACGGGTTCAGCTGTGGTGGTGTGGGGGGGACGTCGATTCGTGAATCAAAGCCTGTTAGATAAAAAGCAAGATAGGATTGTGCGTCATTCGTCCATCAAAGGAGAGAGAAAGAGAGATAGAGAGAGAAAGAAAGAGTGAGAGGAAGACAGAGAGAAAAAGAAAGAAAGAGTCAGAGGAATACAGAGAGAAAGAGAGAAACAGTGAGAGTGAGAGGAAGAGAGAGAGAAAAAGAAAGAAAGACTGAGAGGAAGACAAAGAGAAAGAGAGAAAGAGTGAGAGAGACGGAGAGAGAGAGAAACAGAGAGAGAGAGAGGAAGAGAGAGAGAGAAAGAATGAGAGAGAGAGGAAGAGACAGAGAAAGAAAGAAAGAGTGTGAGAGAGAGAAAGGAAGAGATAGAGAGTGAGAGAGAGAGAAAGAGGGTGAGTGACAGAAAGGAAGAGACGGAGCGGGAGAGTGAGTGTTGACACTGTGGAGAAAATCCTCACAGTTTACCTGTCTGTCACCGGTGTGTCTCCAACCACGTGCCGGGATATAGGGCAGCCCTCAAGCTTAGTCATCTGAAACATAAAAATGGAATCAGTAATGGATGAGTACATACAATTTCGTATGCCTAAATCGCTGTCCCGCCTTTGTGTATCCAGGCTAGTGTACCCCATCCAGTTCCACTGCCCAGAGGTGTCTACCCGCTGCTGTACACCCAGGCTGCTGCACTCCATCCACTCCCACTGCCCAGAGGTGTATGACAGCCGCTGCGCACCCAGGCTGCTGCACCCCATGCACTCCCACTGCCCGGAGGTGACTGCGTGCCGCTGCGCACCCAGGCTGCTGTACCCCATTCACTCCCACTGCCCAGAGGTGACTGCCCGCCGCTGCACAAACAAGCCTCTCTGCTCACCTTACACCACCGGCGTGTGTCGAAGAGGGTCCACCACGTGCCGAAGAAACCTCCTCACCCGTTGTGTACACGTGGAGAGCGGAGCTCACAATTTAGGTTGAGTGTTGATTGCAGTATGGCCACGCTTCATCACAGGCCTGCAAGACAAAAAGCAAGATAAGATTGTGCATCATGCGTCCATCAAAGGAGACAGAAAGAGAGATAGAGAGAGAAAGAAAGAGTGAGAGGAAGACAGAGAGAAAAAGAAAGAGTCAGAGGAATACAGAGAGAAAGAGAGAAACAGTGAGAGTGAGAGGAAGAGAGAGAGAAAAAGAAAGAAAGAGTGAGCTGAAGACAAAGAGAAAGAGAGAAAGAGTGAGAGAGACGAAGAGAGAGAGAAACAGAGAGAGAGAGGAAGAGAGAGAGAGAAAGAATGAGAGAGAGAGGAAGAGACAGAGAACGAGAGAAAGAGTGTGAGAGAGAGAAAGGAAGAGATAGAGAGTGAGAGAGAGAGAAAGAGTGTGAGTGACAGAAAGGAAGAGATGGAGAGGCAGAGTGAGTGTTGACACTGTGTAGAAAATCCTCACAGTTCACCTTTCTGTCACCGGTGTGTCTCCAACCACATGCCGGGATATAGGGCAGCCCTCAAGCTTAGTCCTCTGAAACATAAAAATGGAATCAGTAATGGATGAGTACATACAACTGTGTATGCCTAAATCGCTGTCCCGCCTTTGTGTATCCAGGCTAGTGTACCCTATCCACTTCCACTGCCCAGAGGTGTCTACCCACTGCTGTACACCCAGGCTGCTGCACTCCATCCACTCCCACTGCCCAGAGGTGTATGACAGCCACTGCGCACCCAGGCTGCTGCACCCCATGCACTCCCACTGCCCGGAGGTGACTGCCCGCCGCTGCGCAAACAAGCCACTCTGCTCACCTTACACCACCGGCGTGTGTTGAAGAGGGTCCACCACGTGCCGAAGAAACCTCCTCACCCGTTGTGTACACGCAGAGAGCGGAGCTCCCAATTCAGGTTGAGTGTTGATTGCAGGATGGCCACGCTTCATCGCAGGCCTGCAAGACAAAAAGCAAGATAAGATTGTTCGTCATGCGTCCATCAAAGGAGAGAGAAAGAGAGATAGAGAGAGAAAGAAAGAGTGAGAGGAAGACATAGAGAAAAAGAAAGAAGGAGTGAGAGGAAGACAGAGAGAAAGAGAGAAACAGTGGGAGTGACAGGAAGAGAGAGAGAAAAAGAAAGAAAGAGTGAGAGGAAGACAGAGAGAAAGAGTGAGAGAGACGAAGAGAGAGAGAAACAGTGAGAGACAGAAAGAGAGAGAAAGAGTGAGAGAGAGGAAGAGAGAGAGAGAAAGAGTGAGAGAGAGAGGAAGAGAGAGAGAGAAAGAGTGAGAGTGAGGAAGAGAGAAAGTGTGAGAGAGAGGAAGACAAAGAAAGAGAGAAAGAGTTAGATACAAGGAAGAGAGAAAGAGAGAAACAGTGTGAGAGAGAGAAACAGTGTGAGAGAGAGGAAGAGAGAGAGAAAGAGTGAGAGAGGAAGAGAGAGAAAGAAAGAATGAGAGAGAGAGGAAGAGACAGAGAAAGAGAGAGAGTGTGAGAGAGAAAGGAAGAGATAGAGAGTGAGAGAGAGAGAAAGAGTGTGAGTAACAGAAAGGAAGAGATGGAGAGGGAGAGTGAGTGTTGACACTGTGGAGAAAATCCTCACAGCTCACCTTTCTGTCACCGGTGTGTCTCCAACCACGTGCTGGGATATAGGGCAGCCCTCAAGCTTAGTCATCTGAAACATAAAAATGGAATCAGTAATGGATGAGTACATACAACTGCGTATGCCTAAATCGCTGTCCCGCCTTTGTGTATCCAGGCTAGTGTACCCCATCCACTTCCACTGCCCAGAGGTGTCTACCCGCTGCTGTACACCCAGGCTGCTGTACTCCATCCACTCCCACTGCCCAGAGGTGTATGACAGCCTCTGCGCACCCAGGCTGCTGTACCCCATGCACTCCCACTGCCTGGAGGTGACTGCGTGCCGCTGCGCAACCAGGCTGCAGCACCCCATCCACTCCCACTGCCCGGAGGTGACTGCCCGCCGCTGCGCAAACAAGCCTCTCTGCTCACCTTACACCACCGGTGTGTGTCGAAGAGGGTCCACCACGTGCCAAAGAAACCTCCTCACCCGTTGTGTACACGCGGAGAGCGGAGCTCACAATTTAGGTTGAGTGTTGATTGCAGGATGGCCACGCTTCATCGCAGGCCTGCAAGACAAAAAGCAAGATAAGATTGTGCGTCATGCGTCCATCAAAGGAGAGAGAAAGAGAGATAGAGAGAGAAAGAAAGAGTGAGAGGAAGACAGAGAGAAAAAGAAAGAAAGAGTCAGAGGAATACAGAGAGAAAGAGAGAAACAGTGAGAGTGAGAGGAAGAGAGAGAGGAAAAGAAAGAAAGAGTGAGAGGAAGACAAAGAGAAAGAGAGAAAGAGTGAGAGAGACGAAGAGAGAGAGAAACAGAGAGAGACACAAAGAGAGAAAAAGAGTGAGAGAGAGGAAGAGAGAGAGAAAGAGTGAGAGAGAGGAAGAGAGAGAGAGAAAGGGTGAGAGAAAGGAAGAGAGAGAGAGAAAGAGTGAGAGTGAGGAAGAGAGAAAGTGTGAGAGAGAGGAAGACAGAGAAAGAGAGAAAGAGTGAGATACAAGGAAGAAAGAAAGAGAGAAACAGTGTGAGAGAGAAGAAGAGAGAGAGAAACAGTGTGAGAGAGAGGAAGAGAGAGAGAAAGAGTGAGAGAGGAAGAGAGAGAAAGAAAGAATGAGAGAGAGAGAGAGGAAGAGACAGAGAAAGAGAGAAAGAGTGTGAGAGAGAGAAAGGAAGAGATAGAGAGTGAGAGAGAGAGAAAGAGTGTGAGTGACAGAAAGGAAGAGATGGAGAGGGAGAGTGAGTGTTGACACTGTGGAGAAAATCCTCACAGCTCACCTTTCTGTCACCGGTGTGTCTCCAACCACGTGCCGGGATATAGGGCAGCCCTCAATCTTAGTCATCTGAAACATAAAAATGGAATCAGTAATGGATGAGTACATACAACTGCGTATGCCTAAATCACTGTCCCGCCTTTGTGTATCCAGGCTAGTGTACCCCATCCACTTCCACTGCCCAGAGGTGTCTACCCACTGCTGTACACCCAGGCTGCTGTACTCCATCCACTCCCACTGCCCAGAGGTGCATGACAGCCACTGCGCACCCAGGCTGCTGCACCCCATGCACTCCCACTGCCCGGAGGTGACTGCGTGCTGCTGCGCACCGAGGCTGCTGCACCCCATCCACTCCCACTACCCGGAGGTGACTGCCCGCCGTTGCGCAAACAAGCCTCTCTGCTCACCTTACACCACCGGCGTGTGTCGAAGAGGGTCCACCACGTGCCGAAGAAACCTCCTCACCCGTTCTGTACACGCGGAGAGCGGAGCTCACAATTCAGGTTGAGTGTTGATTGCAGGATGGCCACGCTTCATTGCAGGCCTGCAAGACAAAAAGCAAGATAAGATTGTGCGTCATGCATCATCAAAGGAGAGAGAAAGAGAGATAGAGAGAGAAAGAAAGAGTGAGAGGAAGACAGAGAGAAAAAGAAAGAAGGAGTGTGAGGAAGACAGAGAGAAAGAGAGAACAGTGGGAGTGACAGGAAGAGAGAGAGAAAAAGAAAGAAAGAGTGAGAGGAAGACAAAGAGAAAGAGAGAAAGAGTGAGAGAAGAAGAGAGAGAGAAAGAGTGTGAAGGAGAGAAAGGAAGAGATGAAGAGGGACAGTGAGTGCTGTGTCTCCAACCACGTGCCGGGACCTAGTGGAGCCCTCAAGCTCCCACATCTAAACATAGTACAGAATTAGTAATGGGAGAGTATATACGATTGCGTATGCCTAAATCGCTGTGCCGCCTTTGTGTATCCACTCCCGCCGCCCAGACGTATTTGCCCACCGCTGCGCACCCAGGCCTCACTGCTCACCTTTTCGCGGACAGGGCACCCTCCACATCATGCAGTCCCGCTCCGCAGGCCAACAGGTCTTACATTTGGTGCTGCGTCTTGATTTTTCCCTGCCAGAGGACATACTAGTGCACCTATCATCATCGCAGGTTGCACACCCGCTCAGTCCTTGCGGTGCCACTAACTCAGTGAACAGTGAGGCCACGCACGTGGTAGTAGGCCTCCCTGTTCGGTGGCTCAGGCCTACACTGCGGTCCAGCAGGGCACACAAAACCTGAGCTGTCCAGACCGCCGGGACGGGCCATCACCGCAGGCGGTACACCCGCTCAGCAGTTACGGTACCCGTACCTCAGTGGACCGAAAGTCACCGTCCCGTGCCGGTGTGCCTGTGCCGGCCGCAGTGCATCCAGTGCGAGCAACTCTGAAATGGCGTCGAGCAAGTGCACCCGGTCTTTTTTATTGGCAGGGTCACGTGTCCTGTGACGCCTGTGCTGGATGGGTGTGGTGTGGGTGTATACTAGCCGTGAGGGAGTGGCTGTGGCTTACTGACAACTAGGGTGTGACCAGCAGATCACTGCAATGAAAATCTGGGCCATGTAGCGTTGTTGTCCTTCCCTGTAAGCGTAAGCAGAGTGGGCTGGCCTGGCATATGCCAGTTCTGCGTGAGGCTGTGAAGAATGACTCCGGAGCTATGGGCGTGGCTCCATCGTGAGCTGTATGAGGAATCAACTGATGCGGCACTGTTGCCAGATTGGGCTAAATCATGCACAATTGGGCTATATTTTTCCCGGTTGTGCGGTAAAATTTAGGTTTGTGCTAGTTGCCAGATTATAAATATATATACAGCGCTCCAGCAAACTAGTATGTTAAAGCGCTTTATTAGACAAATATTTACATGGCAGCCTGCTGCAACATCAATTCCAATCCATTCACTGCCTGCTTGACGATGTCCCTGCCCCTCCTTCCTTAAAGTAGCAATTTTGGGCTAGTTTGGGCTACTTTTTTGTTGTCTTTGGGCTAGAGAATGCTTAAAAAATCTTGCAACACTGGATGGCGCCGGTGTTCTTGTTGTAGTGCTGCCGTCACCCGGGTCGCAAGCGTCAATGTGTCACTCTGTGAGCCAAGTCACTGAACATGGCCAACATGGAAGGTACGGGGAATCACTGACCCTACATTCATCCATAGTTCCACACAAGAAAGATGGTGGACATGACACATCTGTGTGGGTGTGAATGTTTATTGCTCATTCAGTGGAGTATTGCAGCTGTAGCAATACTGTGCCATGCAAAATCCAAATTTCAGTTTTTGGGACATGGAGGGCAGCCATTTAGAGACAAGCTTGTTGTCGGATTTAGGGTGCGCCAACATATGTACTTATACAATCACTCCGCCAATCCCCACGCACTTATAAATTCACTATACACTCTCCTTGCAGTACTCTAATCATCCAGTCTCTACATACGTACTTGTACAATGACCGAGACAAAGTTACATAACCAAAGTTTTCTCCCACTGTCAAAGGTAAGTTGGTTGCATACGCTGTCCAGAGCACAATGTAATGTGGTAGGGCCCAGGGGCAGCATGTTGCATACATAATGAACACACGGACACAGATAGATAGTGGAACTGGATACGAGCATGTGCACTCGACTCCTTTTTATTACCAGGGTCACATGTCCAGTGACGTCTGTGCTGGATGCGTGTGGGGTGAGTGTAAGCCAGCCCTCCGGGAATGGTTGGTGCTGGTAACAAGTACAACAGTAATCATCAGATCACACACAGAGATTCAATCATAAAGGGTCCATGACTTGTGCTACACTAAGTTAGGGGCACCAGATCTGAAATCATACACAAAATATTCTGTCATAAAGGGTCCATCAGTTGTGGTGGACTGAGGTAGGAGCATCAGAAGCATTCCACGTGTGCACAGCTAGCGATGATGCGTGGTCCGGGAGGGCCGCACTGGTAGCAATGTCTGTTGCCTACTGGACTGCGTCATCTGCAATCGCAACTCCATCTGAATTGTGAGCCCTGCTGTCCGCAGTGTAGATCGAAGGCAGTAGTCAGCACAGACATCGAGGAAAGCTTTTTGTCACTTCCTCTTGAGAAAATTCAACGACATAGAGTACAATTCTGTCTGCAATTAATAAATCAAGACTGAATTCAAATTGTGAGCTCTGCTGTCCGCAGTGTAGACTGCCATTCAGTGTTCCTTTGGACTTGTAAGATGAATTTGGTCATTGTACTAAAGCTATAATTGATATCAAAAAAGTTCTTGAAGCAAGGATACTAAAAGGATATTATGTAGGTTTAAGGGTACGTGGCGATGACTTATGGTGCAGTGAGCTAGTGGCACCTGAAGCACTCAGCGTGTGCGCATCCTGCGATGATGCATGGTCCGTGTGGGCCGCACTGGTAGCAATGTCTTTTGTTTAATGAATTCTGCCTTAATAAGGCCACGTGGCGTTTACTTGTGGTGTACTGAGTTAGTGGTACCTCTGGCGCTCAGCGTGTACGCAGCCTGCGATGATGCGTGGTCCGTGCGGGCCGCACTGGGAGCAATGTGTTATGCCTACTGGACTCCGTCATCTGGAATCGCGACTCCATCTGAATTGTGAGCCCTGCTGTCCGCAGTGTAGATCGAAGGCAGTAGTCAGCACAGACATCGAGGAAAGCTTTTTGTCACTTCCTCTTGAGAAAATTCAACGACATAGAGTACAATTCTGTCTGCAATTAATAAATCAAGACTGAATTCAAATTGTGAGCTCTGCTGTCCGCAGTGTAGACTGCCATTCAGTGTTCCTTTGTACTTGCAAGATGAATTTGGTCATTGTACTAAAGCTATAATTGATATCAAAAAAGTTCTTGAAGCAAGGATACTAAAAGGATATTATGTAGGTTTGAGGGTATGTGGCGATGACTTATGGTGCAGTGAGCTAGTGGCACCTGAAGCACTCAGCGTGTGCGCATCCTGCGATGATGCGTGGTCCGTGTGGGCCGCACTGGTAGCAATGTCTTTTGTTTAATGAATTCTGCCTTAATAAGGCCACGTGGCGTTTACTTGTGGTGCACTGAGTTAGTGGTACCACTGGCGCGCAGCGTGTACGCAGCCTGCGATGATGCGTGGTCCGGGCGGGCCGCACTGGGAGCAATGTGTCATGCCTACTGGACTCCGTCATCTGGAATCGCAACTCCATCTAAATTGTGAGCCCTGCTGTCCGCAGTGTAGATCGAAGGCAGTAGTCTGTACAGACATAACTGTGCAGTGCTGTGCCGCTGTGTTCGCAGGGGGCTTGTGTCGAGGAGGCCCGCGGTCTTGGCAGCAGCCATGTGGCAGGGTGAGGGTCGCCGCTCTGGCAGACGCACTGGCTTTCACACAAGTGAACCACGCCCAGAACCCCGGCCTATTTATTCACGCTTCTACGCTGGAGTGGCGTACGTTGGACCAGCCCACTGCACTTCCGCTTACAGGGGGCGACGACACAGGTTCATGACCAAGATCTTCCCCACTGCCTGAGGTAACATGGTTGCGTCCACTGTCCATAACACTACAAGCACCAGCTTGTTTTTGGATCGCACAGCAGATAGGTTTAATGAACATTATAATTAGAAATTAGCATTTAAAAAACCTTAGAAATTCACTGAAAAAACCATAGGTTTCAGGGACGTTATAGTTACAAATTATCATGTTAAAAACCTTTGAAATTCACTGAAAAAACCATAGGTTTCAGGGACGTTATAGTTACTTGCACATTTCACTCGTACAAAACCATAGAAATTTGGCCGTTATAGTTAGTCGAGCTAACTATAACTCACGCCCCCACAATGCACTGCTGATGACGTCACATATTATATCATTCATGACATGGTCAGTGACATCACTGATGACATCACTGATGACATCTCAAATGACACAACTGATGACATCACTGATGACATCATCCACGTGAAAATCTGATGCACCTCCTCATACCTTAATAAAACATTTGCTACACCCATTCTAAAATACATACTACCATTTTCGAAACAATACAGACACCAATACCAGTTACTACATATGTACGCACTGATTCCTAGCTCTACACACACATCCACTCATTCACCCATAAAGTCACTCATACATGCAGTCACTCATAAATACAACACTATCATATGCACTCATACACCTATACAGACACTCACACACTGCCACATATCCAGAGTTACTCACACACCTAGTCAGTCATGCAAAGAATCAATCATACTTCCATTTACTCACATATACAGTTATACAGACACCACGTCACTTATTCATACAGATACTAACACGTAATTACTCTCTTATACAATCACTGATACAAATACACACTCATCCATGCAGCCACTCTCACAATTACTGACTCTCACATATAGTTATTTATATACACCATCACTCACATATACTGCCTTTTACATATGTACTTACTTGCACATGTACCACTGAGACATCCATTCACTCACCAACACACCCATACACACACTCACCCACCCATACAGCTGTTTCCACATGCACTCTTGAACCCATACACCCAGTGAATCAACCACTCACACATCTATGCACAGAGTCACACACCTCCCACCCACCCACACACACACTCAGGCAGCCATACAAATACTCAGGCAAGCAATCAATAACCCATATAGACACTCATGCAGCTACTCACCAACCCATGCAGCAGCTTACACAACAACAGAAAGACTGATACAGACTTTCACACAGTTTAGTCACTAACCCATGCATTCAGAAAGACACATTTAATCACTCACTTATACAGTCAGTCACGTACCTACTAAATCCTCCATACAGATACTTATACACCCACTCATTCTTCAATACAGCTTGGCATATATATAAAACAAATTTAAACTTTACAGAAACACACAGTCACTGGATGATGTCATCAGTGATGTCACTGACCATGTCATGAATGATGTAATATGTGACGTCATCAGCAGTGCATTGTGGGGGCATGAGTTATAGTTAGCTCAACTAACTATAACGGGGGAATTTCTATGGTTTTGTACGAGTGAAATGTGCAAGTAACTATAACGTCCCTGAAACCTATGGTTTTTTCAGTGATATATATATATACATATATATATTCACTGAAAAAAACCATAGGTTTCAGGGACATTATAGTTAGGTGGACATTTCACTCGTACAAAACCATAGAAATTCCACCGTTATAGTTAGTTCAGTTAACTATAACTCGCGCCCCTGCAATGCACTGCTCATGACGTCACATATTACATCATTCATGGCATGGTCAGTGACATCAATGATGACATCACTGATGACATCTCAAATGACATCACTGATGACATCACTGATGACATCATCCAGTGACTGTGTGTTTCTGTAAAGTTTAAATATGTTGTATATATATGGCAAGGTGTATTGAAGAATGAGTGGGTGTATAAGTGTCTGGATGGAGGATTTAGCAGGTATGTAACTGATTGTATAAGTGACTGATTAAACGTGTCTTACTGAATGCATGGGTTAGTGACTAAACTGTGTGAATGTCTGTATCAATCTGTCTGTTGTTGTGTAAGCTGCTACATGGGTTGGTCAGTAGCTACATTAGTGTCTATATGGGTTATTGATTGTTTGCTTGAGAATTTGTATGGGGGACTGAGTGTGTGTGTGTGGGTGGGTTGGAGGTGTGTGACTCTGTGCATAGATGTGTGAGTAGGTGATTCACTGGGTGTATGGGTTCAAGAGTGCATCTGTGAAGGGCTGTATGGGTGGCTAAGTGTGTGTATGGGTGTGTTGGTGAGTGAATGGATGTCTCAGTGGTACATATGTGAGTAACTACATATGTAAAAGGAAGTATATGTGAGTGATGGTGTATATAAATAACTATATGTGAGACTGAGTGATTGTGAGAGTGGCATGTATGGATGAGTCTGTACTTGTTTCAGTGATTACATAAGAGAGTAAATATGCGTTACTGCCTGTATGAATTAGTGAGGTGGTGTGTGTATAACTGTTTAGGTGAGTAAATGGGAGTGTGATTGATTCTTTGCATGACTGACTAGGTGTGTGAGTAACTCCATGGATCAGTGGCGGTGTGTGAGTGTCTGAATAGGTGTATGAGTGCATATGATAGTGTTGTATTGATAAGTGACTGCATGTATAAGTGATTGTATACGTGAATGAGTGGATGTGTGTGCAGACCTAGGAATCAGTGAGTGAGTATGTAGTAACTGGTATTGGTGTGTGGATGGTTTCGAAAATGGTAGTGTGAATTTTACAGTGGGTGTATTAAAGGTTATATTAGGGTGTGATGAGGTGCATCAGATTTTCACGTGGATGGTGTCATCAGTGATGTCATCAGTGATGTCATTTGAGATGTCATCAGTGATGTCATCAGTGATGTCACTGACCATGCCATGAATGATGTAATATGTGACGTCATGAGCAGTGCATTGCGGAGCGAGAGTTATAGTTAACTGAACTAACTATAACGGTGGAATTTCTATGGTTTTGTACGAGTAAAATGTCCACCTAACTATAACGTCCCTGAAACCTATGGTTTTTTCAGTGAATATATATATATATATATACATATATGTATGTATATTACCTACTGGCGGTCGCCAGTAGGTAGTTATAGTTAGGACCTTGTTTCTATTCAAAAAGCGTTTATTCTTTTGTCAATATCTTTGGCGCCGTTTGACGAATCTTCGCAAAATTTTCAAAACTAATGGTTCACTTGGGTCAGCTCCTGTCTTGAAAGTTTCGGGGTGATTAGTCAAGTGCGGGCCGAGAAAAAATGGGGGGTCCCAAAACGCGTTTTCCCCATGTTAATTTCCGTAGGAACTTTAGACAAAGCTACAGCTCGAACTGCTGAACGGAATTACACCAAATTTGGCAAAAAGGTAGGTCTTGGTCCAGAAAGCGACCTTTTTTTAAAAAAAAGTGTAAATCCGTTCAGTAGTTGCTCAGAAATTCAAAAAATAAAAATGTATATATCCGAGCACCGAGGAGGATTCGCAAACCCTCCCGAGCACAAGCTTAATTCTGATTGGCTGCCAACACTTCAAACCAGAATGTGTTGGCAGCCATCTTGTGACCCTGTAACCGAGTCACAAGAAAACAGTAGAAAAAACATTAAAAAAACAAGAAAATGGGGCAGGGTAGAAACACCCTGACCCCCTAGGCCTGCTCAGGGGGTCCCAAAAGGACCCCAAGGGCCAAAAAAACGTTTTTAAAAGAAATCATCTGAATTTGCGCTGGGTGTACGAATCTGGCCAAAGTTTTTTTTTTAAACGAAGCGCTGGCTCCCGTGCTTTGTTTTCTATAAGCCCCTGGGTGGGCCAGGTCCTGGGGGCAATGTTTATAATGTAAGTGGGGGCCGCACGGGCCCCCGCAGCCCCGGGTACAGCCACCTCCCTGGGGCTTTTGAAATAATATGCGGGGGCACACGGCCCCCCATGCTGCCCCGGGGACCGCCACCTCCCCGGGGTATCCTTAATTATGTGCGGGGGGACTCGTGGGCCCTCCCAAGCCCCGGGGACCACCACCTCCCCTGGGCATAAATATAATTAAAGAAGTGTGGGGGGCTCCTGCCCCTCCCCACAATGTCCCGGGGACCACCACCTCCCTGGGGCACACTTCATTAAAATGCAGGGATCCGTTGCGGAACCCCGGGACCCGGGGACCACCACATCCCCGGGGCCATTTTCACGAAAGGGAGGGGGTCCGCATGGCCCCCTCCTGGAGCCCTCCATGGCCCTGGGGACCGCCACCCCCCCAGGGCTGGCTCCTGCAATGTCCCGGGGTGCCCACCCTTTAGTCACTAACCCATGCCCTGTCCTAGCAAACACTGCTTTGCTTCTTGGAAGCGAGAGCAGGAAACCTGCTCTCGCTTCCATGAAG